>CAJHNH020001079.1:512500-722702 GCA_905116865.2 Candidula unifasciata | reverse complement strand
GGCTCGCGGGTAGGACGACTTCGTTGTCGGTCGGGACAGTATTTTAGTCTGTTTCTTTTGATCGCATCAGGGCCGCAGTAGTCCTTTTCAGAGCTACTTTATATGGCGCACATAACCTGGTCACAACTGTAACTTAAAGCTTTCCCCTCGGGGATGCGAGTTGAACGTGACGATGCTTTTACAAAGCAAGCTAAAACCAAACCCAATTAAGATCGTTACCCAGAGGGACGATTTTCGTGTATCTGTTGAAATACGTGACAGAAGTAATGAATTACAAACTAATGCATGCGTCAGTATAAATACATAGAAATACTGTCATTACTGCTTGAAAGCATTCGTATTTTTGCACTTGAGTAAATTATGTACTTTATATATATATATATATATATATATATATATATATATATATATATATATATATATATATATATATACATACATACATAAAGCCTTAAATGGGTACTAAGTATAGTCCTGGAAAGTAAAGTCGGTCGGCGTGATGTTGACCACATCACACACCAAGTGCCCATTGGTCTATGTTTGTTTGTTTGTTTTAGTATCCAGAAGCCATGAGTTGTTAACCCTTAGGCTCGGTATTATGGATATTGCAACCTTTCGGTCTTGATCCCATTGTAAATACCGTAAATCTGGGAGAAAAGTGGCTTTTCTGCCTACCCCCGGGACTGAACCCGGACCACAAGGAGTTCGTCATCCAGTCTCCGCGCAATCCGGTTTAGCCAACTACGCTAGAGAGCCGGGCATTGGTCTACAAAATAAAGGTCTAGCCCTACATGCCCAATACGCCTGAAGGCGTGGAAAAGGGTCCTTTGCTTATATATGTTTTTGACTGTTGTGGTTTTTCTAGGCATATTTTACATTCAGTAGTTTACTATTGCCTCTTAAACTGTCAGCCACTAGCACCCCTGTCCAAATCAACGCAAGACAATCTGTAGCTGGGATCGAGCCCGGCAACCTCGCATTACGAAGCGCGTTCCTGACGCCTTAGCCACCGACGCCGACAAAGTGCATATCAACACATACCAATCCCACCCACCCATCCACCCACCCACCCAAACACACACACACACACACACACACTCACACACACACTCACTCACTCACCCACCCAAGCACACACTCACACACTCACACACACACACACGCACGCACGCACGCACGCACGCACGCACCACACGCACACACACACACACGCACACACGCACACACACACACACACACACACACACACACATATATATATATATATATATATATATAATATATATTATATATAATATATATATACATATATATATATATAATGTTTCCTTGTCATTGTCGCTAATTCTAAAATGAACAAATAAACGTGTGTGCCGTCTCCACATTTACGGTTGGTTACAGTGTACTCTGTGCCGTCTATGGGAATATTCCAATACTTGGGCGATAGTATGTTCCATGGTTTGACTCTCGACTGTCCGAAGACAACGGCTGACCTCAGAACTCAAACTCTAGTAGTCAAGGATCATGAAATTATAAAACGCTTTCGCCAACGCAGCGGAGAACGCAGCGGAGTGCTCCTTATGGGACGTGAGGAACTTTGTGTGTGTGTATGGGGGGGGGGGGGAATAAAAGGGAGGGCATCAAACGGTGGGTAGGTAGGTAAATTTACCCCACTAGGACATCACACAAGCGATAAACACCTATTGACACAAAGTGCCACCATGCGGATCAGGATCACCAGTAGAGAGGTCTCAGAAACCCCGTTTAGCTGTAATAATTCGGAATTTTCAGATTCAACAGTGCCTTGTTCAACATCAGACTAAACAAAAAGCAGATATCATCAAGACATAACTGTATCAATTTCTGTTTACTGGACACCAAATACCAGTAGCTGGTGACTGTTTCTTTTGTTATTCGACACTTTCATTTATTTGAATGTTTTTCTCCAACTTCTTGTTAGTTAGTTAGTTGACAGGTTATCCTCATAGTACATCGTACCACTCAGTCCATAAGTGCTCGGATCCCCTCCTCGGTAAATCCCGCTGCGTGCAGCGGCGAAAGACACCAGGTCTGTATTGGTTTATTATTCTACTTTGGCTACCCGAGTAGTGTTCTTGTATGGCGACACCCCGTTTAACATGTTGTTCTTGTAGTCTGACCATGGTTGCAGATTCACAGTTCTCAGTTGGTTCACGCCAACGTCTTAACTCTTTTAGAGCGTTCAGTATATCAGCCTGGTCCATGGCTTGTCCGGCTTTCATAGTAGCCTTACCTGCAAGACAATCAGCTTGCTCATTTTCTTGTATTTCCTCATGTCCTGGCATGAAAATGAAACTAAGCCTTGTCAGTCGTGAATTCTGTAGAGCCACCAACCACTGCCTTCGGACCCAGCCCTTCTCTATCTTCCTGAGCATACTCATCGAGTCACAGAGAAAGCATGCCCCAGTGAAAGTCTGTGTCTCTAGCCATGTTACTGCTTTAGTCACAGCCATGACCTCCATATTCAGACTATTTGTAGTTACGGCAAAAACTCCAAAATCTTCCTTCACAACTCTCCCTCCAAACTGAGCCGTGAAAACCCACGAGCTACTAACAGAACTATCTGTGTAAATGACAGCATCACCCTCTAGATGAAAATCAAGGCTTAAACTTCTGCTTCCACATCAGCCGGACTCTGTTGTCTGCATTTTCTGTCTAGTTGGATGCAAACAGAAAAAAAAATGTACAGCACTCTGAAGGCACTTGCGCTCACTCCTCGCCAGGTTCTATGTCCTTAAGTGAACATACCTGTAAAATAATGTCCTCTGCTTGACCCATCCAACTTGACTCTTGTTAACCGTACTTGAATTGTTTCCCTTCCTTTTTTTTAACTACATTTTTTTATGTTATGGGGAGGGGATTGGGGCGTTGGTGGCCTTGCCATATAGGTCTACTGAAAAAATGGGGGTGGGGGGTGGGGGGGGGAGGGGTTGTTGCAAAACTGAAAAAGGTTAGGCACCACTGCACTAAGCTCCAAGCATGACAGCCACACCTTCAATGATTACATCCGGGTGAAAGCTTTCTGTAGCCCTTAAAACGAAAAGATTGTGTCTGACAGCGGGAAAATATAACAACAATAATCTTAGATTATTTAATTATCTTCTTCAACAATTCTAAAATGGTTATATCCGGTTTAACGCTGTTCCACGGCGATTAAAAGAGGAACAGATTGTATCAAATAGCGGACGGAAACTATTGTACAAGTCGAATTTATAAATTCCGTAACCGTATTTTATGACATGCATTGCTACCATATCAGCTTCCTTCAATAACATGAACACAGTCATCATCACTATCATCATCATAAACCACTTCTGCCGTTAAGCGTCATAGGCAGGAATAATTTGCGATCCAGTCCACGTTGGCTGCCACTGGCTGTCATGACGTGAAGGCGTAGAGTGTTTTTAATATTGTCGATCCATATTTTCATCGGTCGTCCTTTTACTCTTGTAGCTGATCTTCCGAGATGTAATACTTGTGATGGTATTTGATCTTGCTGCCTTCTAACGAGATGGCCAAACCACGTGATCTGCTGTTTCTTGATAAATCTAGTACAAGGTGTCGTTCCCACAATTTTCCTGGTCTCAGATGGTTAGGTTTGGCGGCTTTTCTCAGGCATCTCATCTCGCAGGTAAACACAATATGCAATTTCAAACTGTGCACTTTTAAAACCAAGTTACGTATTTTCAAAACTAATGTGATTTCAGCTTTAACAAATGTTACGTATTTTCAAAACTAATGTGATTTCAGCTTTAACAAATGTTACGTATTTTCAAAACTAATGTGATTTCAGCTTTAACAATTTACAAGTGAGCGTGGGAGAACCACTAAAGACAGGGAACGAAAGTTAAATGCACTCAAAAACAAATGTCTGAGACAAAAAAAAAAAAAAAAAGGAAATAAAGTGAATTGAAAAGAAAATGAGCGAAGAAAAAAGCGAAATGTCTGGACAACCACTAGTATCAACAGTTATAAGACAGAGAAGATGGCGCTACATTGGAACATTCTGAGAAGAAACCAGCAGAGAATCAACAAACAGGTAATAACATGGGAAAATAAGGATTAAGGAGGCGAGGACACACAAAACAAACCCCAAGACGAACGTTCCTGAGAGAGGCCAACGCTGCTGGACTAGATTCTATCCATGATACTGAATTGATTTCACAGGACAGAACGGAATAGAGGAATAGACTTCGAGCCCTATGTGACATATAATGGCAGAATAAGATAATGAATGAATATATGATGCATATACTTAGCATATTTGTTAGCATTTCCATTTCCTCTGCCATCCAGAACGCACGATGTTTATGATTTACAACACCTCTTTTCTTTGCTGCATATAATGGCAGAATAAGATAATGAATGAATATATGATGCATATACTTAGCATATTTGTTAGCATTTCCATTTCCTCTGCCATCCAGAACGCACGATGTTTATGATTTACAACACCTCTTTTCTTTGCTGCATCTAAATTTCCTTTTGTGATTTCCATAGAAACTTTTAAGTTGAGTAACTTGCCATTGCTAATTAACGGTCAGCTCTCGACACTTATGTTGGCACCAGCGCAAAGCGGTTTGCTGCCAAATCGCTGATAGCTGGGATCAAATCCGATACCTCGGAATTACAAAGCGCCTTCGCAAAGCCTAAGGCAATACTATATAGGTTATACAGCAACAACTAAATAATAACATGAGAAGGAATAAGCAGGAATGCCTAATAATATATGCAAGCTTCTTCTTCTTCTTCTTCTTCTTCTTCTTCTTCTTCTTCTTCTTCTTCTTCTTCTTCTTCTTCTTCTTCTTCTTCTTCTTCTTCTTTAGGTTCACCGCCTGTAGACTCTAGCAGATAGTTCCGGTTGTTGTCCACTTCTGGACTTTATTCTTGATTTATAACTTGGGTTTTGCGTTTTACAGATCTGGCTTAGTTGTAAGCAGACTACTGTCACCTTCACCCTCCCCCCTGTTTTTCTTCAGGCAAATGCATTCCGACTTTGAAGACAACTCCCCTAATTAGTCGACTTTTACTTTTACAATGAAGCATGACCCAACATCTGTTTCTGTAGTACAGTGACATTTTATTTATGCATTGTTATCTCAGCGATACTGTAGTAAATACTTTATGTGGATTCTGCCCGTGTGGGTTCTGGAGCCCCATTGTGACGAAAACAAAAATAGACTAACTGCAACCCAGACAAGCATGCTGTAGGAATCGACTAAATGGGTGCTTCCTTTGAAGTCGGAGTGTATCTGCCTGAGAGGCAAGGAACCTACAGTCCGCATACCAAAAAAGTTAAATCTGTAAAACAAACAGTGAGATTCTGGAACAAGTGTTGAGTCCAGAGGTTAAAAAAAAAACAACCAGAACTTTGCGCCGGAGTTTACATCCGGTGAACTTAGAAGAAGAAGACCTTATGTGGAGTACAGCAGCTTGGGGGCGGGGGGGGGGGGGGGGAGAGATTTTAGGCGGTGTTACTCTAGTCAGCAATGGAGACTGTTGGACACAAGTAATAAAAAAAAAAAAACGGATGTGAGTCGTGGTCTGTCTCCCAGTCCTTAAGAAAGAAATTAGAACTTTTGAGTTGAAATGCTGTAGAAAGTTTACCAGAATACAATGGACAAAGAAGATAAGAAATACTGAACTTTCTTAACACCAAGAAAGATTGTCTAACAAACAGCATCTTGTCTCGGAAACTGAAATATTTTGGTCATATCGAACCCTTTAGCGAAGACATGTTAGTGGGAAAGGGGCAGGAGCCAACCAACACGAAAATTAGCATAGGATTTAAGGGACTCCTTTTATATGAAGGTACACGAAAGCTGGTGAGACACTGCGTTTCTTTCATGTAGACCGTTATGAGAGCGACATACTGCAAAGGACCTGTTTCATGAGGATGATGCTCTAATCTCTTCCACGGCGCGATTCTCGTACAACTTTTTGTCCGAAAGCAACGAAAGAAAACAATAAATAAACTGTCCACTGTAAAATTGAACCATACTACTCGAAGATCCTGAAATTGTTAAACACATCCAGTAACCTCCAAACCTAAGATGGGCTTGGAAACCATCTACCATGCCACGATGTCATCTACATTGTCTTTGCTTTCTTTGGGAGCTGCCCTAAATGGCTCACGTTTCCAGACTTTGTTATCTCATTTACATGCAGAAAAATACATTATTTCTATTGGGTTGTAATCTAGAGTAGCGTTTCTCAAACTAGGTGCCGCGGCATCCTGGGGTCCCGCGAGCGTATGTCAGTGGTGCGCGGCATCCTGGGGTCCCGCGAGCATATGTTAGGGGTGCGCTGCATCCTGGGATCCCCAAAGCGTATGTCAGGGGTGCGCTGCATCCTGGGGTCCTGCGAGCGTATTTCATGGGTGCGCGGCATCCTGGTATCCCGCTAGCTTATGTCAGGGGTTCCACGGCAATAATCAAGAAAAGTCGGCTAAAAATTGTGAAGTTTTTAAAGAAGCCACGCAGATACTTAAAAGAGTTAATTGTGTGTTTCACACTCAGACACGCTTCATACTGCATGACATGCCAATTACAACGTGCTAAGAACTGTCCTTGTATTTATCTGCGACAAATCCTCCACGTGCATTCGTTAAGGTACAGTCGATAAATCCAAACAGTCTTGTTCATCGCATTGAAAACAAAAGAGCATTACATTTAGGATGCAGAGTTTTTTTTTTTCTTTTTCTTCTCCTAAGTATTGAAACCGCTTGAAGCTTAGCCCCATAAGGGGACCGCGGCGAGAAAAGTTTGAGAACCGTTAGGCTAGGGTAAGATTATTACCACGTAGCAGGTACTTTAGAGCAGGGTCGCTGAAAAGTCTAGGTCGGCTGCCAAAAATGTCTGCCTAATCATAAAACAGGGTTTTACAAGGAATGGATAACTGGTATGGTCGAATGTTAAATGTTGAATTAAGAATCGACATCACAGCACTCGGGACACCCTTCCTAAGTGCTCCCTCTGCATCTTCAGCAGCAAGCGAAGAGTTCAAATTCCGATGGTACCAGTAAGTGTCTGATTTATATCCGTCTCGCCTTTCCCTTTAGGTTTTGAGCGCGGGACAGATTATCTAGCGCCATTCTCCTTAGCACCTAACGATCTATTTGTGCTTCTGCACTGTTCACTCGCTCCCGAAGGGCCCTTATACCATCTAGCTTGTCATAATTCAATTTACCGCCAAGTGGCACAGAACCGGCTAATCTGTCTGCCTGCTCATTTCCCAACCCACCAGCATTATCCAAAAAGACGCTAACTACCCGGGACCTGGTATAGTCCTGTGAAGTAAAGATGCCAGGCGTAATGTTGACCCCACCACCCAGCGAGTGCCCATTGGTCTAGAAAATATAGGTCTAGCCCTATGTGCCTAATACGTCTGAAGGTGTGCAAAAGGTTTCTTTACTTTACCTACCTATAGAACAAACAGGGTAGTAGGGTACGTAGTTTTTGTCTGTCACCATTGCTGACTGTACAATTTCACATTCAAGGATGTGACTCAGGTACAAATCCCGGAAACCCGTTCAACAATATAAAACAGTAATATTCCCCGTGTGGGTTCCGCGGCCCTATTATATGGAAAACATGAATAGACCCACCGCCTACCCAAAAGCATGTCGTAAGAGTCGGCTAATTAGGAGCCTTCAAAGTCGGAGTGCATCTTTCTGAGACGCAAGGAACCAACAGTCTGCATACTCTTAAGTCAGATCTGTAAAATGAATGCGCATGACATTCAGGTTGTGGAACAGAACTATAGTCCAGAAGTGGGCGAACAACCAGAAATTTTACAGCTGGTGAATGTGAAAAAGAAATAGTAATTAAATGGCTATGTAGTCTTGTCTGGGCTGGAGGAAAAGACAATAACTGACGTAGCGGCTGACAATTCCTATTTGGCTCGGCGGTAGACGACTTCGTCGCCGTTCAGGGCAGTATTTGGGTTTGTCTCTTTCAATCCCATGAACACAGCAGGAGTCCTTTTCAGCGCTGTTGATGGAGTGCTGTGCTAAGCCATTTTATAAGGTGCACATAGCCTAGTCACAATTATAACCCACAACTCCTCAATCGGGGATGCTGGTTGAGAGTGACAATTCTTTTTTCTTCAGCAAAGCACCTGCCTGTCTACTGCTTTGCAGAACGTCGCGCCCATCACAGCCCGTCTGAAACAAACTCAGTCAGTCACCGGCTCTTCCACTTCATGCAACTTCCATTTCAGTGTCTCTTGTCCTGTGCCTACGTCCATGCTGGTCGGCTCCTGCCTATCTTACCTGCTACCATGTTGTCCAATACAGTTCCCTCAAAATCATGCGACGTACAGCTCAGAATATGTGACAGTTTAACAGTCTAATGCTCTGATGTCCTTGTGCAGTAGCATAAAATATGTGAAAGTCTAATACTTCAATTGCTTTGTTTTGTACCTTCAATTATGTTAAGGCCGAATTTTTGATTTTCCTTGTGTCATAGCCTAGAATCTGTGAAGGCCTAAAACTTTAGTTTCATCGTGTCGTAGCCTAGAATATGGGAAGGCCTAATAGTTCGAGTTCCTCGTGTCGCAGCCTAGAAAATGTGTAGGGCTAAAACTACGAGTTTCTCGTGTCGTAGTCAAGAATATTTGAAGGACTAATATTTCGAGTTCCTCGTGTGGTAGCCTAGAATATGTGAAGGCCTAATACATCGAGTTCCTCGTGTGGTAGCCTAGAATATGTGAAGGCCTAATACATCGTGTTCCTCGTGTCGCAGCCTAGAAAATGTGTAGGGCTAAAACTACGAGTTTCTCGTGTCGTAGACAAGAATATGTGAAGGCCTTATACTTCGAGTTCCTCGTGTCGTAGCCTAGAATATGTGACAACAAACATGTAACACCTCTACAACATGACTACGTAGCTTTGGCGTTGTGAACACGCTTCGTAATTCCGTGTTACGTGGTTCGATTCCAGCTGCAGGCGGTTCGGCAGCAGAGCACCTTGCGTTAGTTTTGACAGGGGAATTGAGAGCCGACAGTTAAGAATCAACAACAAACAGCTGAATGTGAAACTGTCTAGTCAAACGAAAACAGCCAACAAACGCTGGGGGTAGGTTCTGCAACGTCCTGTAAATGATACGGAACTGACTTATCTAGGTGAACATTCCACTGATGACATCCACTGAGATTTATAAACTCTCTTGGCTGTCTCCGCCACCACTTCTCTAGACAGCCTCGATGGTTTTAGAAGTTGGGAGCCTAAAAACTAGGACTGCATGTCTAGTAGATTAGCCATGACCTGTGAGGGTTAAAACCCTTTTCTCCCAACTCCCCCTTTTTTTCCTCACATTTTTTTTTTTCTTAAAAAATAAAACGGGTCTAAGTTATTTCCGAGTGACCTGGGAGTGCTGGTGGCACAGTAACCAACCCCTTAGTTTCCGACCTTATAATCTCCCATTAGGGCATTTTTTTTGTCCTTAATTAACTGATAAACTTGACTTTTAGTTTATCATCATCATCATCATCATCATCTCTGGTTGTCCTTCCATTTCTTGACTTTGGTTTTGCTACAGAACTTGAGTTTTGCGTGCATATCTGTTTTGCAGATCTGGCTTATTTAAACACAGACTGCTAGTTCCTTGTCCCTCGGGCAGATGCATTCCGACTTCTCAGGAAACACCCCTAATTTGCTGCCTTTTACGACATGCTCGTCAAAGGGTGGTGGGTCTATCCCCCCACCCACCCCAAATATGGAGTCTGGAACCCCTGTGGAGAATAACACTTAGTGGTTTACCATGTTCGCTAAACGGTCAGCTCCAAATCGCATGCAGCCGGAATCGAACAGGTATCTTAGAATTACACAACTCGTTTGCAACGCCGAAGCCACAAATTAGCTTGCAGGTAAAGTTAAAAAAAAAAGAAAAGAGCCCCTTTCCACGCCTTTACTCGTATTGGGCATATAAGGCTAGACCTATACGATATAAAAACAACTGGCACTTGGTGGTTGATGTGATTAGCATAGCGCCGGTCGCCTTTACTTTTTAGAACTGCAATTGGTACCCACTGAAGGCTGGGTCTACCTGGGAGCCAAGGTAATTAAAAAAAAGGTCATGCTCCGAACCCACGACCTTCCGATCGGCAGGCGAGCATCTAGCCGCTACACCACGGTGACTCACAGCTTACAGGTATATCTCCATAAATATAAAGACTGATCTTTAAATCCTTGAACACTGACTACTGATGACCGTCTCAAGTTGGTTGAGACGATCATGGACTTTCTTTGATGCTGACGTGTCTTTACACTACAAGGACCACAACTCTCATGACGCCGTACCCAATTATTTGAAAGTTTGAAGGTTTCAACAACGGATCAACTCCATGGTACACGAGTAGTCACCCATAAGTGCTCCGTTCTTCTTCTAACTCAAGCTTGAGTCCGAAGAAGCTCAGCACAGTGCACAGGCTCTGTACTACCGGCGAGGATCCTGAAATGCTTTGGGTAGATTTGTAACTACAGATTTTGCCCGGGCAGCGCCGTTAGGCTACTCTTTTTGATTTGAACTGCCAAGGGATTTGTTTACGTGCGCAACAATGCACACGGGCGTCCGATCCCACTACCCAGAGACCAGGGGGAATTACTAGAAGTCTAGCACTCGAGGCGAACACCATGCCACGAGACCACGCAGCCCCAACTCCCGCACCCAATTATTTAAAACCTTTACTTCTTTACTGTGGCGGGACTTGTGTATTACTAATTACTGAGTTAAGAATCGTCATTACAGCATACCGGGCATACCCACAGAAGTTCCGTCTTCAACAGCAAATTTCTTAATGTGTAGATGCTAATAGATGCCGTAGCACACCGTTTATAAACTCGTCGTTATCTTCTTCTTGCACGTCCTTCCTTGGTCAACACCTAACAGGTTCGTTCACACTTATGCAATACACTATTTATCAGCATACACATGTATACATACACACACACACACACACATACACACACACACATACACACACACATGTATATTATATATATATGCGTGTGTGTGTCTATAAACTTGTTTTCACCCACATGAATTTAGTGACAACAAAAAATTTGTCAGATTTCTGTTTAAAAAAAGTCGCTATCAAGCGGAACAAAACACAATTATACCTACACCTGAATTTGAATCCTGTAAAACCAAATATGAGAGGGCATTCGTGCATACATAATTGTTCTTCAAATACAAACCAACTTGTTAGAAAAAGCCAACTGGTCATTGCAGTAAAGCCAACAAGGTCAACACTAAATCATCAGCAGAAATACACATGCGTATTTATCCACTCTGTGAAGGTGAGAGCCTTACTTCTACAAGAACTGTTTTAAAAACACCTTAACACATAAAAAAGCACACCTAATACCAACAACAAACACCAAGTATCTGTTGATGTTTGGCGAAGTGCTTTTAGGGGCTTAATAACGGTTGAGAATTTGGCGGCAGAAAGCTGGACAGATAAGATAACTCGTAATCACAGAGTAGAAGTGTGTTTTTTTTCGCCTTTAAATCAAGTCGTAGTTTTTTTAAACATAAAATATGATCCAGTATTAGTGTTGTTGTTTCTTCTTCTTCTTCTTCTTTTTCTTCTTCCACATCTTCTTCTTCTTCTTCTTCTTCTTCTTCTTCTTTATTCTTCCTCGTCTTTTTCTTCTTCATCATCTTCTTCATCATCTTCTTCTTCATCTTCTTCTTCTTCTTCTTCTTCTTCTTCTTCTTCTTCTTCTTCTTCTTCTTCTTCTTCTTCTTCTTCTTCTTCTTCTTCCTCTTCTTCTTCTTCTTAGCGTTCACAGGTTGTAAACTCCAGTGAAAAGTTATGGCTTTTTACCCACTTCTGGACTTTAATCTTGTCCCATGACTTGAATTTTGGGTGCACATCTTTTGTTTTAAAAACAGATCTGGCTTACTTGTATGCAGGCTGTTGGTATTTTGCAACTAAAGCAGAAAAGCTCCGACTTCGAAGAACAATCTCTGATGTGTCCCTTTTACGACATGTTTGTTGAGGAGGCAGTGGGTCTATCATTTTTACCGCCATCATGGGGTTAGTTTTTATGCGACATGCCTCTACGAAGGCTAGCCCTGTCAACATATTCCTGCGGAAATCGGATGGTTGACCAAAAGCCGCAAATATTGCAGCCATACTGTAAACTGGCATACCACAATACATTTTCGGATAAACGCTGACAAAGAAGAAGAAGAAGAAGAAGAAGAAGAAGAAGAAGAAGAAGAAGAAGAAGAAGAAGAGAAGAAGAAGAAGAAGAAGAAGAAGAAAAGAAGAAAGAAGAAGAAGAAGAAGAAGAAGAAGAAGAAGAAGAAGAAGAAGAAGAAGAAGAAGAAGAAGAAGAAGAAGAAGAAGAAGAAGAAGAAGAAGAAGAAGAAGAAGAAGAAGAAGAAAGAAGAAGAAGAAGAAGAAGAAGAAGAAGAAGAAGAAGAAGAAGAAGAAGAAGAAGAAGAAGAAGAAGAGAAGAAGAAGAAGAAGAAGAAGAAGAAGAAGAAGAAGAAGAAGAAGAAGAAGAAGAAGAAGAAGAAGAAGAAGAAGAAGAAGAAGAAGAAGAGAAGAGGAAGAGGAAGAGGAAGAGGAAGAGGAAGAAGAAGAAGAAGAAGAAGAAGAAGAAGAAGAAGAAGAAGAAGAAGAAGAAGAAGAAGAAGAAGAAGAAGAAGAAGAAGAAGAAACGAAGAAGAAGAAGAAGAAGAAGAAGAAGAAGAAGAAGAAGAAGAAGAAGAAGAAGAAGAAGAAGAAGAAGAAGAAGAAGAAGAAGAAGAAGAAGAAGAGAAGAAGAAGAAGAAGAAGAAGAAGAAGAAAGAAGAAGAAGAAGAAGAAGAAGAAGAAGAAGAAGAAGAAGAAGAGAAGAAGAAGAAGAAGAAGAAGAAGAAGAAGAAGAAGAAGAAGAAGAAGAAGAAGAAGAAGAAGAAGAAGAAGAAGAAGAAGAAGAAGAAGAAGAAGAAGAAGAAGAAGAAGAAGAAGAAGAAGAAGAAGAAGAAGAAGAAGAAGAAGAGAAGAAGAAGAAGAAGAAGAAGAAGAAGAAGAAGAAGAAGAAGAAGAAGAAGAAGAAGAAGAAGAAGAAGAAGAAGAAGAAGAAGAAGAAGAAGAAGAAGAAGAGAGAAGAAGAAGAAGAAGAAGAAGAAGAGAAGAAGAAGAAGAAGAAGAAGAAGAAGAAGAAGAAGAAGAAGAAGAAGAAAGAAGAAGAAGAAGAAGAAGAAGAAGAAGAGAAGAAGAAGAAGAAGAAGAAGAAGAAGAGAAGAAGAAGAAGAAGAAGAAGAAGAGAAGAAGAAGAAGAAGAAGAAGAAGAAGAAGAAGAAGAAGAAGAAGAAGAAGAAGAAGAAGAAGAAGAAGAAGAAGAAGAAGAAGAAGAAGAAGAAGAAAGAAGAAGAGAAGAAGAAGAAGAAGAAGAAGAAGAAGAAGAAGAAGAAGAAGAAGAAAGAAGAAGAAGAAGAGAAGAAGAAGAAGAAGAAGAAGAAGAAGAAGAAGAAGAAGAAGAAGAAGAAGAAGAAGAAGAAGAAGAAGAAGAAGAAGAAGAAGAAGAAGAAGAAGAAGAGAAGAAGAAGAAGAAGAAGAAGAAGAAGAAGAAGAAGAAGAAGAAGAAGAAGAAGAAGAAGAAGAAGAAGAAGAAGAAGAAGAAGAAGAAGAAGAAGAAGAAGAAGAAGAAGAAGAAGAAGAAGAAAGAAGAAGAAGAAGAAGAAGAGAAGAAGAATGAAGAAGAAGAAGAAGAAGAAGAAGAAAGAAGAAGAAGAAGAAGAAGAAGAAGAAGAAGAAGAAGAAGAAGAAGAAGAAAGAAGAAGAAGAAGAAGAAGAAGAAGAAGAAGAAGATAAGAAGAAGAAGAAGAGAGAAGAAGAAGAAGAAGAAGAAGAAGAAGAAGAAGAAGAAGAAGAAGAAGAAGAAGAAGAAGAAGAAGAAGAAGAAGAAGAAGAATAAGAAGAAGAAGAAGAAGAAGAAGAAGAAGAAGAAGAAGAAGAAGAAGAAGAAGAAGAAGAAGAAGAAGAAGAAGAAGAAGAAGAAGAAGAAGAAGAAGAAGAAGAAGAAAAGAAGAAGAAGAAGAAGAAGAAGAAGAAGAAGAAGAAGAAGAAGAAGAAGAAGAAGAAGAAGAGAAAGAAGAAGAAGAAGAAGAAGAAGAAGAAGAAGAAGAAGAAGAAGAAGAAGAAGAAGAAGAAGAAGAAGAAGAAGAAGAAGAAGAAGAAGAAGAAGAAGAAGAAGAAGATGAAGAAGAAGAAGAAGAAGATTCGACATGTCAATTTACCCCAAGATCTTGGGTTTGAAATCCTATCAGGTGGTGGTTATTCCCCGACAGTAATACTGTCCATAGGATTAAAACTTCAAGGATGTTAGTCGAACTGGGGCAAACTCCAGAAACACAGATCAACTGCATAGTTCTAGTTACTCGTGTGTCCTTTACAGGACGTTGTAGAATCAGCCGCAGTATTTTGGGGCGCTGTTAGCGATTTCACTAGAAAATTGTACATGTAGTAGACGGCTATTACCTGAAAAGAAAGCAGCACTTATGCGCCAAACAGGCATTAAAATTGGAAACAGGCGATTAAGGAGGCGAGCCCGCCAAAAGAAACTCTAAGACGAAGGTTGCGAGATGCCAAAGCTGCTGGACTAGATTCTTTTTTATAATATTCAAATTATTGCACTGGACAGAACGGAGTGAATGAATATCCTGGGAGCCCTATGTGCCATGTAATGAATGAATGAATGAATGAATGAATGAATGAATGAATGAATGAATGAATAAATGAATGAATGAATTTGCCATTAACACTAGGCTCTCATGCGAGGGATCCGGGTTCGAATCCTCTGTAAGGTTCGGGATTTTTTGTTTTCTTTTTGTTGTGGGTAAACATAAAATACTAGCCTGCACAGTCGGCGATGACAGCATTAGCCACTCGGCCCCTAAATCCTCAAGACTCTAAGATCCGCCTTACTTTTACTATGATTACACTGCTCTACTATGATTACGTCGGCTCTTAGGCTAAGTCGATGCAAACGCTTCGTAATGCCACGATGCCGGGTTCGATCCCAGGTACGGGCCATGCGCCTTTCGTTGGTTTCGACAGTGGTATCAAGAAAGCCGACCGTCCAGTAAGCAATGGCAAACTACTGGACGTAAATGTGCCTAGAAAAACACCACAACAGCCGGGATCTGTTGGGGTTGGTTCTGCAATGTTCTGTAAAGGATACGCAACCAACTATTAAAACTATAATTACAATAATCTACTAAGATTACCAAGTGATCCACACTCCGATGTGGGGATGTGAATATCATTATCAGTATTAGAGCCTAGTGACCTGGGGATCCACGTTGACCCAGTCTCCAAGCTTCCGCTTTTTCTTTTTTTCTTCATCATCACCCCTTTCTTCTTCCTCTTCTTCTTCTTCCTCTTCTTCTTCTTCTTCTTCTTCTTCTTCTTCTTCTTCTTCTTCTTCTTCTTCTTCTTCTTCTTCTTCTTCTTCTTCTTCTTCTTCTTCTTTTCTTCTTTTTCTTCTTTTTAGGATTCAGCTACTGTAAACTCCTGTCCTGAGTTTTGTATGCACATTAATTTTACACATCTAGGTAGACTGTTGATTCCTTGCTTCTCAGACAGATACACTTAAACTTTAACGGTACCATCACTAATTAGTCGCCTGCTAATGCGCGCTTGTTAGTCGGCAGTGGATCAGTTCGCTGTCCTCTATAAAAAAAAAAAAAAAAGACCCACAGAACCCATAGAAGGAGACACAGACTCAGCTGATGACAACCAGGCAATACTATGAAACGCAAAAGCGACGATTGTGAAGCTGACATGACCCAGCAAGTACCAACAAGATGAAGTCGTCCCCATATAGGATGCAATTTTTCGTTATTTGAAGCCCCACCCTGGCTTTTGCCGGGGACCCTGAATATAGCTATGACACAATTGTGGCCATTACGGCTAAATGGGGTTTCTAGGACCTCTTCACTGGTTATGCGCATCCGCATGGTGGCACTTTGTGTCATCATGTTTTTATCGCTTGTGTGATGTCCTGGTGGGGTCCAACAAGCAAGCAAACGAGATATAAGTCCAGCACTGAAACAGCCACATGCCCCGAAGCTAAAAGTAAAGTCGGGAGACGTGAACCAGCGTCACTGCACACGGTTATCAACTACAAGTTCTCTGCCACCAGGCACGGGCAGCTGATTAGGGAACTGTCTGCCCGTGTCGCCGTCCGCACTAAATTTCATAGCTACAGCCAGGTTCCTCTATTTACCCTAGAGTGTTAACTCTGGTACCCATTTCCTATAGTCTACTTGAACCCCGGAAACCGCCTGGTTTCGAACACCCGCCGTGGCCTGCAGCGAGTCGCAGCTGAATTTGAAAGCGAGTCTTATATCGACTGAGCTAACGCGTCCCCTACCATCACCCCCAATTGTGTGAATAGAATATTTCAAGTAATATTCCTATTTCTTGAAAGAACCGAAGACAACAGATTGTCCCATCAGAAAGATACAGTCTACTTACTATCTTTGGTCATGTGATAGGAAGGGAGGAAATGGAGTACATAATGTTGGTAGAAAAGGTGGAGGGGGGCAGAGGAAGACCGAGAGAAAATATGCTAGACAGTTGGACAGCAAGACATGGAGGATTCTCTGTGTCAGAGTTGACTAAGAGTTCACAAGACAGAAGGTTGTGGATAGACATAACCACTAAAGCCACATGTTATGGATTTTAAGAAAAATAATATTTTTATCTGTTAAATATCGCCACTCAGCTGTAAAACGGGGCACAAAGTAGTTACGTTCGCAACAAAAATATCTGACGAACGAATAAGAAGTTGAAGAAGCGTTGACACGAATGCTTAGGAAAGAGGGTGTAATGAGGGGCAGGGGCGCCGGGAACTTAAGGCTCCCAATAAAAGAATTGGGGATCGGGATGGAGATAGGGCTCGCCTTCAAAGACTTATTTTGGGCTTTGCAAGAGAGGCAATGGCCGCCGCACAACCCCCTCATTTCCCCCCCCCCCCCCCCCCCCACCATCACCAGTCAGGCATTAAAAATATTTTTAAATGTGCGTTTTCACTAAAATATTATTATATTTATCGGCACATTGTTGTGATTATACACTTAAACCAAGCTTGTGCCCTAAGCCCCCTCTCAAAAAATGCGTTAGAGGATTGAGGCTCTCCTCTCCCCAGAAATCTTGTACCGGCGCTTCTGTGGAAAGGGAGGGTAGGAGTGAGATTAATCGGGCAAGGCAGAAAAGAGCAACCTGCGACTGACAGTCGCAACAATATCGTATCAGTATCAACAAATACATAAAAGACCGGAAGCACGACAAGTGACGCTTTAAAGAAGTTATTGTTGCGAATTGTCGATGGCAGTTTAAAGAGAATAACCTCCGCAAAGAGTTTTCGGCAGCATTTGTTCCAATTCGGCTTTCTACAAGGTCACTAGGGGATCTTAGACAATGAACGGCTTTACATTTAAAAACTAGAGTGGAGCAAGTTCATCCGGCTGGGGTTTTCTATTGCGACACTGCGGCTAGTCGTTGGAGCAGTGGCTCTCAACCTTTAACACAGTTCCTCATGTTGTGGCGACCCTTTAACACAGTTCCTCATGTTGTGGCGACCCTTTAACACAGTTCCTCATGTTGTGGCGACCCTTTAACACAGTTCCTCATGTTGTGGCGACCATTTAACACAGTTCCTCATGTTGTGGCGACCATTTAACACAGTTCCTCATGTTGTGGCGACCCTTTAACACAGTTCCTCATGTTTAGGCGACCCCTTAGCACAGTTCCTCATGTTGAGGCGACCATTTAACACAGTTCCTCGTGTTGTGACGACCATTTAACACAGTTCCTCGTGTTGAGGCGACCCTTTAACACAGTTCCTCATGTTGTGGCGACCATTTAACACAGTTCCTCATGTTGCGGCGACCATTTAACACAGTTCCTCGTGTTGTGGTGACCCTTTAGCACAGTTCCTCATGTTGTGGCGACCATTTAACACAGTTCCTCGTGTTGTGACGACCATTTAACACAGTTCCTCGTGTTGTGAGGACCCTTTAACACAGTTCCTGATGTTGTGGTGACCCTTTAACACAGTTAGTCATGTTGTGGCGACCATTTAACACAGTTCCTCGTGTTGTGGCGACCATTTAACACAGTTCCTCATGTTGTGGCGACCATTTAACACAGTTCCTCATGTTGTGGCGACCATTTAACACAGTTCCTCATGTTGTGGCGACCATTTAACACAGTTCCTCATGTTGTGGCGACCATTTAACACAGTTCCTCATGTTGTGGCGACCATTTAACACAGTTCCTCATGTTGTGGCGACCATTTAACACAGTTCCTCATGTTGTGGCGACCATTTAACACAGTTCCTCATGTTGTGGCGACCATTTAACACAGTTCCTCATGTTGTGGCGACCATTTAACACAGTTCCTCATGTTGTGGCGACCATTTAACACAGTTCCTCATGTTGTGGCGACCATTTAACACAGTTCCTCATGTTGTGGCGACCATTTAACACAGTTCCTCATGTTGTGGCGACCATTTAACACAGTTCCTCATGTTGTGGCGACCATTTAACACAGTTCCTCATGTTGTGGCGACCATTTAACACAGTTCCTCATGTTGTGGCGACCATTTAACACAGTTCCTCATGTTGTGGCGACCATTTAACACAGTTCCTCATGTTGTGGCGACCATTTAACACAGTTCCCTCGTGTTGTGGCGACCATTTAACACAGTTCCCTCGTGTTGTGGCGACCATTTAACACAGTTCCCTCGTGTTGTGGCGACCATTTAACACAGTTCCCTCGTGTTGTGGCGACCATTTAACACAGTTCCCTCGTGTTGTGGCGACCATTTAACACAGTTCCCTCGTGTTGTGGCGACCATTTAACACAGTTCCCTCGTGTTGTGGCGACCATTTAACACAGTTCCCTCGTGTTGTGGCGACCATTTAACACAGTTCCCTCGTGTTGTGGCGACCATTTAACACAGTTCCCTCGTGTTGCGGCGACCCCTAACCATATAATTATTTTCTTAGCTACTTTATAACTAATTAATTTTTGTTTTGCAATTGTCTTTGGCAACCCCTGTGAAAAAGGTCGTTCGACCCACACACAAAAAGGTTCGTGACCCATATGTTGAGAACCGCTGCATTAGAGCTTAGGAGAACAAAGAAGTCCAGTGCCTTAAAGACGTCACAGCCTCATTAGCATACCATCGACATCATGTTATTTGGGGTTTGCGTTTTTGGATTCCGCCCTTATAAAGAAGTGCTTAATATTTCTCGTCCTTTTTAGGATGAAATTTTTCGTTATTTGAAGCCCTACTCTGGCTTTTGCCAGGGACCGCAATATAGCCTGGCCATAAATATGGCCTAAAGGTTGAACCCGGTTTCTGGGACCTCTCCACGGTGATCCTCACCAACATAGTGGCACATTGTGTCATCTGGTGTTTATCGCTTGTGTGATGTCCTGGTGGGGTAGAAAGTCAGTCAGTCAGTCAGTCAATTCCGCCCATCTGTTGAAAGCAATATGGTGCGGGTGCTCTTGTCTGCTGAAACAGTCGTCCTCGTTTAATTCTCTAGAACATCAAGTTTTTCTCTCTCTCTCTCTCTCTCCCCCCCCCCCCCCCCCCCCCGACAAGTCTTGCTCCCAAGGGCTAGGGAATGAACAAGTAGGTTTTCGACCAAACAGATCCTGTGCTGACCAGACTGACACGCTACACATAATAACAGAGAGACACACTGAACAGGATTCACCACTTTACATTGGATTCATAGACAGTGCAAGAAACTTTCGATGGCATTGATAATGAATCTCTCTGGACATTGAAAAGCAGCCTGGGCATAAAGACATGAAATGTTGAGTTCTTCCTAATCTTCTTCTTCTTCGAAAGTTCTGGTTGTTCGTCCACTTCTGGACTTTATAGTCTTGTCCAGAATCTGAGCGTTACTTTGACATCCGTTTTATAGAAGTGACTTATCTGTATGCAGGTGCACTCAGACGTCAAAGGAAGCTTCCGAATATTCTGCTCTTACGACATGCTATTTGGGTAGGCAGTGGGTCTATTTTTGTTTTCACTACAATAGGGCCCCGAACTCTAGACAGGGATGTCGAATTCCTAACAGAAAAAAGCTAACAGATACATTAGAAACGAGAATAACTGTGCGACAGGGACGTCTTTCAGCACCTCTACTATTTTTACGAATTAATCAAGTAACAGAAAGTATTGTGAACGGCACTCATAGAAAGAAATAGAAAGATAGAAGAACACACTAGACAACATAAAAATCGAAAGCTATAGTTACCGTGCCGGGAATTGAACCTGTCACCTCCAGACGGCGTCTGCGCCTCGCCATGAATACAAGTGCACTAAGATACATGGTCAACTCGGCACCCAAAAAAAAAGGTGTCTCATTGGCCATGTCTATCGTACAGCTTGAAATCCACGACTATGGAATACGGACAGAATTCATTTCAACCCATTGAAATGGCACCATAGGTTACAGAAATTTATATTAACGAAGCAAATTAGCGATAGACTAGACTTCGAAGACAGCAACTGCTTCTTCTTCTTCTTCCTTACCTGTGATAACCCTGCTTTGCATGGTCTCCACGTTCACAGCAAGTCCAGCAGAAAATCCCTCTGACAAATGACTGCACGAGATACTTGGGGGCTGGAAAGGTAAACGAGGTAAAGTCCGAAATTGACTGGTGGTCAGTTGTGTGCCAGAATTAGAAGAGGACAGTCGTGATGTCGTCACTGTAGTTTGAATTATGTGTGGTTAACATTGAGTAAATGATTTTTGCGGCATAGCTTGTGGAAGTGAACAGCGATGATTGTGGTTTAGTAATTGTGATGGAATAGGAGAAATAAACTGGCAGAAGAAAAATTCTTTAAAAAAATAATCTCTTAAACGATCTAAGGCGTTAAAGTCCATTGTTGCAGATATCATTCGTATCCATTCCTTTCTGTGACTGGCAGTCTCCAACAACTTAGTGACTCCAAGTGGGTGTAGATCGTTCTGGATCTCTCTCTCTCCCCCCCCCCCCCTCTCTTCATCGTCCGCGGGTATACTCCCAGTCAATTTCCTTGGCTACAGTTTTGAGGTCGGCTTTGTGGTTAAGTGGATTCGAACGCTTCGTAATGCCGGGGTGCCGGGTTCGATCCCAGCTGCGGGCCTTGGGCATTGCGTTGGTTTTGTAGTATCGAGATGCCGACCGTCCAGTAAGCAATGGCAAACTAATGGATGTAAATTTGCCTAGAGAAACCACACAACAGCCAGGGGCTTTGGAATTGGTTCTACAACGTCCTGCAAAAGATACACAACTAACCAACAGTTTTTGCCTTTTCCTCGTCTAATAGTCTATATGTCCGAGCCATTGGTGTCAGTAATCAGCGGTGATTTAAATAGACTATTTATTTAATATACAGACCGCCTAATATACATAAATACTTGCTAATGTGTGTGTCTATATATATATATATATATATATATATATATATATATATATATATGTGTGTGTGTGTGTGTGTGTGTGTGTCTGTCTGTCTGTGTGTGATTATGTTTATTAGACGCATCAACATTATGGCGCGCGGGTGTAACCCATAAGTGCTCCGTTCTACTTCTAAATTAAGCCTGAATCTGAGGGTCTCAGCGCAGTGCACAAACTTCGTTGCACAGGCGCGGATCCTGAAATACTTTGGGTAGATTTGTAACTCCAGATTTTGCCCGGGCAGCGCCGTTAGGCTACTCTTTTCGATTTTCAATTCCAAGTTTAATACACACGGGCGTCTAATCTTGCTACCCACAGACTCAGGAAAATTACTAGAAGTCTACGTGAAAAAAGCCCAGTCTTCACCGGGGCTAGAACCCGGGGCCTCCAGCACTCGAGGCAGATATCATACCTCGAGACCACTCAGTCCCCCAGTGTGTCTGTGTGTGTATCAACATATTGCATACTCAACAACCAACAAACGACAACAAAAATAACTAGCCTGCCTGTGTTTGAATGATCTTCCAGTTGACTATCTACTTATTTACTAAATAACTAACTCACCGGCATAACTTTTTTTTCCAGTGCATCAACTAACTGACCTACCTACTAAATCTACCCAGGTACACCCGGCCTAGCTGCCTACCACATTACGAAAGATGTACCTGTCGTTGGCATTAGTCAGGGTTGAGTTAGGTTGAATCAAGAACCTTCCTCTGAGCGTCGAGTATCGGCCAGATTCCCTCGTCGCTCCCCGCTGCACCACTTTCACCAGACTGACGATCCGTGTGCTACTCTAAATTTTATACTGCTCTCATAAGGCCTTAACCACGTCTGCTGTATCATGCATCAGTATTCAATCAAGTTGTACAGAGCCAGTCAGTCTACCGCTCTGATCGTTATTAGAGGGAAGCAAATACCTATATATATATATATATATATATATATATATATATATATATATATATATATATATATATATATATATATATATAGATGTAAATACAGATACACATAATATAGTGCAATTATCACAGTAATTCGCCAAACATAAAACCAACCTGCTACTTACAGATAAGAAAACACAGCCAAGTATTCATAGTTCCATCCAGCAATGATTACCCCCGAGGAATCCACTTGGGACAGCACTTGAACAGTTACTATAATAACAATAACTTATACATCTACAGGGAACTTCCTCTCCCTTACATAGCTAGAAATACACTGGTTGTTAACCAAAACTATTGTTGTGTGCATTAACAACGACAGACTCCAGCAGATAAAAGTCTGAACAAACACGAGCCACACAGTGAAAATAAAATTAAGTCGAACTCGGCAATTTACGGCCCCAACACTTTCACCTGTGAACTTATTTAAAGCTCAAATCTCTCCAAAGACGTGTAGTTTATCCAGTACGTGAATGCAAAGCCGCCATGTCTGTACGCAAAATAAATCCTATTAAAAACATTAGTTTTGTTCAATATGTGAGTAAAACTCGTCCTATCTGTACGCAGATTGTCCTTTTATAAACAGTAATAAACATGGGGGAAGGGGAACTTCACGAGGCCTTAAAATAGTATATATATATATATATATATATATATATATATATATATATATATATATATATATATATATATTAATAAGAAGACAGTGTATGATCGGCTGAACACAGATCTAAACCTACACCATGTTGACTGAAAAGTAAAACGCATTTTCTGACCCCGGCACTGTCGGCTCGCCACAATGGTGCCTAGTTGGTCATGCGTCTTTGTAAACTTGTTTACGCAGTGAGTAGCAGTCTTGATTTGCAAGTGACATGTACAGTTCCAGGCAAAGTACCTATGGCTCGTCGATATTTATATCTAGTGTGTCCTTCTAACTTTATACTTCTCTCTATGAGTGTCAATCAGTACCTGTCTATTTGTTTCATACGTACATATAAACGGGTAGGAAGTCGCTACGTTTTCAAAAAAAAAAAAAAAATTTAAAAAAACGCGCCGCCCGTCTAAGATCACGTCAGACGCGGAAAGTCCGTTTCCAAAGACGCGCCCTCAAACTTAAACAAATATCTCGAAAACTCCTTGCAGATCAACACAAATTTTTGCATGTGGTCTCAGATTGTCCTTCTATTTTTTTTTAAAGACCGGGGAATGTCTTTGATTTTTTCGAACTTATAATGTGTGCGCCGCCCCCCCCCCCCCCCTTCTCTTGCTACCCCCTCCCAAAAAAAAAATTATAATATGCAGTAATTGACACAGATGGTGTATTTGTTAATGAATTAGTCTACAAGCATGACGGCAGTACCTGGCGTATCCGTTTTCTTAGTTTTTAAAAGAGCACCTAAGTTTTCTCACACGGATTATCTCCAAAACGCACAGTTTGATGTTTTGCCAGCTTCACCTCAAGCCATTTAGTGTACAAATCCTAACTTATGCTTTGAATCTTTGTGTTTTTGTTCCCCTTATTCCCCCCCCCCTCCTTTTTTTTACAAAAAAAATAAATAAAAACTAGTTTTTTTTTTTTTAAACACTAATTATTTTCATAAAAAGACACGATTTTTAACTCTCTCTCTCTCTCTCTTTCGCGCGCTCTCTCTCTTGTTGTACACCACCAGGACATGACACATATTTATGGCCTGGCTATATTTAGGGCTCCCGGCAATAGCCAGAGAGGGGCTTCAAAAAAAAAAAAAAAAAAACGAAAAAAAAAAAATTGCATCCCACATGAGGACAACTAGGTATTATTTCCACTGGCACGATTATTAACAAGTTGCATACAACATTTCAATAATTTACACCCAGTGGTTACTGGGTTACATATTTTTAAAGGTAGTCGCGGCTTTTTGAACGGAATATAGCTACCGCAACTATAACCAGGGAAGTAAATATACGTAATGATCGACTCGTGGAATGTCCCGACTATAAAACAGTCCTTTCCACAAAAGTGACGGGTAATAATATCCCCCCTGCGGGATGCAATTTGTCGTTATTTGAAGCCCTACTCTGGCTCCTGCCAGGGGCCGCAATATAGCCCGGCCATAAATATGGTCTAATGGCTGAACACGGTTTCTGGGACCTCTCCACGGTGATCCTCATCCACATGGTGGCACTTTGTGTCATCGGGTGTTTATTGCTTGTGTGATGTCCTGGTGGGGTAAAAGAAGAGAGTTAGAGATAGAACAGCGACGACAGCAGCAATGGTACGGACATACAAAGAGATCTACAAGCCTCTCTAAAACGACACCGCAGGGCGCAGTGGAAAGGAAGATAAGAGATCGACCAAGAAAGACTTGGATACAGAATGTAACTGAACGGACAAGCCACAAACATGCAAACAACGAAGTTCATTGCATCTGACGTACCCACGTGGGTTTCTGGACCCCACTGTGCGTGAGTAAGTGTGTATGAGTGTGTGTGAGTATGTGTGTGTGTTTCAGGGGATGGGGGTTGCCACTTTTCTCTAACAAGCATGTTGTAAATAGCAACTAATTAATTAGGAGTGTTTCCTTCGAAGACAGAGTGCATCCGCCTGAGAGGCGAAAGTTCTTGTGTGTCCACTTCAGATCTTTGGTCCTCTTGCAGAACTGCTTTACATATCTGGCTTATCTGTATGCAAAACATCCGTTTTATATGTCTGGCTTTTTTTTTTTTTTTAATGCAGACATATCCGTTTCAATATCTGGCTTATTTGTATGCAGACACATTTGTTTTAATACCTGACTTATTTGTATGCAGAAATATCCGTTTTAATACCTGACATATTTGCATGCAGACATATCTGTTTCAATATCTGGCTTATTTGTATGTAGACAAATCTGTTTTAATAGCTGACTTATTTTTATGCAGACACATCCGTTTTAATATCTTACTTATTTGCACGGAGACACATCCGTGTTACCATCTGATTTATTTGCATGCTGACTGTTGTTTACGATTTCTCTCCCTCTCTCTCTCTCTCTCTCTCTCTCTCTATATATATATATATATATATATATATATATATATATATATATATATATATAATAATAATAAACAGAAATATATTGATTGGCACTCAGAAAGATAATCGAAAGCTATAGTTACCTTGTCTAGAATCGAACCTGTCACTATAAAATGGCGTGTGCACCTCGCTCTGGAAACAAGTGTATTAAGATACATGACTAGCTAGGCATCCCTAAAAGAAAGAGGTGCCTTCATTGGCCATGTCTATCGTACCGTACAGCCTAAAATCCACAACTACTACTGACAAAAATTCACCTCAAACAGTTGAAATGGCACTATAGTTTACAGAAACTGATATTAACCAAGCACAGGCTGTTGTTGACAAAGATTCCGGTCGAAATTTTCAGTTCATCATCATCAGTTTTTGAGAAGAAAATAAAATGGTCAAGTTCAACCAGCACCCCCGAAGGGGGAGCTTTAGGTTATAATTGTGACTAGATTATGTGCACCATATAAAATGGCTTATCATTGCACGCCACCAAGAGTCCTGAAAAAAATTCCTGCCGTGTTGAGGCAATCACAGGAGACAGGCCCAAATACTGTCCCTACCGGCTAGCCAATTTGCGACCCGGTCGTCGATGAAATGTTTAGCTCTATATGTGAGCGGCTTCGTGACTTAAAGGTCAGCGAATGAGGTTAACAAGTGAGTTTCAGATAATAGTACGAGAGTCGCACCGTGGAAGAGATTGGGGCCTCAGCACGTATATCCCCAGAGGCAAAATTGGGACACTGTAGCCAACCTTCCCTGTGGAGACGGTACTTAATACATGTGAGTGCTCAGTCCTTAAGAAGAAATACTGACATTTTAAAAGATCTGAACATCAAGGAAGATTGGCTAATAAACAGCATCTTGTCCCGAAAGCTAAAATATTTTAGTCAGAAATACAATGACGGATTTAAAGAATTTTTTTTTAGCAGAAAACATGGTACCAGGAAGGAAGAACAGGGCCGACCAACATGAAGATAGGCACAGGATATAAGTGACATGGATTTGAAAGTAAACGAGGCGTGAGAGCGACGTTCTGCAAAGGGGCTGTTTCCTGATGATGATGATGATGATATGAGCACCCCGCCCCGCCCCCCTCTCGTTTAAAATCATTAAGTAAGTAAGTAAAGGTCTTCTCTTTCATATTAGGTGTATAGGAATAGACTTATATTTGTTATAGACTAATCGACATACGATGGGTAATGCGGTCAACATCACGCCGGTCGCCTTTACTTCCAATGACTATACCTGGTAACCACTCAAGACTGACTCGACCTGGCAACCAAGGTTACTTTTGACCATGAAAAAGACCGGCTCCGCCAGGACCCGAACTCTTGACCTTCCAATCCTCAGATGAGCGTGTAACTGCGGCACCATTGAAGCTGTTATTACCTGTTATCACATCAGAAAGTCCGAGCATTCTGCGGGTCTGGGTGCCTAATTCTAAACCCTCTAAAAATAAAGTTAGTTCTCTCATAATCGTGGTTTATCCTTTGTTAATTCATCACTGAAATGAGCTGTGTCTATAGATTCACCTTTATGTAAAAACTAGCACGACTTGCATTACAGATCTGAAAGGATAATCCATCAAATTCACATGTTTGCATTAAAAAATAATAACATGCATGAAAACACTGAATACGTCAACACATTACTGTCATATTTCTCCGGTGATATATACCTATTTGAAAAAGAATTGTTCGTGTCGTGTATATCGCCTGATTAAACTTTTCGTGCAACCCCACTCCCACACACAATACCACATACGGAAGTGAACAAGCTTGAAATAAACTGCACTTACGTAGGAAAAGAACTAAGAAAATATTACAAAAGTTACATACTGTATATGCTATAGACGGATATAAACCCTGAGAGTTTCCTATGTGGGTTACAGGGTTGCTGGTTTGGGGGGAGCAGGGGAGGTGTGAGCTGTGAGTCTTTTCCTCTTAACAAGTCACAAAGAACGCCTTATTAGGAGCTTGCTGAAATTGGATGTGTTGAGATGAAAGCAGCAGCAGCAACAGCAGCAATAGAAGAAGAAGAAGAAGAAGAAGAAGAAGAAGAAGAAGAAGAAGAAGAAGAAGAAGAAGAAGAAGAAGAAGAAGAAGAAGAAGAAGAAGAAGAAGAAGAAGAAGAAGAAGAAGAAGAAGAAGAAGAAGAAGAAGAAGAAGAAGAAGAAGAAGAAGAAGATGAAAAAGAAGAAGAAGAAGAAGAAGAAGAAGAAGAAGAAGAAGAAGAAGAAGAAGAAGAAGAAGAAGAAGAAGAAGAAGAAGAAGAAGAAGAAGAAGAAGAAGAAGAAGAAGAAGAAGAAGAAGAAAAACAACAAGAAGAAGAAGAACAAGAGGGGGGTAGTAGGTTCAAATCCGAACATAGCTGAACATATTTTTTTTCAAAGATTAACCAGCCTTATATGGGTGCCAGATAAAGTCCTGATAAGTTCATGTTGAGCACACCGGTTTATAAAGTATAGGTCTAGCACTATATTCCCCTTAGTTAGTCATGTTCTTAGTATACTTGTTTCCATAGCGAGGAGCACACGTCATTTGGAGGTAACAGGTTCGATTCTCGGCACGGTAATCATAGCTTCCGATTTTGTTTGTCTAGTGTGTCTTTCTATCTTTCTATGAGTATCGATCAATACATTGTCTGTCTGTTTATTCTATATAGATATAGGAATAGAATATTTCTGAGACCTCAAGGGTTCCTCCTGTGTTTATTTATGTGAATGTACTGTATTCCGAATACGACTGAAGGCGTTGAAAGAGGTCCTTTACATTCACAATATGCAAAGTCGAGGTAGAAAGAAAGAAAACACAAAAGTAGGAATTAGACATATGCCAAACCACTTACCTGCTAAAGGCTCCCATAATCCTCCCGTAAATATGTCCGCCCATCACCTGCGGCCACACTAAAAGCATATACTGTATATATTTAGGAGCAGGTTAACACTACAGTTATAATTACTTCCTAGAGCCATTGTGTGTCCATACGAAAATAACGAAGTTAAATCTAACCACTGTTTTTAATACAAAAACTCTGATTGCCTGACAAAGATAGTTCTTCGTGAGATAAGTGTTAACATAAGGGTCACGTGCAACGTGAACTCAGAAACAATAAGAAGAAACTCCACAGGGGAGCATGTACAGCAGGAGTCTACCAATCGTCAGTAGAATAATCTCTCGTCGACAAATGTTTCGGCCCACGAGCTCCTAGACATTTTCAGCGAGTGGGCCCACCTGAGTTCATGAGGCTCAGGGTTGATTTTCTCCTGATGCATGTATTACCGTCATTCTTTCATTAAATTAGTTGACTTTAAAAACTGAAACCAGATTATAAGTTCATTACATTTTTTAATGAGCTCTCATTGACTAACGCTTACGGATAGTAACAGTATCTAGGGTAAAAAAGCTTTTACTCAGCGGCACATTGAGCACGCTAGACATAATAGGTGCAAACCTATCGGCCATCGTCGCCTGAAATTGGCGGCGCCGGCATTGTCACATCACATCAGTCGCCTTTACTTCCCACGATATTACCTGGTACCTAGACTGTTGGTAAAATTTGGGGAGGGGAGGGGAGGGGTTCAAATCCGGTGACAGATTTTTGTTGTTGTTGTAACAATCTGAGCTCCCAGATCGAGGCAGTAAAATTGGCTTGTGTGATGTTGATAACTATTCAACGCACTGAGTGCTGATTGGTCTATAAAATATTCTGCGCAATCTTCCTTTTCCAGCTGGGACGGATAAAGAGAAAAAGAATTTTCAGTAGCTATGTAACCTTATGGAAAACTGCGTTGAAGATTGCACAAGCCAGGAAAGCATGGAAAGTCCTCCCTGAAGCCTCACGTGCCACTAGACATAACGAGAACAGATGATGATGATGATGTAACCTCATATAAATACTATTCTGATATACGGAAGTCAATCATGGACAGCTGGACAGATCAAAGGAGTAATGATGATGTCCAGAAAGAAACTTACGGACAAAGAGAACTGATTGCCTAAATCAGAAGGAGGCATTCTACATTTTTTGGTTGACTCTCTAGTTCTGGCGACGATCAAGGACCTCCGTAAAAACTGCACTCGTAAACCGAACGACGCGTACGTGAAACGAACCCGCGACATTCAGACAGCGAAAAAAAAAAACGGCTGAGCCACCTCGCCACAGAGTAAAGTAAAAAGTAAAGGACTTTTATCCTTGCCTCAGAGGTATTAGGCATATAGGGCTAGACCTATATTTTATAGACCAATCGGCACTTGGTGTGCGCGACCTGAAAAAGGTTGGGAACCGTTGGTATAGAGCGTTGGCTATTTAACACGAGTCTAGTTCCACATACAAAAGGATGAAAATTATCACAGAAAATTGGTTTGATTATAAAGAAAGGAACCATGACCTCCCGTTGACCCGAACATACGATTGAACTTTATTGTCAAAGTGTCACAAATTGGGCACGCAGGCCCGTCTTACATTCGGCCCTTTCAGTCAACCATCTTTCGGACAGCAGTTGTATTTTACTAATAAAGCATGTTATGATCATATGATGATATGCATATTATGAATATCCTAAAAGAACACGAAAGCATGAGTTGTAAAGAGAATGCGAAAACCCACGCGTGCGTGCACACACCCACATACACACGCTTACCCACTCACTTACACCCACATACATGCACGCACCCACATGCACGCACGCCCGCACGCACGCGCACAGACACAAACAGACAGACAGACAGACAGACAGACAGACAGACAGACAGACAGACACACACACACACATACACACATACATACATACATACATACATACATACATACATACATACATACATACATACATACATACATACATACATACATACATACATACATACATACATACATACATACATACATACATACATACATACATACATACATACATACATACATGCACACATACAAGCATACATACATACATAAAGGCTTGCATGGAGACACTCATACAGACACACACGCAGACCCACACACTGACACACACACACAGAGGCACACTTGCGCCGACAAAAATACAGACACACACACACACGCAGACGCACAGAAGACATATATACATACATGCTCACACACTGACACACACACACACCCACAGAGACTTACTCACGCCGACAAAAATACAGATACACACACATACATGCATACAAACACACACAGACACACACGCAGGCGCACAGAAGACATACATGCTCACACACTGACATACACACCGACACACACACAGACATACGCAGATACATACAATCATGCAGACAAACACACAGACACATACATACCCGCATGCAGCCAGGCTGCGATATCTGTGCCGTTTAGCTCAACACATCCGATTTCAGCAAACCGCCGATTTAGACAGCTTTTACGACATGCTTGCTAGATGTTAAGTGGGTCTATTCAAAAGTTGTGCATGTTCAGTCCCGCTGAATGGAGACCTGATAATGAACAAGCAACTTGAACAGGGAACTGAATTCTGGATATGGGGTTCTCAGTTCTCTTTATGCCTAGTGGCACCTGAGGCTTCAGAAAGGACTTTTCCATGCTTTCCTGACCTGTGCAATCTTCAATGCAGTTTTCCACGACAGAGATGCAGCACTCTGTTCACTTTCCATCGTTTGTCTCCATGTTGTTTTTGAGCGTCGCTTCTTTCTCTTTCCCTCAGGTGTCCCAATGAGAACTATTTTTGGCCGGTATACCAGGATTTATTCGTGTGACGTGACCAAGCCATTTTCATGAATGTGGATCATTCATTCAGTAGCATGTCCCTCGCGGAACCTCGCTGCCATAACAACCCTCCGGAAAACCTTCCTATCCTGAGCAAGATGTCCTGCGTCTGATACACCCATCTGGAGATCATCTGCCACATCCTGCACCCATCTTCTCCTTGGCCTTCCTCTTCCTCTCTTCCCAGGCATATACCCCTCCATTATTGTTCTCTCTAGACTTCCATGATGTTTCAAGTGACCAAAATATTTCAATTTTCTTTGTTTTATTGTCTTTACTAGCCAACCCTCTTCAATATTCAGCTCTTGAAGTATGGATGCATTTGTTCTTTTCTTTACCCAAGATATTCTTAGAACCTGTCTGTAACATTTATATTCAAATGCATTTATGCGCTGTTCCGCTTGTTTAGTAAGTGTCCAGGTCTCACAGGCGTATGTTGCAATGGGAAAGATGCATGCTCTTAAAAATCTGACCTTTGTAATTCTATCTGTACAATTCCATAATTTATTCAGTTGTTTCAGTCTTTGAAGAGCAATTGATAGTCGCCGTTTAATTTCTTTCATTGTGTCACCATTGTTGAATGTGGAATGTAAATACACAGAAGAATAAATTGTATTTTGTAAAAACCAAAATAATCAAAAACCGAGGTGTTGAAAAGGGTAAAGAAAAAAAGTAAAGTTCCATTTTCCACGCCATTCGACGTTTTGGGAATATAAAGCTAGACATTTATTTTTACAGACCAATCGACACTTGTTGGGTGATCACGCCATACGCCTTTTCTTCCAAGGATTGCTGTACCCGGTACCCACTCAAGGCTGGGTCGACCTGGGAGTCAAGGTCATTTCTGAAAAAAATGTCCGGCTCCGTCAGGACGCAAACCCAATACCTTCTGATCCGCAGGCGGGCGTCTAGCCGCCAACGCCATGGCGGCTCCCTGTTTAAGAAAGTAGCTGAAAGAAATAGAAAAGGGAATTCTTTGCGTACCTCACAGACAAAGGCACGGATATGTGTCCATGACATTGCAGAGAAGTCCCATCCCAGCACAGTTAAACATGCCATAATAGCACCGTGGAAGGACAAGACACTGTTTTTAGTAATCAACACCACAGCACACCATGCATTCACATAGGTGCTCCGTCTTCTGCAGTGTTTATTTGTAGATAATAATCTAATAGACCCCAACTACGATATAGATATGCGTGCAAGCGGGACATGAATGATACAGGTATTTGGGTGGACTCGTGGAAACAAAATGCCATTGATCGTGTTGTGTGGAGGGGGCACATCAGGAAGGGAATGAGAATCAAGGGGGAGGGGGGTGCCTAGAAAGGATGAGAGCTGAGCATCTGAGAAGAAACAGACTGAACACAAATGTTCACATCAATGGTCCTAAAATCCCGTGCTTTAATTGTAGAAGACTTTTCATAACGCAGGCGGGTCTTGCTAGTCACACTCGCCATCGCCACGGGCTGTGAGCCTCACGCCTCCTTACAGTGAACTATAACACTATCGCCTGGAAAGACAGAAAGATGCCAGTCAGTAAGACTAATCACCTGAGCAGCACGCTGGCTGTGAACACTTTATACTGTTGCTCTCCTATATAACTCAACTTTCGTCCTTAGAGGTTTCCCATCTGGGTCCCAGGACCCCATTTTAGAGAGCAAAAATGAACAGAACCAGTGCCCCTTAACAAGCGCGTCATAAAAAGCCACTAAAGGGGTTCTAAACAAGAAACACCCTTATAGACAGGAGGTTCTGAAAACAATACACACACAAACAGGGGGTTCTAAACAAAATATACACACACGGACAGGTGGTTCAAAACAAGAAATATCCACATAGCCAGGTGGTTATAAAAAATAAATATCCACACAGCCAGGTGGTTCCAAACAATAAATACCCACATAGCCAGGTGGTTCCAAACAGGAAAAACCCACACAGCCAGGTTGTTCTAAACAAGAAATACCTACATAGCTAGATGGTTGTAAACAAGAAATAGCCAGGTGGTTCAAAACAAGAAATCAACCACACAGACATGTGGTTCTAAACCAGAAATACCCACATATCCAGGTGGTTGTAAACAAGAAATACCCACACAGCCAGGTGGTTCTAAACAAGGAATACCTACATAGCCAGGTGGTTCTAAACAAGAAATAGCCAGGTGGTTCAAAACAAGAAAACAACCACACAGACAGGTGGTTCTAAACAAGAAATACCTACATAGCCAGGCGATTTTAAACATGAAATACCCACAAAGCCAAGCGGTTTTAAACATGAAATACCCACACAGCCAGGTGGTTCAAAACAAGAAATAGCCAGGTGGTTTAAAACGAGAAAATAACGACAGACAGGTGGTTCTAAACAAGAAATAACCACACAGCCAGGTGGTTCTAAACAAGAAATAGCCAGGTGGTTCAAAGCAAGAAAAACCCACAGAGAATGGTGGTTCTAGACAAGAAAGATGCACCCAACAAGAAATAGCCAGGTTGTTTAAAACGAGAAAATAACGAGAAAAATCACACAGCCAGGTGGTTCTAAACAAGAAATAGCCAGGTGGTTCAAAGCAAGAAAAACCCACAGAGAATGGTGGTTCTAGACAAGAAAGATGCACCCAACAAGAAATAGCCAGGTTGTTTAAAACGAGAAAATAACGACAGAAACCTGGTTCTAAACAAGAAATAATCACACAGCCAGGTGGTTCTAAACAAGAAATAGCCAGGTGGTTCAAAGCAAGAAAAACCCACAGAGCAAGGTGGTTCTAGACAAGAAAGATGCACCCAACAAGAAGACAGTTCAAACTAGAAGACTTTTCAAATCTATAAAAACTTAAAATAGTTTTGTTCAGTTAAGAAACATCAAGTTGTAAACTGAATTCTAGTAGTCTTAATCAACTTCTCCAGGTCTTCACAAGGCAAGTACATGTTGTATTTATCCAGGATTTATGGCACTTTCACTGAAACATCCAAAGTGGTCGTTTTATGCTGGGTGCCTTAACCTAGACAACTACACAGTATTTCAAAACGCCAGCCATCACACTTTAACAAACATCTCATAAACTCCTGTAGGAATCAACACAAATTTTGGCATCAGGCCTTAGACTTCCCATGCCCTTATAATTCTATAATTTATAATTGCACAGGTGCTGCTGTCTTTGTAAAGTGGCAAATTTCTTTGATCTTTGCTTGACTAATAATTTTTGTACCTCTTAAAAAAAACAGAATATATAGTAACTGACACAGGTGTGGAAATTGTCTGGAAATCAGTTCATATGTGCAGCGATGTGTGATTATTATTTTGATAGCTTATTCCCCACTCCAAAAAAAAAAAATTCTCAACATACAGAAGACTAATGCTGTAGATGAACACCTTAGAGTGAAACCCTAGGAAACATGTGCAGTCTAATATTTTGAAAAGTTCCCTTAACTCAGTTTACTAAAATAAGCATGCTGACTGTTTGCTTTGAATGGGTGTCTATTTTTCCATATACCACAAATAAGGCAATATTATGAAAACTAGATGTTTGCTTAAATTAAAATAATAATTTTACAAGGACATGATTAATAACAGGATGCATGCCAAATTTCAGCAAATTACACTGAATGGTTACTTACAGATTTTTAAAGGTTTGACAGTACTTATGGAACGTACTATAGCAGTTAGATTCTGTAGTGATATATCACTAAGGGAAAACAGTTTGAATATATACACCTGAGTGTAAGATGAATTTTCTGCCAGCTTTAGATGACTAAGACAACTTGCGGGTATATTGTTGGAATGATTTATCTTTTTTCTTAATTTTCTATGAGCACTGATTTATCTATTCTTTGATAAAAACAGTTTTTTTTTAAAACACACAATACAGTTGCTAGTTATTTAGACACCCAAACATAAGTCTGAGTGTCAAAAAACAGATAATAATCAGTACAGTAGAACCTCGCTTAACGAGCACCTCTCATAACGAGTAATTCGCATAACGAGCAAAACAAATTGTAAAAGAATGACTCGCTTAACGAGCGACGTTTCGCATAACAAGTGGCGAGGAGATGGGAAGTCCCGAATTTTGTGCATGTTACATCAGTGTTTGGCACTCGTTCCAGTAGCATTGTCGCTCGTGATCACACATTTTCTCAAACTTGTGTTATATTGTGATCCGTGTACATGAATCCTCCAGGCCTATAAGATGAGATCCCAAATGAATTTAAGTTTATCAAGATCCAGTTACTGCCTCCCAACACCACTCCGTTACTCCAGTTAATGGACCAGCAAGTTATTTCTAACTTTCTAAAGCACTCTTTGATCATTGTTTTCAGGTGACTAAAGGGACCAACCTCACTCTCTAAGAGTTTTTGAAAAATCACTTCTACATCGTTGCCTGCCTGAAGATGACCGACAAGTCGGGGAAAGGCGTTACCAAGAGAACCCTAACTTCTTCTTGGAGGAAGCTTTGGCCAGAGACTGTTGTCGATTTGTGACTTTGAAGGGTTCGAGACTGTACCTGTGGAACCTGTAGTCAACGAGATTGTGTTTTTGGCCACTATCATGGGATTGTAGGTGAATAACAGTGATATCGAAGAGCTTGTGGAAGAACACAGCCAAGAGCTGGCCACTCAAGAGCTTATGGAGTTGCATTGTGTTTTACAGCGAGAAGTTTTGGAGGAAAGTTTGTCAGAGGAGGAGCAGGAGGTAACAAAAAAGCAACAATCTTTTGGCGAAAAAAGAGAAATGCTGAAAGCATTGTAAACTGTTGCTTCTCACATTGAGAAGCATCACCCTAATAAGGAAGTGGCTATGCGCGCTGTAAATTTAATGATAATGCTGTGTCGCATTTTTGCCAAATTTTGAAGCGTCGACAAAAACAAATGTCTCTAGACATCTTTCTAGTAAAAATTATTTTTAGCTTTGTATCATTATTTCGACTTTTTTTTTCTGCAAATCGAATTTGCATTCCAGGTGGGTTCGTTCTGCATTTGAAGAAAAGATTAATATGATTCACTCTCCTTAAATATGAATATAATTTTCTTTGAATAAATGTTATAGTATAACTTACACATAGCATTTTGCGGTTAATTTTTTTTCCGACATGAAACGCTTTATCGTATTTTACATTAATTTATATGAGAAAATTTGTTTCACATAACGAGTGTTTCGCTTAACGAGTATGATTCTGGAACGGATTATGCTCGTTAAGCGAGGTTCCACTGTATAGTCATACCAAGACAGTGCTACCAGTGCCAGACATTATCAAAGACTAACATACTTAAAGTTAACACTTGTGAAATAAGATGCCTGAAAAAAACTGCCAACCATCCAAAACAAAGAAATGGTATAATCATACTGTAGGAACAACGACATGCAGCACATTCATTGAGAAACAGAAGATTGAATGATCTGGTCATCTAGTAAGAATGCAGCCAAAACAACTACCGACACAGGCACTACACATAAAAAAGATCTAAAGTGAAAACAAGAGGTCACCCTAGGAGAAGATGGACTGATGACATTAAAGAGCTTCTACATGGACACGAAATGACTATAGCCACTGCTGCCCATCAATCAATGAATCACAAACTGTTCCTCCCCTTGATGCTTAGCAGCAGAAGTGGAAATTGATGATGATGATGATGATGATGAAAGTTGTTATTAAAACAAGTAATAGACCCTTTTGCCCGCCTTCAGGCATACTGGGTTTATAGTGCTTGACTCAAACTTTGTAGCCCAATCAGCCCTCCGTGGGTCATATGGCTAACACCACACGAGTCACCTTTACTTCCCAGAACTGTAACTAGTACTCGTTTAGGGCTGAGTCACCTGGGAGTCGAGGTCAGTTTTGAAAAAAAAAATTCAGCACCGTCAGGATCTGAACCCATGACCTTTCGATCCACAGGTGAGCATCTAGCCACAACACCACGATGACTCCCGCAACAAAGTTTACAGTACAACACCTCATTTCATGACAAGTGCACTATTAACTGGAACTATCATGACACTATTTTGAACTGGTAAAGGAAAAAGTTCCAGCTAGAAACAGCATACTTGGTGTCATGATAACATTTGAAATGAAAATTGGTAATGTGCAAGAATGTGTGAACGAAGAATTAGGAGTGGATTCGGCACAGAGACTTCTGAGAGGAAGTTTGAGGTTTGAACACTGGATCAACATCATGGCACACGGGTAGTAACCCACAATTGCTCTGTTCTTCTTCTAACTTCAGAGTCCGAAGAAGCTCAGCACAGTGCACATGCTCTGTAGCACCGGCGAGGATCCTGAAATACTTCTGGTAAATTTTCAACTCCAAATGTTTCATGGTCAGCGCCATTAGGCTACTCTTTTTGATTTCAAACTGCCAAGGGATTTTTTTACGTGTGCAACATTGCACACAGGTGTCCAATCTGACTACCCAGAGACCGGGGGGAATTACTAGAGGCTCAAGTCCACATGATCTAGCCCTTACCGGGGATTGAGCCTGAAACCTCTCGCACTCGAGGCAGACACCATGCTTCGAGACCACGCAGCCCTCTGAGTGGAAGAGAACTAGGTGTGTATAATCAATCAGTATGCAATGGGAACAGTTAGCATCTACACATTTGCGAGGGATACCGTGCCCTTGTGGGTATGCCGGGTGTGCTATGATGTAGATTCTCAAATCAGTAATCAGTAATGATGTATTCAATTATTTTCCTAACTGCCAAAAATAATTTCATAATATCAGGTTGATTTGTAGTCTTCTTCTTCTTGTGTTGCTTTCTGATTTACATTGGCAGACAAGGTCTTGTGATAAACTTGTCTGTTTTTAGGAGTTCCCTTTTAATTCCATACAATTTTAAGTAAAATGTTAACTCAGTGGACCAGTATTTCCTTCTTAACGAGCTGTGCAAGGGACACACATGCAGGGCATGTTCTGAAGTCTGCACACACAGCCCACATGGTGAACTACTTAGATGAAGCCTGTGCATATACTTGTGAAGTTTGTTATGTGATTGGTAGTCCACATAATGACCCTTCTTCATCTCAGCACGTACTGAACATATGATGCTAGACTTATGTTTATTTAGACCAAACAGCATTTGACAGATGATGTGATCAACATCATGTTGGCCGCCTTTACTTCTTATGACTTTACCTGGTATCCACTTTGTGTCTGGTCGAATTGGAAACCAAGGTCATGTTTGAAATAATTTTATTGATCCAGATTCGAATCCAAAACCATGCCCACAGTCTAGCTGTTACACCACTGAGGCTCCTGTAGTCTGCATAATAACCTTCAATACATTTAGCCAAAAGGATGACTACTTACAGCTGGAAAGCCAGTGTGCTAGAAAGCTTGAAAACAGACCAGATCCTTCCCCTTTTTAAAAAAACTATTCTCAAACACTCTTTCCCTTTCTATTGCCCCACTCATAATCTCCTTATTACCTCACACCATTTCTCTTAATTTCTTCACTCCTATTCTCTTTTCTCTCTCTCACTAACCCCTCCCCCACAAAACTGTTTCTCATAAAAACAATGACGTATTATCATTCATCAAGAATTTATTAAGTGAAAACAAAGTAACAAAGTTAAAAATAACAGTGAGCACCAATATAACTGTACAGAGTATAAATTCACATCCTGTGAACTCGTTATAACAATCAATCAATCAGTAAACATGTTAAAATACAAAACTGGCATGATACGACTGTAGGAACATGTGTGTTTCAGATTCATGTCTGGAAAGCATGGATGGCTGGGATGAAATTCACATGACCTATCCAGTCCACATGACCCAGCTGTCCGCATGACCCACCTGGTCCACATGACCCACCTGGTCCACGTCAACCACCCATCATTATATCAACCAGAACAGAATGGGAGTTGTTGGCCCAAAAACACTTGCAGACACACTCAGGGGGAGCTCGAAGCACTTATGGTCATGTCAGATGTGCGATGAAGATGATGTTGAAATGAACAATGATTGTGATAATGTAAAAGTGGCTGGCTCTATTTTTTATCTGGTTTGATTATCTTTTCATGATATACAAAATGGGACTGGTACAACAACTCAATATGCTTAGAGGCAATGTTTTTTGTTTTTTTTAAATACGAAACAAACAGGTGTCAGTTCATATTACAGAGTGTCTAAAAAGGTTCTGTACTCGCCACAAAGTGTGCACAAAAATGATACCTAAAATAGTACTGTTACGGACGGAACAAGATGGAAAGATAACATGAGAGAAACTCTACAACAGCACGATGTGTTTATCATCAGGGCGGCCAGAAGAGCAAGAAGCCGAACCTTATATCTCTCTTGACACCTGAAGCGGTGAAAGAGAAAGTGAAGAAGAATAAATCTTTGATCTGATGTTACCAGGGTACCCCCAGTACTTTAAAGTATTAACATGCACAATGAGCAGACAATAACACCACCTAGTGCGTAATATAAAGACTCCTTTTTATGTCAGTGGCACATCAGGCAGGTGATAAAAGACCCATAGTTTTCCAGACCAAAAGGCACTCAATGGGTGATGTAGTGAACACCACACCAAACAACTTTACTTCCCAGAACATTTCCTAGTATGCATTTTTAGCCATGAGCCGTAAGTAAATTTGAAAAATCTGCCTTAATTGCATTTATACCCAAACCTTCGGGGCTGCTAACTATACTCTGGCCACCTGCAAAATTAAAAAGAACTATAAACATGCAGTGAGTTGCTCAGTCGTGAATGAGTTAATGACTAGGTCTACATTGTCTTAAACTCTTATACAAAACACTTTATAGTTCTCTTTGTTTACGTGCACACAGGGTGTCCCATAAGTTCAACACATAGGAAAAATAAACACATCACCAATGCTATGAAAGTAAGTTTTTTACAAATAGAAAACTGGCGTTGCTGTGTGTGGCACAAACCCCAAATGTCAGTTTTGTGGCTTCTTCTCAGGGTGAAAAAATTAGCTCATTCAACCTCAGTTAGTTATGTTAGTATAAGTTGCATTGTTTTGCAAACACTACCTGAAACCGATAAAAAGAAAAAAAAATTACATTGCTGCATGTATTTACCACTTATAAGGGTCTATGATCTGTCCGCACTTTCTGCCCATCAGTCCCTCACTTCAAATCACTGCTGGGCTCACTGACTGCCATCCCGTGGCTCTCCATGTACTCATCAACTACTAGGTCCTCCGAGCCACTGGTGTCAATCAAACGCACAACCAAAGTTGCGGGAATGCACCGGCCACTACTGGAGCTGTCTTCGCCCGTCACCAAGGCATACAAAGTCTTGTTGCCCACAGTTGTCTTGAACCAGTGGACCACATCAGCAGGCCAGTCTTGTCCTTGGGGCTGAATACCTGGGGACAGAACAAAATAATGTTAAGGTAGTTTCTATGTTAGGTCATACACAGATCATTATCTTCAACATGTTAACTGCTGAGTTAAACACAGATCATTATCTTCAACATGTTAACTACCTAGTCATACACAGATAAATCATTATCTTCACGCTTAAGTACCAACATGAACTCTATACTTTAACCTTTCTGTCTCAAGCAACATGCCATCAGTGACTAGACATGTTTCATTTTTCTTAATCTTCTTCTGCATTTGATCTTGACAGGACCAGGGAAGCTGTGACAGGACCAGGGAAGCTGTGACAGGACCAGGGAAGCTGTGACAGGACCAGGGAAGCTGTGACAGGACCAGGGAAGCTGTGACAGGACCAGGGAAGCTGTGACAGGACCAGGGAAGCTGTGACAGGACCAGGGAAGCTGTGACAGGACCAGGGAAGCTGTGACAGGACCAGGGAAGCTGTGACAGGACCAGGGAAGCTGTGACAGGACCAGGGAAGCTGTGACAGGACCAGGGAAGCTGGCTGACTCCCCACTCAGAGTCAAGGCAAGCCGGACATACATTCAGACTGCTACTGGTACCGCCAGATTTTAAACTTTTCGCTGGCTGCTGAAGATGGGGACATGGCTATTATGAGAATGTCCAGCATGTTGCAACATCAGTTCTTGAAACTCAGCTCAATTCAACTGATCTTAAAGGTTGAGAAATTGATCTCTTGACAAATTCTGTAGTGGTTTACAGCTATTAAATGGTATCTGCACATGTCAGCCCATGACATCCCATTTCAGAAAACCTTTAATTAGCTAACCTCTACGGAGGCTGCGTGGTCCCAAGGCATGGCGTCCGCCTCGAGTGCTGGAGGTCCCGGGTTCAGGCCCCGGTGAAGGCTTGGATTTTTGTTACATGAACTTCTAGTAATTTCCCCTGGTCTCTGCGTAGTAAGATCAGACGCCCGTGTGTATTGTTGTGCACGTTAAAAAATCCCTTAGCAGTTGGAAATCGAAAGGAGTAGCCTAACGGCGCTGCCGGGGCAAACAAATTTGGTGTTAAAAAATCTACCTAAAGTATTTCAGGATCCTGGCTGGTGCTATGGAGTTCATGCACGGCGCTGAGATTTTTCGGACTCAGGCTTGAGTTAGAAGTAGAACAGAGCACTTATGGGTTACCCCTTGCATCATGATGTTAATCCGTCATCTAAACCTAAACCTTTAATTATATATTTTTTAATGACATGTTTGTGAAGTGGTAAAAGTCAAAAAAATCTACAACTGATGAAAACGGGAGTGACAACAACTGAGCCGGCATCAAGAAATGAATTCTCTGAACATAAACTAGGCCTAGGAAGTTCAACAGGAATAGGGTCAGGGCAGCTAGACGATTCTTTTATCCACTACTTCTTTTTCTTTGCATTTACCAGCTGTAAACTCTGGAGGAAAGTTTAGGTTGTTCATCCACTTCTGAACTTTAGTCTTGTTCCAGAACTTAAGTTTTACATTTGTAAATTATCCTTATAAAACAATGAGTGCCCTAATTTCAGAGAGAGAAATATACAGTGGAATGGCCAAATTTTAGTATGTCGTAGCCAGATGTAAATAAACATATGTGATGGTAAAGAACTTAAAAGAACCCCCAAAAAGTTGCATTAACTCTCTCACCCCAGAAATGCTAAAAGAAAACTGGATCTCATGATAACATGAACATTCCTGACAAATCCTTTAAAAACAAAAGTTTACACAGGTCACTAATAAACTTTTTAAAAATATATCTACATTTAACAATTGTTTCTCTAAAATAGATAAAGATATATAAAGAGAATAATTAAGTTTTACATTTGTAAATTATCCTTATAAAACAATGAGTGCCCTAATTTCAGAGAGAGAAATATACAGTGGAATGGCCAAATTTTAGTATGTCGTAGCCAGATGTAAATAAACATATGTGATGGTAAAGAACTTAAAAGAACCCCCAAAAAGTTGCATTAACTCTCTCACCCCAGAAATGCTAAAAGAAAACTGGATCTCATGATAACATGAACATTCCTGACAAATCCTTTAAAAACAAAAGTTTACACAGGTCACTAATAAACTTTTTAAAAATATATCTACATTTAACAATTGTTTCTCTAAAATAGATAAAGATATATAAAGAGAATAATCAATAAAAATAGTGAAGCATTAAATGAAATATATAGAAGTAAAAACTGTATACACAAGGGAGATGAATGGTCCTAGACCATGAGGGAGACCAAGAAGACGATGGAGAGAGAATATCCAGACAGACCTGCAAACACTTGGTGTTACCAACTGGAAAGAGAAGGTCAACCAGAGAGATTAATGGAGGCTGGTGATATCTGCAGCAATGAACCTCAAGGGCTCCAAATGCTGAAGAAGTATCCTCAGGATCTGAAAAAAAACCACATGTACTGGGTGTCTCATGCCATGACACCTCAACCTCTATCCCTGAGGCTAAAGATAATTTGGCTTTAAAAACCTTCTGGTTCACAAGGGGCCCTCAAACCCCTAATGCTATTTTTAGTAATTATATTCATTTCCTGACCTCCCTCCCAGACACTGCACAGGCTCAAACTCAACCAATACCATTAGCTGTTAGTTAGCTAGTTATTTAGTTAGTTGACAGATTATCATCAACGCACATCGAACCATCCAGTCCATAAGTGCTCAGATCCTCTCTTCAGTAGCTCCCTCAGTGTGTAGTGACTTATAAGACCAGTTCTGTGATGGTTTACTATTCTTCATTGGGCCCCTGTGTAGCCTTCTTTACACCAGAATGCGCCGGGACAAATATAAGACTGACTTTGGTCAGCCTAGATCTATTCAGGGACTCCACCCATTGTCTTGGCATGCAACACTTCTTGATCTTCTTGAGCATATTCACTGAGTCAGTGAGAAAGCATGCCCAGGTGAAAGTCTGTGTTTCTAGCCAGGCTACTGCTTTAGTTGCTGCCATGATCTCCATAGTTAAACTGCTCGTTGTCAAGGTGAAGGCAACACAGTTTTCTTTGACAGTTCTCCCTCCAACCTGAGCCGTAAATGCCCACAAGCTCCAAACATCTGGAATGACACACTCGTCTGTGTAGACCATCATATTGCCCTCAGAAGAATTTTTTATATATCAAGATCTGCACTTCTGCTTCCACAACAACTGGGTTTTGTTGTCTACATTCTTTTAGTTCAGCTTGATGAATAATTCAAAGGACGTATAATACTCTGGTGGTACACGTACCCATCTTCTATGTCCTCAAGTGGACAAACATCTTGTACAATATCCTCGGCCTGACCGTTCCATGATTTTCCTCTCTTTAATCTGCTGCCTTATCCTGATTTCACTGTGCAGTGGGTGTTGTGTGTCAGCACTGACTCGGAGGTGTGCACCTCATTAACATGTCACTCTAAACAAGCGGAAGCGGAAAACTGACATTTATGGGTAACAACTCGACCAAAAGTGGTTTTGCTGCTTTTCAGAACAATAAAGTGAAGCCAATACTGTGTCAAATATCTTACCTCCCAGACGCATCCTTCGAGCCAAGAACGGCAATGAATAAAACTGCTGTGGAAGTTGCAGAAGCTGAGAGGGCGGCACCATGTCATAGCAATGGTGGTCAGGGAAAAATACTTTCACCTGAGAAGAAAACAAGTCTACGTATAAAGGACAGGCCATATGGGGGAAATAGTGACTCTTCTACATATGGGCGGGCAGTTACTTCATGAGAATAGTGATCTGTGTGTAATGTTAACATATTGAAGATAATAGCATGTGTATGATCAGGAGGTTAAAATGTCGAAGTTTACGACCTGCACATGACTGAGTAGACAACGTGTTAAAGATAATGAGCTATGTGTGAATAAATAGAGAAAAAAAATGAGCTATGTGAATGGGTAGAGAAAAATAATGAGCTTTGTGTGAATGGATAGAGAAATATTGAAGACAATAATAAGATAGGAACGAAAATATATAGTTAGTCGTATAGATGCTCGGAGTCACCAACTGGAAAAAGGCAGGTCACAGTGATAAATCAAGGCGGGTAAAATCTGCTGCAATGAACTTCAAGGGTTGGAATATTGACTAGGCAGTGAACATGAAGATAATGATCTGTATATGAACTGGGCAGTTAACAAGAAGATCATGATTTGTGTATGACTCAGCAGTTAAAAAGATAATGATCTGTGTATGATTTAGCAGTTAACAAGAAGATAATGATTTGTGTATGACTCAGCAGTTAAAAAGATAATGATCTGTGTATGACTCAGCAGTTAAAAAGATAATGATTTGTGTATGACTCAGCAGTTAACAAGAAGATAATGATCTGTGTATGACTCAGCAGTTAAAAAGATAACGATCTGTATATGACTCAGCAGTTAAAAAGATAATGATCTGTGTATGACTTAGCAGTTAACAAGAAGATAATGATTTGTGTATGACTCAGCAGTTAAAAAGATAATGATCTGTGTATGACTTAGCAGTTAACAAGAAGATAATGATTTGTGTATGACTCAGCAGTTAACAAGAAGATCATGATTTGTGTATGACTCAGCAGTTAACAAGAACCCGCGCTCAACCCTAAACTTTTACAACACATCTGGGTAAGGAGGAGTGTTACTATTCTTTGCTTTCCATGTGAGCCTTAGTAAAACTCAGGTGCCCCTGACAGTAACAAATCAACATAGCAGTGGCTAGTGCTCTTGCTTCTTATCCTAAGCATTCCAGGAGTAGAGAAAAGAAGAAGAAGCATCATATTCCCAATACAAACTTTGCCATGTAAAAGAGTTCTTTATTTTTTAGTTTCATTTGACCAACAGTAGCATAAACAATCAACTGATAGGTTTGTCCCCTGGGGATTGCTAACTAAAGGTTTGCCATACCACCCTGAGATTAAAGAATCTCAGTCTGAATGACAAACCAACGAGGCAGATTCCAGGTACCCTATTCAACCTCCAAAAGAAGCTATAATTAGGGCACCTGTAACAGCTACATCAGGTTCAGGTCCCAACAAAGCGGGACTATTTTCACAAATGACCTTGGCTCTGAGGTTGACCTAGCCTTGAGGGTACCAGGTGCAGTCCTGGGAAGTAAAAGCGACTGGAGGGATGCTGACCATATCACATACCAAGTGCCAATTGGTCTATAAAATACAGGTCTAGCCCTATATGCCCAATATGATTTAAAGCATGGAAAAAGGACAAATTAATACTAGTTGAGTGTCACCTGCAGTGCTACGTGGGTAAAGAAACAAGCCACTTACCACATTTTCTACAAGGCTCACATAAAGAGCTCGTCTGTAGACACCTTTGAACCTCACAGCGTACAATAGATTATCAGAGATAGTGGCCGCTGCCTCCTGCAAGGGAAATAAAAACAAGAAGTAGTAAAACTACTCAGCTAATTTCACCAACACCAAGAATAGGGCACTTTCCATAGTTGCTCCGTCTCTATCTTCAGTAGCTAGCACAGTTCCCATACTAATGACACCAATTGCAGTCTGATTTTATGTCCGTCTGACCTTGCTGATAAAAGCTGGACATTGATCGGATCTTCAGCTCACACCAAGTTACATAATTTGCTCAAGACAATGAGGTCTTATTCATTATTTCCCAATTGTTCGTGTACACCGTGTTACAGACACTGCTGTCTTTGGAGCCGTCTTGTGCCAGTCTTGGTTGGTTGAGGGCCTATGCTCATTACCTGTCCTCATTGTTCAAGAACTTTTCGGGCTCGCGTCGGCCTCATCAGTCACATTCGTACTCATACTTAATGAAAAAGAGTGGTCGTCATCATCTTGATGGACAACACACACACGCACACCAAATAAAAATAAAATGAAAAATATATCTGAAATCCTGCAGAGAAAGTGTCTTTAAAAAGCAGTGCTTTAAAAACAAAAACCTCTTTACAAAAACTGTTTTTTAAAAACAATGTTTAAAAAAAAAACTGTCACTGAAAAATATAAACCGTCATTAAAACAAACTGTCTTTAAAAAACGAACTGTCATAAAATATGCCTGAAAAGCAATAAACCAACAGATTCACACAAATAGGCCAGATTAGTACAACAGATGAACACACAGAACTCAGTTCTGAAATGAGATTTAAGTCCAGAAGTGGACAAACAACCAAAACTTTCTGTCAGAGTTTACAGCCAGTGAACAAAAAAAAATAAAAGGAAGACTCTGAGAACCACTGTATTAGAGATAATTTGTGTGGTTCAGCACTTCTACATCCAACACACCCAATTTTAGCAAACCCCTTTATTAGTCACCTTGTACAACACTTATTTAAACACTTAATTATCCCCAACCCCAAAAAATATGGCATATGATATCACAAGGTCTAGTTTGAGAATGGAGGTGGAGGCAGTCAGTGCTGCCTTCTGCTAGCTTGATAATCAGCTGTACACACATGTCGTAATTGTTTAACTTACTCATAGAGCATGATGAGAGAGGCAGAGACAGGCATGCTCAGTGTAGAGTGGAAAGCATCGCTTCAGAGGTCCTGGGTAGTTAGCATCTTTTGGATTTGTTTCTCTAGGTGATGCCAATGTGTTGGGAAATGAGCAGGCAGACAGACTGGCTGGCTTTACACCACTTGGTGGTTAACTGATGTATGACAAGCTTGCAATTGTGAGAGTCCTTTGGGAGCGAGTGAACAGTGCAGAGGCATAAACAGATCATTACAGTCTGAGGAGAATGGCTCTGCCAGGAGTTACCTGCCAGGAGTTACCAGGGAATCTGGCCGACACTCAACACTCAAGGGAAAGGCAAGATGGATATACAATCAGACAGTTACTCTTGCCATTGGAATTGGAACTTTTCCCTTGCTGCTGAATATAGGGACACAGTGCTTATGGGAGTTTCCCCCCGAGTGCTGTGATGTTGATTCTTAATTCAGCATTCAATACTTTTACCCATAAATGGGGACCCTGAACTTACACTATCTATATCCTCTTGTGACGAAATGACCTCAGTGGTCTCAGAAGTTATATTGTGTTTGATAATTTCTTATGTTCAGAGAAGGACAAAGAATTAAGAGCAATAGACACTGAGCCTAAAACCACTATAAGGGATTTGAGAATTGTTTAAACTGTGTTTCCCGTCTTAGCCAGACAATGCGACTGAGTCTTGGGTAATGTTACGCAATTACACCGGGGCTAGAGAATTTCCTTTCACATGCCCATGTCATAAATGTTATCTCCTGACCAGACTGCTTTGAAAGACTAGATCAGGGGAATTGAGTGGACTCTAGACATTGTGGAGACGAAAGGTTTGAGTTTCGTATGTCAGTGTAATTCTCAAGAGAACGGGTGTTTGGCAATTAGGAATGTTCGATCTTGGTCAAGTAGGAAACACAATGGCTTCACTGACCGTCTTTTCACACCGGCTAGTTAGATTCGTTGTAAACTAGATTGGGTCACTTAAGAATGTTTGCTCTAGGGATGTCAGTCCAGAATTGACTGACAGGCCACTTGTTAGCTAATTTGATCTGATAGGTACTTCAGAGGCGTGGCTTAAGTCATCGTCTTGAGGGTTGGGTAGAACGGAGTAAAGGGAGGAGTTTAACCTTTGAGACAGATAGATAGTATACTTCGAGCCTTTGGAATTCCCGTCATTAATCGCAGCCTGCCGGCAAACAAACACAGGTCGACCTAAAAGGTAAATTTTACGGTCGGATTCTGGTTTGGCGATCGATGGAAGTTCCCAGGTAAAATATTAATTTTAATCTTGTATACATAGGTTAGGGAGTTAAGCTTAGTCTATACTACCTTTTCCTAAATTTGTCTGCACATTCTGCTTATAATAGTTCTTTGTGAGTATTCAGTATCTCAGTTAGGGAACTGTTAAACTATTCCTATTTCTTGTATGTTTGTGTCACATGTTTTTCAGTGTATGTTTTCATGTGTATAAAATAAGATGTGAACAATGACATTTGCTATAATGAAATGTAATTATATTGTTTCCATGATCAGCCAAAATATGAGTTGGGACTGTGGGAAATGATGCCCAAATATGTGCAGGGATGCTGCTAAGTTTTATGTGCCCACCATGTGCTTACTTAATGTGTTCACCTAAACAGGGGATTTATAACCCCAGGGGAAGAATGATAGGTGTATAGAATTCACGGTCACTGAAAGATAATATTCAGGACAGCGTGCACATATAAATCGTTTGCGTGTTCAGCACATAACCTGCGCCACATGTTTATGTCAAATCAATGTCAGCCAGGTGGAAGTCTGAATGATGACGGACAACAGACTTAGAAAGTCAACTATCATGACACAGAATGAGAGGGAAGGCAGAATATGTGACGTCCATGTAAGACAAAAGACCTTCAGACTAGACTGGAGAGAATGTGGAATATGAGGAGTGATGGGATATATTTTATTATTATATGTTATATTAACTAATACATGTATTTTTAGTGTAAGTCAAGATACTACACGTATGTGTTTGTTTCCATGATTACAGCGCCATGTGACGATCAGTCCATGAAAGAGACTACATTGTGTTAGACTCGGCCAGCTGGGAACGAGGTGGAGAACGAGGTGGAGGACCAGGAGAACTGGGAGGAAAAGGTGGAAGAACTTGACAGTACCCACGGCTGTCAGAGGTTCTATGATAATTAAGTTACGTCTCACCATGTATTATGGATGTAAACCTATCACCACCATTATCCATTCACTCTAATCTTAGGTGCTCAGTTATCAAGCTGAAGCCTCTCATTATCACCATACCATCACTATCTATTATAACAATAATGATGACTAATGTCGTACTCTGATTGCTAGGTTAATAAATCAAATATATGGTCTTATCCTGCATCAGTTTTTGTAATTCCAAATGTCTGTTTTTACATGTTTAATTAATCTGTTAAGATAGAATACCATTTGGTGGGGGCTCAAATAATAATGATAATAATTCTTTAATTATTCATAATAACACCGGGAGAAGGTAGAAGACGGAGGAATCATTTGCCCTGTCTAATAGTTCATTCAGCATAATGATATAGACATCTAAAATTCCTTTCCTTCTCTTGTGGGTAGCAAGTTCAGCTAATGTTAATGTACTTAACGAGCCAATATGGCTGTTTTCTTGAGTATCCAGGACTTTGTCTGAGAGCAACATAGCGCGGATAATAGTTCAGTTAATCTGGTGGAGGGGATGTGTTGAGAGGAAAATCCCTATTCAACATATAAATCATTTAAACCCAAATCCAGAGAACCCACGACCCGGGACGACACTAAAAGTGTTGTAATCTCCAAGGGAGTGGGCCGTAACGTCACACTTCTTTATATCATTGTTGACACATAAGGCATTCACAAGTGATCTCCATTGTGGCCGGTCTGCTGCAGTTCTGCCCATGGTATCCCATGTCAGTTTACATTCCTTCATTTTCCATTCTATTGTCCTTCTCCAGGTTTCCTAAGGTCGTCCACGTCTCCTTTTCCCATCTGCTGTCCACCGGAGAGCTGTTTTTGCCAGAGTGTCACAGGGCATTCTGCAAACATGTCCAAGCCATCTCAATCGTCTTACTTTGATAACATTTGGCAGTGATACACATTCTGTTTTCCTTCTCAGTTCTTCATTTGTGATCTTGTTTGGCCAAAATATTTGTAGAATTCTCCTTAAACATTTATTCTAAAAAGTCTCAAGTTTAGTGTAATTCCCGCTGTCATTTTCCAACATTCACTGTTGTATAATAGAATACCTAAAATTTGTCTCTTGTATATTCTGAGTTTTGTCTTTAAACTAAATCCCTTTGACTTCCATATTGCTTATTCTTGAACCCACACTGACAACATTCAATTTTACTCCCATAACTTTCAAATTCAAGTATTTACCTCTTTGTTCATAGAAAAATACTGTGCTATGGCTAGCTCTAACTTCTCCAATGCGCCCCTCTGCTCCATTGGGATCGCCTGTAAATAATAATAAATTGTTAGGCACAAGACGGAAGCTATAGTGGTGTAGTCACTAGTATTACTTGCCTGCAAATCTAGTGGTCACAAGTCCATTGATGTCTTCATCATAACCACTATCATCATGATCATCATCACTGTGATTGTCATCATCATAACCACCATTCATCAGAATTATCATAACCACCAGTCATCAGTATCATCATAACCACCAGTCATCAGTATCATCATAACCACCAGTCATCAGTGTCATCATAACCACCAGTCATCATTATCATCATCACCACCACCACTGTCATCGTCATCATCACTAGCACCATTGTCTTCACCACCACAATCATCATCATCACCATTATCATTACAACCACTGACATCATCATCACCACCTCTGTAATCATCATCACCACCTCTGTCATCATCATCATCATCACTGTCATCATCATCATCACCGCTGTCATCATCATTATCACCGCTGTCATCATCATCAACACCGCTGTCATCATCACCATCACCACCGTCATCATCATCATCACCACTGTCATCATTATCATCACCACTGTCATCATCATTATCATTATCACCACTGTCATCATCATCTCATTACCACTGTCATTATCCTCATGAGCATCATATCCATTGCATCAACATCAATACCATTGTCATCATCATCATCATCATAAGAGCTTATGCACAGGTCTCAACAAATTAACAATATTTTACTATCTAATATCCTGCTATCAATAACCTTTATTTCCTAATAAACCTTCTATCAATAACTTTATAATATAATAAACCTTCTATCAATAACCTTCATTTCCTAATAAACCTTCTATCAATAACTTTATAATATAATAAACCTTCTATCAATAACCTTCATTTCCTAATAAACCTTCTATCAATAACTTTATAATATAATAAACCTTCTATCAATAACTTTATAATCTAATAAACCTTCTATCAATAACTTTATAATATAATAAACCTTCTATCAATAACTTTATAATCTAATAAACCTTCTATCAATAACTTTATAATCTAATAAACCTTCTATCAATAACTTTATAATATAAAAAACCTTCTATCAATAACCTTTATTTCCTAATAAACCTTCTATCAATAACTTTACAATATAATAAACCTTCTATCAATAACTTTATAATATAATAAACCTTCTATCAATAACTTTATAATATAAAAAACCTTCTATCAATAACCTTTATTTCCTAATAAACCTTCTATCAATAACTTTATAATATAATAAACCTTCTATCAATAACTTTATAATCTAATAAACCTTTTATCAATAACTTTATAATATAATAAACCTTCTATCAATAACCTTTATTTCCTAATAAACCTTCTATCAATAACTTTATAATATAAAAAACCTTCTATCAATAACCTTTATTTCCTAATAAACCTTCTATCAATAACTTTATAATATAATAAACCTTCTATCAATAACTTTATAATATAATAAACCTTCTATCAATAACTTTATAATATAATAAACCTTCTATCAATAACTTTATAATATAATAAACCTTCTATCAATAACCTTTATTTCCTAATAAACCTTCTATCAATAACTTTATAATATAATAAATCTTCTATCAATAACTTTATTAACTAATATGCCACTGTCAATAACTTTATTAACTAATATGCCACTGTCAATAACTTTATTAACTAATATACCACTGTCAATAACTTTATTAACTAATATGCCACTGTCAATAACTTTTTAAACTAATAAACCTTCTATCAATAACTTTACTAAATACTATCCTGCTTTCAATAATGTTAATAACTAATAAATCTTTTATCATAACTTTATAAACAAAAAACCTTCTATAAAAACTTTATTATTTAACATCCTGCTGTCAGTAACGCTATTAAGTTACAAACCTTTTCTCAGTAACTTTATTAAATAAAATCCTGCTATCATTTACTAACATTCAGTTATCAATAACTTTGCTAACACCAACTGAGCCATCTTACATTCTTTTATCGATAACTTTACTATCCAATATCCTGTTATTAAAAACTTTAATGTCATCCTGCAACTAATAACTGTTAACTAGTATCCTGTTAACAATAATAACTATATTACACCACAATCCGCTAACAATTAGCCTACTATCAAAAACTTTTTTAACTACTATCCTGCAATCAATATCTTTACTATTTCATTTTATGTTTTCAATGACTTCGCTAACAACGATTCTACTGTCAATAATTTTATTAATCAATAACTTTGTTAACTTACAGCTTGCCAGTTATAACTTTGTTAACTACTATCCTGCTGCCAATAACTTTACTATCTAGCATTCTGCAATGAATAATTTCATTAAAGAAAATGTTCTACCAACCAAGCTGCTATCAACAATGGACACTCACCACAAAATCAGATGGATTCTCCACTCTGACAACCTGCAGAGATACAAACTTGAGCAAGGGATAGGACCAAAACTTTGGCAAGTGACAAGTATCACAGACTGAGGCTGTTGCTGAGGCAGCTCGTGTTGTTGCAGGAGTAGAACCAGAAGCAGCAGCATCAGCTGAAGTTTCAGGTTTTGTCTTCCATGTATACAGAGCTTTCCCAGGGGTTGGCTTAACACTGTTGTCTGTTTGTGTCAAGTCTTGAACACACTCCTCAACATGGCAAGGCTGTGTGTCCGGGTCAGTTTTACCAACACCTGTATTCACAGAGTCATTGTTATCCTGAAGCCTCTCACCACCCTCCCAATCATCCAGCTCCTCCAGCATGCTTCCACCCTCTGTGTCCGTCTGAGATGTGTCTGAACAAAACAGATCCTGCCAGATGTTCTCCACGTTGCCACCGATGGACTGTAATTGCTGCATCTCTTCGATGGTGGCCAATACAAATTCGTTGATGTTGACATCATCTTCTTGGCTTGTATCAAAAAGGTCAACCTCTAAGATTCTGGATGAACAGAGAATGAGAAACAATTATTATCTAACGATGATTAGAGTCTCTTGACAGAGTACAAAATGATGCCCTCCGATTAATCAGCGGAGCTATGCGGTCTACTCCAACTTCTGCATGTGAAATCCATACAAATGTGGAACCCCTCGGGTTGCGGAGAGAAAAAGCCACTTTATAAATTTATGAAAGATGTGTTAGAAAGAATCGTAACCATCCTAATAGACACCTTATAGAAAATTGGGAATACAAACAAAGAATAAAGCACAAATCGGTTTTACACTATGTACATGAGGTACAGGACAGATGCCATCTCCCAGAAAGACGTCAGGGCACTCATAATGTTGCAAGAAACTTACCACCACATGCTCGCTTTAAAGCTCCAGAAGTCTGGTTGAAATTGGTAGACGAACAAAATGAACTAAAGACCATTGATTCTTACCCCGAAGAATGGATACATGTTTATACTGATGGATCTGCATTCAAAGCTACCATTAAAGCAGGTTACCGAATCTACATAGGTTACCCTAATGGATCTATTGAAGAGATATTTGATGCATGCGGGGAATTCTGCTCAAATTATGAAACTGAAATAATCGCACTGGAAACAGCAGTATACCACCTAATAACTGTAATGGATGTTTATCCTTCAAAGGCCCAAAATATTGTCATCTTCACCGATTCAATGTCTGCTCTTCAAGCTCTGGAGGGCAGTGAACACTGCAGAACAGACATAGGTAAGATATTTCTAGATGCTGATCAGCTTATTACCTCATACAACATCAGAATAGTGATGCAGTGGATTCCTGGCCACTCCGGCACACTAGGTAATGACAGAGCTGACAGACTGGCAAAGCAAGAACAACCACCTACAGCAAAAACCCTACAGACAGCAAAAACATTTATAAAAGCTATAAATAAAGAGACTTGGCTGAACAGATGGGCCCTGGAAGAGAGGTTTATAGACACATGGCTAGCCCTGATCCTAATGACAGCATTGACCATTTAACAAGAAGGGACCAGGCCACCATCTTCAGACTCAGAACACAACATGCTCCACTCAATGGACACGTAAACAAAATAGAGCCACAACACTCCCAGAGTGCCAGCTATACAACTACCCCTATGAAACCGTTGACCATCATCTCTTTGAGTGCCCAAAACTCAACGAGACTAGAATACTACTCCGTCCGAGACCAGACAGGTGGAACACCTTGTACGGAGGAAATGAACAGCTTGTGAAAACATGTATATTCCACTACATGGCATTGAGCCAAAGGGTGAAAGCTCATGTGCCGCTGGATCAATAACAACAACAACATCTAACAATGATAAAAAATTACAAGTTATGCGAGGGGAAAAAAAACGAAAAAAATATACTTGGCACATTCTGAGAATAATCTAAAAATCACAAATCAGGCACTGAAAATAGGAAACGAATATTCAAGAAGTCTGCTTCTTAATTCATCTGATAAAGTGCTGTTCCCACAATCTGTCTGAAAGTATCTCACCTTCTTTGCATTCACCAACTGTAAACCTGAGTGGACATTTCTGGTTGTTCGTCCACTTCTGGACTTTGGTCTTGTTCCTGAACGGATTCTTATTAACTTGCCTCCTATCATCTGAACTTTGATGATATTCTATTTACCACTTTTCTTTCATGACCAGCTAATCGTTATAGTAGGAGGGAATTATATGGGATCTCTAGGTAAAAAGGTAACGGTCCGCCAAAATAAATCTTTATACTGATCAATAGAATAGTAAAGCGCTGATCAAAGAGCATCTTAATAACTTGACAATCCACTGATATATGAGACAGATCAATACAGTCTGAGGAGAATTTCACTGCGAGGAGTTAAAAGGGGATCTTGCTGGCGCTCGACAGTCAGGGGAAAGGCGAGACGGATATTCAATCAGAAAGTTACTGGTACCAGCAGAATTTTAACTCTTTGCTTGCTGCTGAAGATGGGAACGAAGCGCTTATGATTCCTAATTCAAAAATCAACACTGATATATGAGGGGAAGTCGATAAGCAAGTCACAAATGGTTGTTTGAGAAAAACTTGGGACGATAACTTAAAAACCGTTAATTTTTACCCAAAAAAATAGCATTTATTCTTTGAGGGTACACTCCAAAAGTACAGTCGCCATTTTATTTTTGTTGTTGAGAATACATGCAACACCTAGCACCACATAACGAATAGAGACATAAAGTTTGATGTTGCTGTCACCTAATGACACCTTTAGAAACCACTAACTACATTTTCCTGCCCTCCCATAGCCATCTGTGACTTACTTATTTGATGACATGGGACTACTAGAAGATAAAAAGATGAGGTTATGGGATGAGCCGCACAGGATAGAAAATAAAGAATGACTTGGTGTGAGTTGGCTGAGGGCATTTGCTTCACTGAGGAATTAAGGGCACAAGAATAGGAAGGACTGACAGACAAACAGATGGACAGACAGAGAGACAGATAAAACAGATACAGATAAGACAGAAAAACAGAACAGTGAGACAGACAGAAAGACACAGACAAATATATAATAGTAAGCAGAACCTACTCTCTCCAGTAACCATAGCCAGGAATGTTTTTGATGACCTCCTCCACATTCTCAAGAGATTCTTTATAGACGTCCTGGTACACTTGGCCCACCTTGCCGGGACTGATATCATTCAGGCAACTGATGATCTATACAAATATAAGCAATATTACCCAATTTACTGACAATGTAGCCCCCCTCTTACAGCATAAGACAATCCCAATCAGCACAAAGAGACATCTTATTCAAAGCATATTTATTCCAACTCTATGCTACCAGTGCCAGACATGGTCACTCACAACAAATCATAAAAGAAAATTAGTAACCACGGAAATGAGATGTCTGAGAAGGGCTGTAGGAGTGACCATAAGAGATAAGATCAGGAATGAGATCATAAGAGAACAAGTCGGCACAGAACCAATTCTGGATTACATACAAAGACAGCAAGTGAAATGGTTTGCCCACTTAGAATGCCTCGTGACACCATACCATACAAAGCATACATGGAAAGAGAAGAAGGACGTAGAGCACGGGGTAGACCAAGAACAAGATGGAAGGATAACATCAGAGAAACTCTTCAACAGCACGATGTGCCTATGGTCGAGGCAGCCAGAAGAGCTAGAAACAGAACCTTATATCTCCTTCGACACCCACAGCGGTAAAAGAGGAAGTGAAGAAGAAGAAAAAGACTGACAATGTACATGGACCGTGTCACTGGCATAAAACTGAGGCACTTACAAAGCTCTGTATGCTTGAACATGTATGCTGTTGATGTCTTAGCCAGACACTTCACTTGAACATAGTAAATTGTGTGGCCCTGCCCTGCCAATAAGTGTGGTGATCATGGTTCTAAATCGCATATGATCAAACAGAGTCTGACCAGATCTGTGTTTCTCTTATGTCTTGGCTGCATGCCAAGCCAACAAGGCATTTATCGCTCTTTCCCCATGGCTATTTTCCCCCATTAACTGGGCTGACTGTCACCAGCTCGTCTTTCACACTGCATATGTATTTTATCAATAAGCATGTTATATTGAGAAAGGGGAAGAGGTGGGAGAGAGACAAGCGACAGAAGGGGGGAGCGAGGGGGGGGGGGGTGTTCAGAATGCAAACAGACCTGTCCAGAGAGCAAAGAGACCTGTCCAGAGAGCAAAGAGACCTGTCCAGAGAGCAAAGAGACCTGTCCAGAGAGCAAAGAGACCTGTCCAGAGAGCAAAAAGACTTGTCTAGAATGCAGTGCTGATTCTGCCCCCCTGAGTGTAGTAGGCTACCAAGGGGAAAACTATGGCAAAAGAGAAAAATAAATCAAAGGCAGCAAAATAATAAATGAAAGAATTTATAACAACATGAGAAAAATGTGACCATCTAGAGAAGGACTATACAACTAGCAGCCCACGGGAGGCCAAGCAAGTGGCCTGCGGATTATTGCCAATGTATTGTATGAATGATCTTTCTAAGCTGGGGCTTGGACGTCTGGCCCACGATTATCCCCATTTTCAAAATGTTGGCTCCTGGGTAAATTTTCTTGAACAGCCCTGATCTAGAGGAATAAACATGATGCTAAAATGAAAACTGTCAAATCTGTATTTTGCCACCAAAATCTTAACACCACTGGAGTTGTGAATATACAGAAGAATAGGCATACTTCAAAGGAAACCATGATTTAAAATATATAGGTTTTAAAAAGACTGACAGAAAATAAGGTGGGATGGAAATTTAAGAGCATGAAATATTTCTGCCACTTTAAGCTGAGTTCAGCTGAGCTCAGAGCGGACATGACAGTACTCAGGACATTCCCCTAAGCAAGTGCTCATTCCTCATATTCAGCAGCCAGCGAAGAATTCCTATCCTGATAGAGGAAGTGTGGACACACAGCAACACTAGCAGAACAACAACTACATACCTTCCTAACCCTGTTTGTTATAGTGACATCTAAGCCTCCTGGATCACCATTCCTCTTCTCTGCATGTTTTCCTTTCCTCAGAGCAAACAATGTGGCTCCAGTGGTTAACAGCTTAATCAGCAGGCGGACGGCCATCGGCTTAAGCTTGTCTGGGAGACTGTCTAGACCATGCAACCTGGCCATAACAGCCTGCAATTATTGAAAACCATATAACGCTCAATCAGTGCCTGAGGTAACGGAACATTAAATGGTTAAAAATTGATGAATATTGAATGTTGATTTAAGAAATGACATCACAGCACTCAGGACACTCAGATTAGTATTCCGTCTTCATCTTCAGCAGCAAGCAAAAAGTTCCAATTCCGATGGCACCAGAAACTGTCTCCCTGATTCCCTGAGTTTTAAGCATCGGTTAGATCCCCTGCTAACTCCTTGCTGGCCAGATCGCCGGCTAACTCCTTGCTGGCCAGATCGCCGGCTAACTCCTTGCTGGCCAGATCGCCGGCTAACTCCTAGCTGGCCAGATCCCCTGCTAACTCCTTGCTGGCCAGATCCCCTGCTAACTCCTTGCTGGCCAGATCCCCTGCTAACTCCTTGCTGGCCAGATCCCCTGCTAACTCCTTGCTGGCCAGATCCCCTGCTAACTCCTTGCTGGCCAGATCCCCTGCTAACTCCTTGCTGGCCAGATCCCCTGCTAACTCCTTGCTGGCCAGATCCCCTGCTAACTCCTTGCTGGCCAGATCCCCTGCTAACTCCTTGCTGGCCAGATCCCCTGCTAACTCCTTGCAGTGCTATTCTCCTCAGACTGTAATGATCTATTTGTACCTCTGCACTGTTCACTCACTCCCAAAGGCCCCTCACAATATGTAACTTGATTAATTTACCACCAAGTGGTGCAGAACTGCATTTATATACAAATATACATAAAATGAATGCATACTCTCTCTCTCTCTCTCCCACACACATGCACATATTCACATGTATGCATACACACATTCATAGATACACACACACTGACACCTACCCACCCACACACACACACACAAATATATATATATATATATATATATATATATATATATATATATATATATATATATATATGAATGTCCATACAGACATACACTCGTACACAGTCATATCTACAGTCTCATACACACACAATTCATACATACACTTAAAAATGCATGCACACACATTCATACATACCCATACATGCTCTAATACACACACACACACATTCATACATACCCATACATGCTCTAATACACACACACACTTACATGAATTCGCATACACATACAAATACTCTCATATGTACACACACACACACACACACAAAAACATGCAGCATTCACACATGCGCTGAGAAGAACCGAGCAGATAATCCACCAAGCAGTCACAAATGGGTTAAGGAAATGAGACCATCCATGAGAAACCTAAAAACAAAATGCTGATGAGATAGGTCCAAAGGCGCTGGTCTGGATTCTATCCCACCACACAAAAAAATGGTTGACACATTCCCTTTCTGGTGACAGCTTTTATCGAGTTTGCTCTCTAGACAGTTCCTGTCCCCTGCTGACTGCGATCAAAACACTGCGAGGGCAGCGTGGTCGAGACTGCCAAAAGTATCGGTCATTATCCTGCCCTGACATTGCACAACCACAAAACACGCTGCTCCCAAGGAAAACACTTAGTAACCTGCATCGGAAATGTCACATGCAATGGCAAAACATAATCGTCAGGATATAAATTAAAACGGTAAAGCTGTGAGTCTGGATACTAAACGACTAACACTCAGCAGACGCAAGCTCACACACCTGATAGGAGAGGGATCTGTTCAGCTGTGGATCAATTTCCCGTAGCTGGCTGCGATTTAACGTTTCATTGTGGCCATGGTCTGGCAGGTAACAGTCACAGCTTCCATTCTGACACAGATAAAAGCAAAACAAAAACATTTTCAAGAAAGTATTTATGCATCGCAGACGAATCTATGTTGCATGTAATGAAAAAAAATATGGTAACAAATAGTAAAGGACCCTTTTCCACACCGTCAAGCATGTTAGGCATATAGGGCTAGACCTATATTTTAAAGACCAGTCGGCACTTGGTGGGTGATGTGGTCAATGCCACGCCAACCGCCTTTACTTCCGATGGCTCTAAGCCTTATGAGTTAAAGTAAACACTATGAGGTCATACATCTTTTCCCTGGTAACTAATGGATGCGAGTTATGGACCCTTAGTCAATCTTTGAAAAAACAAATCAGAGCTTCTGAACTGAAATGCTACAGAACAATTCTTAGAACATCATGGACAAAGAAAAAGGAAAAACACTGATATATAAAAAAAGACTGTCAGCTGTCACGAACTACTGTCAGTTTTTAACAATTTTTTCGGGTGGTGTAGACGGGGGACTTTGAGCTTGAGGATTTAGTGCCACCTGGCTAGTGCTGTTGCCATGGACTGTGCAGGTTAGGATTCAAAACACTCTCCCCATGTAGATTTCAAGACCCTATTTTAGACAACAGGTGAGTGTCAAGTAACTATGCTATCACAACTCCCACAGAAAGAATATTCGAAAAAATTAAAATTATTTCACGCGATGAAGAGCTATATTTTACCATGTGTATATATTTTTACAAGTTATCCCAATGCCTCTATAACAGTAATTTCATAAAAGGCAATTGATTAAAATCTTGCTGAAATATGATGTGCTGGGTCAAAAGTAACAGATATCGCGGCCTAGCTGAAAACTCCAACATAAAATACCAACTGCCCTTATAAGGGTGAACGCAGAAGAAGAAAAACATTAATAGATACAACTGTGGAAGGTAAGGACAAACCATCCCTGTAGCATACCTTGTGTTCCTTGATAACCCTGACTCTGTGGTATTTGTTCTGATCTGTTAACTTTTCCATGCCTTCCTCATCATACTCCACATCCTCTGCATCTTCAGAACCAGCCAGCACCATGCAAGCGTAGATGTTGCTCTGCCGGATCTTCTCAGGGACAGGAAAGGAGTAGAAGTTGTCGGCAATTTCCTGTTCCAGTTCATCTAGCTTATCCTGAAAGGACAAAATCTTTCATCAAACTTCATTTCCACTTTGTTATACTGAGACATTTCAACCATTTCTTAACCTTATTTTATGAGATGCACAAATTACTGACAGCTAAAGAGATAAACAACACACTAAAAATGAGAATCGTCAAATGTTATGTAAACATAAGCCTGCTATACAAGAGATGTGGATTTATATAAGAATAGGTCTATTTCAAAGAAACAAAACCTGCCTAATATAGAGGTTCTGGAAAGACTACAAATAAAAATAAAATTACTAACAGAAATAAAAAGAGACAAATGAAATACTCTGGCCCCATTAAAAGACATAACATTCTTTCAAAGACAATACTGTAGCGAAAGGTCGAAGGCAAGACAGCAAGAGGTGGGCAACGATACTAGTTGGAGAACAACATCAAGAGGTGGACATGAAGTAGTCTGAGCTAAGAGTGTACAACCAGGACAAAAGACAGGGTGTGTTGATGATCTACTGGAGCCAACCTTCAGTGTGGAGATGGCGCCCGACTGATTTAATTCATATCCTCATTTTATTACAGCAGAGGACAATCTATTAACTGAATTTGTAACTTTTAAACTATTCGTTAGTTAATTTAAATACTTTTAACTTTACACTTAATAAACATCTTTCAGTTATGCTTAATAAAATATTTCAAACTGATCCATGAGTGACAAAATATTTTAAACATTATCCTTAATCGACAACAATCTTTCACATTTAATATTTGCTGATACAAATGTTTTCAAACTTATCCTGAAATAAAAAAAAATAAAAAAACTTTCAAAGTGACCGTGAAGTGAAGGGAAAAAACCAGATGTAAAACACAGTCATGACGCACTTCAGTTTCCCCTTCGATAATGTGACTAAACAACGTGGAATGTTTTTCTTCTGCTCCAAGCAATCAGTTCTATTTGTGAGTTAATTTATCTTAACATATCTTCACTGTTAAACCTTTCACTGTGCTTTTCATCAGCCCATGGTGTTTCTATCATATTTTTTTTTCAAAACCATATCTTAGCAGCTGCTTCCACATAATTTATCACAAATTTACCATGAATCACTTCCATACAGCAGATAAATACATCCCTTGCCAAAAACTCATACCCCACCTTTTCGATCACTTCCTGTCAAGTATCTTTCTTCTGTGGTAATATTAGCGCAGTTGATAAGAGGCTTGCTTTCAAATCCAGCTGCGACTTGCTGCTTCCCACGGCCAGGGTTCGAAAACGGGCGGTTCCCGGGGTTCACCCAGCCTCTAGGAAATGGGTACCAGAGTCGACACTCTGGGATAAATGGAGGAACGTCGCTATGGCTACAGAGTTACATGCGAACGGCAACAAAGGCGGACAACTCTTATCAGCTGTCCGTACTGGTGGCAGAGCACTTATGGTTTATAACTGAGTGCAATGACGCTGGTTCACATCTCCCGACTTTATCTTTTACAAAGCCTAAACTAAAAAAAAAAAGATAAAGTGGGGAGATGTGAACCAGTGTCATTGCACAGGGTTATAAACCATAAGTGCACTGCCACCAGTATGGACAGCTGATAAGAAACTGTCCGCCTGTGTCACACAAAACTCTGTAGCTACAGCGACGTTCCTCCATTTACTCCAGAGTGTTAACTCAGGTACCCATTTCCTAGAGGTTGGGTGAACCCCGGGAACCATCCTGTATCGAACACGGGCCGTGGGCTGCAGCGAGTCGCAGATGGATTTGAAAGCGTGTCTCCTATCGACTGCGCTAGCGGGGGCCCTCTGTCTATACTGTTCTAGCATGGATGGAGACAGGTCTCACTATAAAGCTAAGTGATTTGATGTATTATTGTTTGTATACTAAACAAAAATGGGGCATCCATAATATGCTGTGGGGGCAAGGAACTCTATATATCCACAGACCATTATACATTTCATGGATTTAATATCTATCTTCTGTACAGTTTATCCTCACTTCCAAAAGACAACTCACAGAATATTCATCATCAACTATTCTCAACAGGACAGTGTTTTCTGACATCACTCTGCAAACGTAGACAGCAAATGTATCAGCGTCTGGTAACATCAAAGGATCTGGAATATATAAACAGGAAAACAAAATAAAAAATCAAAAAATGATAACTGCATAATAGCAGAGTGGGAGCCACTGTAGCAGCTGTGGATACGAAGGTCATTGGTTCAAATCTCAACAGAGCTGGATTTTTTTTTTTTAAATGACCTTGACTTCCAGGTCTTTTTCTCTTCCCCCCATTTACCTCAGCGAGGTGTTGGGGGAAGTCGTAAGGATTGTTTGTGCACTTTTTCCAATGCATTGTACAAGTTGGTGTTCATTTCTGTTAGGATGTGCCCCTGATGATGATGCTCCATCTCTTTCGTGGTCTTCCCCTTGCTCTATGTTCCTTATACTTCTTCAGTGTGGCTCTCTGTGGCAGTTGGTACCAGGGCACTCTCATCAGGTGACCAAAACATTTCATTTATTGTTCTTTAATGAATTGTATAACTGGTTTCAGTCCTAGTCTTCTTCTTCTGCGTTTGACATCAGTCATGCTAAACATTGAGTCCCGTCTGGGTCACAAATAGGATTGTGCATTTAAGGTCGCCACCGGTCCCCCATAGCTTCTCTTTCAATGTGGCTCCCTTGGAGCAGATCCACAGTCTTTGCTGGGAGAGGTTAGGGCAGTACTGTAGTATGTGCCCAGGGGTCTGTCTTTCTGCTCCACAATCACAGGCAGCAGATACTTTTGTGCCTATCCTGTACAGGTGTGCTCCTCGTCTTCTAATTTCTTCATTCCTGATCCTAGGTCAATCCAGCTTTAAAATGGGTACAAGGTAAAAGTCCTGGGAAATAAAAGTGGCCGGCATGATGTTGACTACGCCCTCCACCCAGTGCCGATGGATCTATAAAATATAGGTATAGCTATTTTTGACTGAAGGCATGGAAGAAAAGCAAGTATAAATACAGAATATCAATGACATAAAGGATGAGTGCTTAATATCAATTACTTTAAAGATAATTACAGAATATCAATAACTAAGGATTATTTCAGAATATCAATCATTTTATGATCACTGCAAACTTTTCAAACACATTTTGGATTGTTTTCTTTTATCTACTCCTGAAATGCCTCATGGGTTCAGTGCAGAAAAAGATCTTTTCCGTTCGCGTTATTTTCATGAGATCTCTTAATTTGTCTATGAGCTCTAAATAAACCAGTTTCAGTTTGCTCTGTACTAGTCAGTGTTTATAAACTTCCTCGAATGGTCAGACTTGAACTAGACCTCCACTCTTGGAAGTTAGATAACGACCGTGGTTAGAATCTGGGCGAAACATTTATGATCTTTTATTTTAACCAGATTATAACCCACTGTCATGGTTTTCTATATATTTGTCTTGCACCCCTCGGGGGCTTGGATGGTCGATTTAATCATCTTTTTACAGGTTTCAGCTATACCATTTATCCATCTCTTTCTTAGTCTTCCCCTCACCTTCTCCCAGATGTTCTGCCGTAAAAGTATCACATGCAGCTTGGTCTGGCTGCATTCTCACCAGATGGGCGAACCATTTCCTTTTCTTGTGTGTGTCTGTCAGTATAATTCAAACATGGTCTTATTCCAACTATCTCTCTAATCCTGGTATTTGTAACAGTGTCCCTTCTTGTGCTGCTAGCGACCTTATAAAGACTGCATTTCACAGGTAGTTTTTTTTCTGTTTTAGTGCCCTATTCACTATCCATGTTTGGCAATGAAAGCATAAGGTAGGGATGAAGATGCTATTTTTGCTGGTTGAAGACATTTGGGTGTCTAAGCAGTGAGACTAACTGGTAGGTGACAGCATCTGCCTTCTCTGCTTTGGCTTCTATTCTGAAAAACTGCAACAAAAATAATCAAAACGAAGGAACTGGGGGGAGAAGAGGAGGAGGAGAGATAACAGACTACTCTGAATGATGACAACAAATATTACAGTACAACAAACAGAAGACAAAAGCTACAAACCAGGATCATCGGCAAACAACCTGGTAGCAGTTGCTGAGAATGGTGAGGTTGTTGCTGTTTGCTGTGCTCTTCCTTCTGCAGACTTTGCTGCACTGTCAGCTGCTTCCAGTTTGTGCCCAGCTGGTGGGGTCATGACTGTCTGAGTGGCTCCTTGTTCTGCAGACTTTGTTGCACTGCCAACTTCTTCCAGTCGGTAGCCGGCTTGTGGGGTCATGGCGGTCTGAGTGGTTCCTTGTTCTGCAGACTTTGTTGCACTGCCAACTTCTTCCAGTCGGTGCCCGGCTTGTGGGGTCATGGCGGTCTGAGTGGTTCCTTGTTCTGAAGACTTTGCTGCACTGCTAACGTCTCTCAGTTGGTGCCCCACTGGTGAAGCCATGGCTGTCTGAGTGGCTCCGTGTGCTGCAGACTTTGTTGGTGGGGAATCTGATTGCTGGAGCATGTCATTCACCAGGCTACCGTCCAGTGTATACAAGTCCACAATGCACTGATTACCTGAACAGAAAGAGTCAGATAATAGCACAAGAGTATTGAAAGCCTTAAAAACAGTGATGAATTACAGGTACTACAAGCTACTACTAAATGGTTTTATTCCTGAGCCTGAATTGTAACTACAGCAGCAATAAAGGAGGAGTAGCTGGCCAAATGGTTAAGAATGCAGGGCTCTCATGCAGAGGCCTGAATTCTTCGAGTCCTCGGTAAAGAATAGGATTTTTTGTGGGGGGGGGGGGGGGGGCAAGAAAAAACCAAACCCTCACCTGCATCGTCCACGGCGACAGCACTAGCTGCGCATCCCTTAATCCTCAGACCCAAAAAAAAAGCTCAGTGGCTTTGGATTATCACTTTACAAATTATTTTTAGCAAGGTTCTACAGAAGACTGCTGCTATTAAACTGCAAACATTTTCAGAAGGGCAAGAGCTTCTACCAAAAGATTTGGGTAGTTACCGGCCAGGAAACGAAACCTGGTCAAATGCTGCCACTTTTGCTTTAGAATCTAATAGATGTTTATGAAACATTCCAGAATAGACAGGAGACGGTAGAGGCAGCACTTGATCTTGAGGATTCCTACATTAGTCAGATATGATATTTTGATATCTGCTCTTATGGAAAAGTGGGTTTGTCTCTGGCTGGTGAACTGGAAAACAGCTGTCCTGCATTCAAGCAGTGTATCTCTCCAGCTAGGACATCAACCTCCGAGCCATGCAATATTGCCCTAGGACTGCCACAAAGGTGTGCAATTTCACCAGTGCTCTTGAATGTTTATACAAGAAGGATTGCAGAACTTGAATCTCCAGGTGTTGGCAAGATACTGACACCTGCAGATGATATTCTTGCATACTGACAGGGAAGCAATAGAAATCAGACAGCTCAAGAGCCACAGACAACAGTGGACAAGGTGAACTGACTGGTGTGCAGAGATGGGTGCTGTCATTAATCCAGAAAACATGATTGTTTCATGGTGTCCTCTAGACAACAGGATTGGCAGATCTTATGTCCCAGGTTTAAGAGTTAATAACAGAAACTCAAAAGAGACAGCAACTTAAGTACCTAGGTATCACTTTCATAGAAGCATGTCCAAGGATCATGTGGAGGCTGTTACAACAAAATGCTAAAAGGAACTCAGTGCACTCAAGATTATGGCAGCAATGGACAATGAACAAAGAATATTTTTCCCCAATGTTCCAGACCATCAGAACGGTTGCCTCTATGAACTCGCACGTCAGCAGCAGGTCCTTTATGGTTCCCCATAGCTTGCTCTGCACACTTCGCTCTTAAAACCAGGTTTCTTTTCGAAGTTGTAGGTAGAGTGGACAGGTCTGCAAAATGTGTTTAGGGGTTTGTGGTATTGTCTGACAGGCACATTGTGGGGAATGTACAGTTTTTATTTTATGCATGCTGTAGTTGAGGTTGCAGTGTCCTGTTCATAGATGGATAACTGTAATATGTTGCTTTGTGTTGAGTCTGCTAATGGGGTCTTGTGGATGTTTACTGTTGGTTTGTTCTATCCACAAGTCTTTGTATTTTCCTTCAATGAGTGTTTTGATTTTTGGTAATGGCAATGAATGAGTGAATGGAACTGGCCAACAAGTGCTGCAGAATCAGAAATTCAACAAACGTTTCATGACAATTCCTGCCCAAGTGACGTGATTATCTATACAGATGGCTCTGTGTTAAGAGGCATAAGAAGTGCATGGGGTTCATAGCAAAAGTTAATGGATGACCCTTAGCACAACAAAGCCTGGTATATGATATCACAACATCTAGTTTGAGAATGAAGGTAGAGGCACTCACTGCAGCCTTCCGCTGGTTTGAGAATCAGCTGCACACACATTTTGTGAATATAACTGACTTGCAAAGCATGCTAAGAAAGGTGGCGACAAGTATGCTTCATGCAGAGTGGCAAGCATCACTTTAGAAGTCCATGGTACTTAGCATCCTTTGGATATTTTCTCCAGGGTAAACAGGGTGTATTATGAAATCAACAGACAGACTTGCTGGCTCTGCACTACTTCGTGGTATATCTGTTCATGACAAGCTAGATGTAGCCAAGCCTCTTAAGGAGGGAGTGAACAGTACGGAGGCACGCTTAGATTACCATAGTTTAAAAAGAATGGTGCCATAGGGAGGGACTAGGGGATCTGGCTGACACTCCGCACTAAGAGGAAAGGCAAGCCACACTTACAATCAGAATGTTATCCGCACCATCGAGTTGGAACTCTTCGCTGGCTGCTGAAGAGGGCTATGGAGTGCTTATAGGAATATCCCAAGTGCTATGATGTCTGTTCCCAAAACTCAACTCACTCCTCTGAGCGCCGAGCCACTTTATAAGGCAGATGTGGTAAAGGTTCTCTGACATGAAGTGGATGATGCAGGAGAACCAAGTGCCATTACCAGGTGAGACTGATTCAGCAAGAAAAGTAAGGAAGGGATCGGGATCTGTGTGACATTCAAAGTGCAATGAACAAGCCCACCAAAATGAGAACTGAAAGTTGGCTGCTGAAGGAGATGATAAACATGACCTAAGCATTGTGACGTAGATTCTTAAATAAAATATTCATGCATTCGTTTGACTGTTGATATATTTTTAACACTCACAAAACATATGAGGCCTCTACAGTGTGTTAGAGAATGCCAACTGTTTCATCATGCTGAGTGAATGTGTAAACAGAAAGAGTTCATCCACAAGTGAAGTCATACCAGGTATATCACAAGCTACGAGAAGACAGGAAGGCCAGTATGCTCTGCTAGCATACGTGAACAACTGAGACGGATGCCTCTGTCATCATTCTTACCCATATAGGACTGCAAGTTACTCTGAGCTGGTTCAGCTATTATATGCCCTAATTATAACTTCAATGGAGGTTGAGTGCAGTATCTCAGATCTATCCATCCAGATAGAGATTTTTAATTTTTTTTTTAAATCTCAGGGTGATAAAACTTCAGGTAGCAGCCTCGAGGGGACAAACTGACTGACTGATTGAACACTTGTGTGGTAATATCTGATGTGATTAATTTATTTGTAGTCAAATCTAGTAAACAAGGACCAAAAAATCTAGAGTTTGCTTTAAAAAAAGTGTCTGCTAACCGGGAGTTAATAGATGTAATATAAATAATACATCCCAGCAAGGACAAAAATATTGTTCATGTTAACTGAGTGTCCATCATAAATGAGTTTATGTTAACTGGGTGTTCATCATAAGTGAGTTTATGTTCACTGAGTGTTTCTCATAAGTGAGTTCATGTTAACCGAGTGTTCATCACAAGTGAGTTAATGTTAACTGAGTGTTCAACATAAGTGAGTTGATGTTAACTGAGTGATCATCATAAGTGAGTTCATGTTAACTGAGTTTTCCTCATAAGTGAATTCATGTTAACTGAGTGTTCATAATAGGTGAGTATATGTTAGTTGACTGTTCATCATAAGTGAGTTCACATTAAATGAGTTTGTGTTTTTTTCACAATGCTCTAATTCCACAGAGAGACTGAGCCATGTGTGATGAAAGCCTAATGTAATGAAGTCGGTTCTCTACATTTTAACGTCTTTTCAATAAAATGTTTTTTTTATTTTGTTATGCCTTAAAAATACATTTTGCATACATACCTTTATGTTCAACTATCTCGACTGACAAAGTGGTGTTCGTTACTGACAAGTCAGTTAAAAAATTGATGACATCCTTTAGCCATTCACCAGCCTAGAAAAAAAAAAGAGCAATCAAAATAAACAAAAACAAAATTGGGGAAGGGGGGGGGGGGGGGGGGGGGGGGGGGGGGGGGGGAAAACTCAAAACTGCTCGGTTATTTTAAAAAACAATGTGTAAATTAAGGAAAGTCATAATTTAATTAAAATGCTCTTTAACCTGAAGGTACAAGGCAAAAAGACGGAGAAGATAATTAGTCAAAACAAAAAAAAAATGTAGGGAGAACACAGAAGGGTGCAGAAAATGGTAAACTATTTGAAACCTGGTGATGCTGACCACATCACCACCAAGTGCCTTCAGGTCTCTAAAATACCGGTCTAGCCCTATATGCCCAAAAGGCCTGAATGCATGGGAAAAGGTCCTTTACTTTAGTAACAAAATACTCAAATTTGTCATGAACCTCTTTCAAAGTGATATCTGTCTTTAGTTCTGGCTCCTATATTTCATTTAAACACCCCTATATAAACGTCTAGGGATAATAACAGTCAAGAGACCTTCATAGATTTCATGATGATCACCTTACTTAGCAGACCCACGGGGAAACACACGAGCTAACAAATTCACACATAGAGAGAAACCAATAGACACAGATGTACACTCAACACATCTTTATCTGGTCCTTTTTCCACACAGCATTCACAAAAGTATCACATGGCCTGTCCACCACTTCACATCCACAATAGATTTGTTTACATATCTCTTATTTGTTTATCTACTTTTCACAAGTTATAGAGCCGATGCAATCATTCTATCCATGCATAGGTTATCAGGTATAACATCACCATTGTAATATACAATTCATGCTTACTAACAATCTCTAATCCTCTTATCTTTTATGACTATGCTATAATGTCTAAGATCACCTAACTATTATTAATGGTATCAGTTGGTTTGCTACAAATAACATTAAGACAACCAATGCACAGGTCTTCTCTCACCAACTTTCAAACCTCCACTGTCCAGTCACTAGGTGATTGTACTTTCACCAGCCTTTACCACACTTGATGTTTGTTGATTTAAGTGTTTCACTTTCTCTGTGAGCTGAACACTTTTCACCACATTCATGATTTGGTTAACTCCAATCTCTAACCTATTTTCATTTGGCAGCAAAACTGTACACATTCAGCACAGACTATAACTTTCTATAAATAAATATCGTGTCATGTAAACATTGTAGGATACCATATGCAAGTGTTTCTTAAAGTGGGTGCTACCGCCCCCTGGGGGTAGAGGTGGCACTGTCCTAGGAGAGTTAGGGGGAAAGGGTGGAATTTTTTTTGGGGTGGGGGGGGGGGGGTGAGGGAGATGATGGAGAGATAATGTCCAGACAGATCTACAAACACTTTATGTCACTAACTAGAAAGAGAAGGCAAACTAGAGACAAGTGGAGCAGGTAATGTCTGCAGCAATGAGCCTCAAGGGTTCGGAATGCTGAAGAAGAAGAAGAATGAATGAATGCTGCTATGGCTGATTTTTTAAGTATAAACAATTCGAAGTTTCTAGGTCTAGATTGGAATATGTGCAAATGACATAAGGCAACCTCCTGCATTTGTCTGTTTGCTCGATTACAGGAACAGAATAAACTCAAGAATTTCATGACAAAAATACCTAGATGATTTAGCCACACATAAAGGGGGAGGCAGAAGCACAGAGCTGATCCATGATATTGCTGATCACGTACGATGGCAAATCATGATCATCTACTCTTATCGACATAGAACATGATGATGATGATATTTCCAGGGGGGAGGGGGAGCAGGGCACTGAGTGAATTTTTAATTGAAAAGGCACTAGAAGAACAGAAAATAACTATGTGTGAAATGCACTGGCTCTACAAGGTCACCAACAACACAAGAAGAGACAGGGTTACAAATACAGTGGAACCTCGCTTAACGAGCATAATCCATTCCAGAATCATACTCGGTAAGCGAAACACTCGTTATGCGAAACACTCGTTATGCGAAACAATTTTTCTCATTTAAATTAATGTAAAATACGATAATGCGTTCCATGTCGAAAAAAATACAAAATGCTATGTATAACGTTTATTCAAAGAAATTATATACATATTAAGGAGAGTGAATCATCATCTTTTCTTCAAAAGCGGAACAAACCCACCTGGAGTGCGTATTCGATTTGCAGGAAAAAAAAGTCGAAATAATTATGATACATAGCTAATTATTTTTTTTACTAGAAAGATGTCCAGAGACATTTGTTTTTGCCGACGCTTCAAAATTTTGCGAAAATGCGACCCAGCATTATCATTAAAAAAATTTGCAACGCCCATAGCCACTTCCTTATTAGGGTGATGCTTCTCAATGTAAGATTCAACAGTTTCCCGTGTTTTCAGCATTTCTCTTATTTCGCCAGAAGATTGTTGTTTTCTGTTACCTCCTCCTCCTCCTCTGACAAACTTTCCTCCAAAACTTCTTGCAGTCAAACACTATGCAACTCCATAAGCTCTTGGGTGGTCAGCTCTTGGCTGTGCTCTTCCACAAGCTCTTAGATATCACTGTTATCCACCTACAATCCCTTGATAGTGGCCAAAGACACAAGCTCGTTAACTACAGGTTCCATAGGTACTGTCTCGAACTCCTCAAAGTCACAAATCGACAACGCTCTCCGGCCAAAGCTTCTTCCAAGCAGAAGTTATTCTCTTGGTAACCCCTTCCACCGCCTTGTGGATCATCTTGAGGCAGGCAACGATGTGGAAGTAATTTTTCCAAAACTCTTTGAGAGTGAGGTTGATCCCTTCAGTCACCTGAAAACAATGCTCAAAGAGTGCTTTAGTGTAGAGCTTCTTAAAGTTAGAACTTGCTGGTCCATGGGCTGGAGTAACGGAGTGGTGTTAGGAGGCAGAAACTGGATCTTGATGAACTTAAATTCTTCAGAGAGGTCATCTTGTAGGCCTAGAGGATTCATGTACATATATCACAATAATAACACATGTTTGAGAAAATGTGTGATCAAAAGCGACACTACGATGCTACTGGAACAAGTGCTAAACACAGACTGATGTAACATGCGCACAATACGGAGCTTCCCCTCTCCTCGCCACTCGTTATGCGAAACGCCGCTCGTTAAGCAAGTCATTTTTTTACAATTTGTTTTGCTCGTTATGCGAATTACTCGTTATGAGAGGTGCTCTTTAAGCGAGGTTCTACTGTACCAGCAATAGAGAGACAGTTGGAATCAGACCATGTCTGCATTATACTGACAAAGAATGAAATGGTTCGGCCATCTAGTGAGAATGCAGCCAGGCCAAACTGCATATAAGACTTTTTACAGCAGAACATTCAGGAGGAAGGCGAGAGGAAGACCAAGAAAGAGATGGATAAATGGTGTAGCCAAAACATGCCCAAAAGATGAACAAATCCATCACTCAAGCCATCTGGGAAGCGCAAGACAAATACAGAAAACCACAACACAGGGCTACAACTTGGTATCAGTGAGACGACAAAACCATGACACTGGGCTACAACCTGGTATCAGTGAGACAAAAAAATACAGAAGAACGGTTGCAGTGGGCCAAAAAAGTTCTGGAAACACTGCAATTTGTGTTAACATAAAATATTTACAATAAAGGTTACCAGACAAAACATATATTAAAATTACAAGATAACATATGTGCTAACAGAAAATATTCACAATATAGGATACATTATGTGCTAACAGAAAATATTCACAATATAGGATACATTATGTGCTAACAGAAAATATTCACACTACAGGATACCATAGGTGTTAACATACAATACTCACAATACAAGATACTAAATACAATGATGACGCAATACATATTTAAATTATAGGACAAAATTTGTGTTTAACCAAACAGCATTTGCTGGGTGATGTGGTCAGCATCACCCCGGCCACCTTTACTTCCCAGGACTGTACCTGGTACCCAATCAAGGCTGGGTCCCCTGGGAGTCAAGGTCATTTTTGAACAAAATCCGACCCCTTGTCAGGAACCGAACCCACGGCCTTCCGATCTGCAGGCGAGTGTCTAGCCGCTAGACCGTGGCAGCTCCCACATGAGCATAATATATGTTCAGATATTACCTTGGTCTTCCTCGGGGCACATCTGACTGCAAGGGATGGTGTGTTCATTACTGGCAAGTCTTGAGGAATGGGTCTCAAATCCGCAACATTAACCTCCTCTTTGTTGCCATAATCAATGAAATAGACCTTCACCTAAAGAGGTCAGAAGTTCAACTTTTTACACATCAAAACACCATCAATGAATCCAGAAATGAATAAATCAAATGTAAACTTTAGTAAAAGAACCCTTTTCTATGCTTTCAGACATACTGGGTATATAGGGCTAGATTTATATGTTATAGACCAGTCTGCACTCGGTGGGTGATGCAGTCAACATAACGCTGGCAACTTTTACTTCCCAAGACCTTATCTTTACCCATTTAAAACTTGGGCAACCTGGGAGCGGAAGTAATTTTTAAAAAAAACAAAAAAAAACTCTGGGTTGTAGTTTTTTTTAAAACTGACTTTACTGCCTATTGTAGCACTTTTTAGGGGCAGTGTAAAACAGAGGGTCAAGAGCCCAAGAATTTAGGGTCACATGGCTGGTGCAGCGCCATGAACTGTGTTGGTTAGAATGTTTACTTCTGCCTCCAACAGAAACAAATTCAATCACCTTACTGAGGACTCAATCTCTGGTCTCCTTTATGAGAACCATTGTTCTAACCGCTCGCCCAGCTACTCCCCAGACTTTACATTCATGAGTATTTTAAAGTGAATAGTTAGTTCATCTTATGACTGTGATCTGAATTCTTTCTAGAATATCATAAAGTGAATAGTTCATGTTATATGTAATCTGAATGCTCTCTAGAGTCCCTAATCAAGTCTTACTAACCATAACTAAACTTTAAGCTTCAGTAATCTTAAGAGTAATCTTCTTCAATATTAAAAGCCTCACCAGCCGGTGTGGCAACCACTGCTTCTTCACAACCGTTAGAAATTCTGACTTGGGCTGGAAATGACTGATTTAAATTTGAGGAGTTCAAAACACAAACCGCCCAGTCCCAACTCTTGTCCCTTTTAGAGTGTGTCCCTTCTAGAATGTGCCCCTTCTAGAGTGTGGTTACAAGTAGTTGTCAAAATGTGTGTTGCATGTAAAGAAAACTTATAACAAATATTGGAAAGAGTCATAACATTTTGGTCATGTTAACAGAAGAAGGAAACTAGAATGTGTTGTGATCACTGGAAAGATCTGTAGAGGAAGGCAACACGAGAAGAAATCAGATGTATTCAGCTTTTAAGGACAAATACCCTTTTTTCAATATTACTATGGAAGCCTGTTCATGTCCAACTGTGTTCATACTGACTGTTACATCAAACTCATCTGACAAAGATTAAGAGCTCTCAACAGCATTTATCTTTCTCTTTCATCACTTCCTATTTTACCGCTTTAGGTTTCCAGGGAGATATAATGTTCTGCTTCTAACTTGACCGCAGACACATCGTGCTGTAGCTGAGTATCATTGATGTTATCGTTCCATTGTGTTCTTGGTCTACCCTGTAATCTGCATCCTTCTCCTCTTTTATTGTATGTCATGTATGGTAGCTGCGGGCCATGCGCCTTGCGTTGGTTTTGACAGTGGTATTAAGAAAGCCAACCGTCCAGAAAGAAATGGCAAACTACTGGACGTAAATTTGCCTAGAAAAACCACCCAACAGCCAGGGGCTGTTGGGGTTGTTTCTGCAACATCCTGTAAAGGATACACAACTAACCTAAACCTTGTATGGTATGGCATCACTAGGCATTCTCATTAAGTTGGCACACCACTTGATTTGCTGTCAGTGCATGTAATTTAGAATTGGTTCTGTGCTGACTTTTTCTCTTATGACCTTATTTCTGATTTTATCTCTTCTGGTCACGCCTGCGGCCCTTCTCAGAAACCTCATTTCCTTGGTTACTAATTTTTTTTAATGGTTTGTTGTGAATGACCATGCCTGGCACTAGTAACGTAGAGTCTTAGTCGATGTTTCAAAATCATCGCAATCAGGTTTCCCCATACTTGCCCCATTCCTGCACCAGTGACAATCAAATGACATGTCCCTCACTTTCTCATTTGAAAAACTGGTGAAAATTTGTCTGCGAACAATCTAGAAATCTGCGTGCGCAGTAAATGCATATGTCAGTTTCTAGAGGCACCAAAACCAACAGCTGCCACCAGAAATTTAATTTGTCATTGATGGGAGTAGTCTGGCATGATAAATTGGCTATACAAACGTAGAATTATTACATAAGGTATTTCACCAGCTCACACGTAAACCGGCTAGGGGCCATATTGAATACCAAGACTCAGCCATTGCACTAATGAAAGGCATAAGCACAGAGTGCTTCAAAGCTTCAACATTTATGAATTTGCTTCACATATGACTTCGGGGGGAAAGGGAGGGGGCTGCGTGGTCTCGAGGCATGGTGTCCGCCTCGAGTGTTAGATGTTCCAGGTTTAATAATCCCCGGTAAGGGCTGCGATTTGTTTCATCTGGACTTGGACTTCTATAAATTCCCCCTGGACTCTGGGTAGTGAGCTTCGACACCCATGTGAATTGTTGCGAACGTAAAGTAGGGCTAGGATTTTTTTTCGGGTTCCCACTGGTCTCTGGGTAGTGACATCGGCCGCCTGTGTGCATGGTTGAGCACGTAAAAATTCCCTTGGAAGTTGAAAATCAAAAATAGTAGCCTAACGGCGCTGACCGGGCAAAATTTGGAGTTAAAAATCTACCCAAAGTATTTCAGGATCCTCGCCGGTGCTACAGAGCCTGTGCACTGTGCTGAGCTTCTTCGGACTCAGACTTGAGTTACAAGAAGAACGGAGCACTTATGGATTACTACCCATGGGCCATGATGTTGATCTGTTGTTCAAAACCTCAAACATATGACTTGAAACTCACCGCTGATTTTTCAACTGCTAACACCTGGGCTCGGTACCAGCTATTCTGGTAGCTGGCAGCAACTAATGAGTTCAAGGCTATTGTCTCCACTGCTGGCGGTGAGGAGTTCTATAATCAGATGTAAACAAACAGAGGCTCAGTATGGAGCTATATAGTTCAACATCTGAAAATATTACATGTAAAAACACTTTTTTACAGTAAATACACATACAGTTGTACCTCAGAATTTAAAACTCCAACAACTTGGAGTCCCAACAAAAATGTAAGTAAATTTTGCATCAGAACTTGAACGCCGCCTTGGAAAACCGAACATGCCAATCAAGTGACTGAGCTGACAATTCAAGAGCTTTAGCACAGTCACCAGCAGCAGAAGAAAGAGATTGCAGAAGAAATTTCTCCTGGGAAGGAAAAGAGGGAAGCTGGAAGGATAAGCACTGTGAAATCCAAGATATTTTACCATGTGGCTGAAAACACAAGAAGTCGTTGAGAGATGGCCCCCTGATAAAGCTCTAGTTAACAAGTCTGTTAACTTACTGACTGATAACACTATCGAACATTTTAGAAAAATAAAAATGGTCCCCAACACCAGAGCCCTTTTGAATGCTGGTTGTCAACACAAATACGTGATCCTAAAGCCTCGACACGTGGTGAACGACCATGATATGAAACACCAGAAAGGACTTCTGATGTTACCATGGAAGGTGACCCACCTTTCAAACAACAATCTCTCCACCCCCCCCCCCCCCCCCCCCCTATATGCACTAATTCACGATTTTGATCAAGGTACAGTAAATGCAATGTTTTTGTATTATTTTTATTTGTATATGTCATCAACATGTATTACTATATTTACAGTGTATTGTATTTGAGAAAATAAATCTTAAAATTTTATTTGCTGGACCCTGGAACAGGTAAATTTAGTTTCTAGTATTTTCAATGGCAAAAAATGACTTGGAACTTGAACAATTTTGGAAAGAACGCCATCTCTGAACAAATTATGTTCAAGTTCCGAGATACTGTACTTGATTTAGGAAAAATTTTCATGATAAAATAGACATTCATGATATATTATCTTCTAAGTTCTGGTATACAAGCATGTCGTAAAAGAAGACTAATTATGAGTGTTTTCCCCTTGAAAGTCAGGGTGCATGTTCCTGAGAGATTACAAACCAATAAGCCATAAGGCAGATAAAAAAGCCACACATCTGTAAAATGGACCCGCATGCAAAACTCAAGTTTCTAAACAAGATGTGGACTAACAACCAGAACTTTCCGCCAAAGTATACATCTGGTGAACGATAAGAACAATAAAAAAAAAAGAAGAATAAATCAAAATAGTGTGTCTTTCACGTAAAACTTTCTTGCATTTCAAAATAAATGAAAACACATTTTGTGTATTTTGTTTGTTCAAACACATAAGACACACAATTCTAGACTAGCAGAAAATGCACCTGTGGGAATCTTACCGGACAATTCTTATTGAGCACATCATCGATTTCATAAACCAGATTTTCCATATCTGCTCTCTGCAGGTAAATGTCCTCAGCCGAATAGGCAAAGCTAAAGAACATCTGTAACTTAGACCTGAAATGTCCAGCAACAATAACACGATTAACAACATGTTTAGCATATAACTGAGATCAAGATCGAATTGAATCTGGAGATGTGGATACACATAATAAGTAGTATTTCGTGGAAACAATGAGGATTTGAAGTGACCAGGAATAAAAAAAAAAGGGGTTGTTTAAAGTAATTTAAGAAATTATAAGTGAAACATTTCCATCATTTTAAAAAACATAACACTCTTATAAATCTCACAATCTGACAGAAAAGTAGAAGGCTAGCAAGCAAAAGTCAGACAGCAATAAAGGTGGCAGGACAACGTCAAGAGATGGATGAACAGCTGTCTGAGAGAGTGTACAATCAGGAGGAGCAACAGAGCATGTTGAAGATCTACTGCAGCCAACCCTTACCGTGTGTACAGCAAGCATTTGACATACAACCTGAAGCACAAAAAAACATTCCACAACTCATGACAATGCTGATTCTTCCATCTCCCATAATCTTAGAGACTGTTCCAACATATTTCCATCATTTATTAGTTTCAGCCAGGGTTTTTACTGACCATTTCCTCTATCTTATCTGTCTTTGTACATTTCTATTTAAAACTTGTAATGAAGCTTGGCTATTTTAAAACTGGTGGAATCCATGACTGTTTGTAATGACCACAAACAATTAAATTATCGGGACAATCTTTTTCAGCTGGATGGGGGTAAGAAAAAAACATGATAAAAAGATGAAGCTAACAAGAAAAGAAAGGAATATTTGAGAGAGAAAATACAAATGCAAGAGAGAAGAGGGATGATAGAGGAAGAAAAAGATGAGGGCAATAGGTGAGAAGAGGGATAGGTGATAGAGAGACAGAAAAGAAACAAAGGCAATAAGAGAGTAAAGGGAAGGCAAGTGACAGACAACAAGAGAAAAGGTATTGATGACAAAGAGTCAGAAACAAAGACAAGAGAGATGAGGGAAAGATGACAATGGAAATGAGTCACAGGGATACAGGGAAATATAAACAAACACCTGTATGTACATGATATGATAAATAAGATTATGAACGATACACAGAAGAAACATATGGATTTGGGAGGGGAAAAATGTATACAAGAAACATACAAAAGCAGACAAGAAAACACAAAGACATAAAATAAACAGAGAAGAAAAATACAAACAGAAAAGAAGCATGCAAATACACAGAAGAAACACACTGATGGACAAGAAACACACAAAGACAGTCACAAAACACACAAAGACAGTCATGAAACTACAACAGAGAAGAAATTTACAAAAGCAGAATCACAAAAGTAAGAAACACATAAAGACAACTGAGAAACATACAAAGACAGATCAGAAATACACAAATAGACATGAAAGACACAAAGGCAGACAAAAAACCCATACAAACAAACAAGAAACAGACAGACAGAGAAGAGACTTATCAAAGAAGACACAAATCACACAGACAAGGAACAAACAAAGACAGACACAAAGAGAGACACTGATAAGAAACACACAAAGACACACACAGTCCACAAACCCAACAGCAGGTTGTAACGCTGCAGGCACCAGGACCTGAGGTGGTATTTTCTCGGTGGTTTCAGGAATGTCCCTGGCCACTGGGTAAATGGTGCATCTGTTGCCTGCACTGAAAGCAAACAACAAGAGATATTTCATTCAAATGCAAACACACTCAAGGGCTACAATTGGTGCCTGTGAGTTACCAGGACCCATATAGGAAGTAAAGAATACAAACACTATAAGCTACCAAGCATGCCATAAGAGGCAAATAAGGAAAGACCTGGCGGTCTTATCCTGTAGAGAACTTCAGCTCCACAGCTGAAACAACCATGGACACGTCTACAAGTGGCTTGTCATGGTTTGGATGACAGCCTCAGTTCCAATTCTTCTTCTTCTTCTTCTGCCTTTTTATCCCCCAATGGAGCATAGGCCCTCAACCAACTCACGCCAAGTCGTTCTATCCTTCGCCATTACATAGAGCTCTCCCCATGTCCTCCCAATCTTTCTAACCTCATTCTCCAGCTCTCTTCTCCATGTGTTTTTTGGCCTTCCTTTATTCCTATGCCCCTGTGGGTTCCAATGCAAAGACATTCCAGTTATGCTGTTCTCCTGTTTTCTCAGTGTGTGCCCTATCCAACGCCAGCGTCTTTTCCTCACCTCCTGATCCACTGGAGGCTGTTTAGTTCTCTCCCAAAGTTCTACATTAGTTATTCTATCATACCATTTTATTCCCTCTATTCTGCGCAGGCACCAGTTAATGAATGTCTGTAATTTATTAGTAATTGCCTTCGTTGTTCTCTATGTTTCCGCCCCATACAATAGTACTGATTTGACATTAGAATTAAAAATTTTTAGTTTAGTATTTCTTTTAATTTCTTTTGACCTCCACAAATTCCCTAGTGCTATTTAAGCCCCTCTTGCCTTTTGTATTCTTATTTTAATATCTCTATCAGTTCCTCCATCTTTATCTACATTACCAATGGGATATGAAAAAGACGAGGAAGAGGAGAAGCAACAGTAGGAGGGGGAAAAAAAGATAAAAATTAAGATAACGGAAATGAAAAAGGTATGACAGGCAAAACAAATCATGATAGGAAATTACAAAAAGAACAAGGTAAAGAAAGAAAGAAAGAAAGAAAGAAAGAAAGAAAGAAAGAAAGAAAGAAAGAAAGAAAGAAAGAAAGAAAGAAAGAAAGAAAGAAAGACAAAAATAAATTAAAAGACAAAATTGAAAGAAAGAAGAATTATAATAACAAATAAAGAAAGAAAATTGCAAAGAGAAGAGAAATAAAATGAACATAGCAGGAAAGAAAGAAAGAAAGAAAGAAAGAAAAAGAAAGAAAGAAAGAAATAAAGAAAGAAATAAAGAAAGAAAGAAAGAAAGAAAGAAAGAAAGAAAGAAAGAAAGAAAGAAAGAAAGAAAGAAAGAAAGAAAGAAAGAAAGAAAGAAAGAAAGAAAGAAAGAAAGAAAGAAAGAAAGAAAGAAAGAAAGAAAGAAAGAAAGAAAGAAAGAAAGAAAGAAAGAAAGAAAGAAATATTAAGCACTGAAAGAACTTACAACTGTTCTAACGTAAAATACTGTGGCCACTGACTGGCTACAGACAGAATGTCCAGGGTCAAGGTTTCCCCATAAGTAGTTTCATACAACTGTGGTAGCCTTGACAACCATATTCCATTTGGCTTCAGAATCTGAGGAGATAACAAGAGCAAGCATAACAGTAAAGGATTATGAGCACACCTGTACAGGATAGGCATAAAAGAATCTGCTGCCTGTGATTGTGGAGCAGAAAGACAGACCCCTGGGCACATACTACAGCACTGCCCTAACCTCTCCCAGCAAAGACTGTGGATCTGGCCCAAGGGAGCCACATTGAAAGAGAAGCTATGGGGGACCAGTGGCGACCTTAAATGCACAATCCTATTTGTGACCCAGACAGGACTCAATGTTTAGCATGACTGATGTCGAAAGCAGAAGAAGAAGAAGAAGTAAAGGATTAAAACCAGATGAGATGAGGGCCAGAAACGTCACCACAAATACAGCGGACAGGGCAGAGAGCAGCCATGTTTTCTGACCTAGCTGAAAGTGGTCAACGTTAATGAAGAAGAAGAAGGAAAGGATTCTTCTCCACGCCTTCAGGCGTATTGGGCATATAGGGTTAGGCCTATATTTTAAAAACCAATCAGCACTTGGTGGGTGATGTGTACTGCATCACGTCAGCAGCCTTTACTTCACAAGGCTGGATCAACCTAGGAGTCAAGGTCATTTTTAAAAAAAGGCTGCCTCCGTTAGGACCCGAACGCTTGACCTTCCATCTAGCCGCTTCACCACAATGACTTCCAGCAAGATAATAGTGGTTAAAATATACATGGGCGTAATAAATATTTATTGGAAACAAGTCTGCCAACATTTTTATTTCGCTAAAAGATTGTAAATAGCATGCTAACCCTGCTGCTCAGACAAGACTAAATCTAGTTACTTTCCCGCTGTGACACAGTCCCATACATGCTGATGTATTAGCTTGTCAGCAGTGCCTGTCCCTAAAAATGTATGTTACATTCCATTGGTTCTAAATGCATCTGTGCACTGTTTGAAAGGCCAGGATATGAATTTGATAACTAAAAACAGAGCAATTATGGGTGTCTCCTTATGACTGCAATAGCTTTTCTTTAAAGCCTTTTTGGTGCCAAATTGTTTTGTAAGCCTCAGTGATAGAGGTCATGGTGTCATGGCATAAGTCACATGAAAAATTTGTTGGTTTTTTTAGGCCCCCAGAGAATGTGTTCCATTTAATGCTTCAACCTGTTCATGTTTATTGACTACATGTTTTATATTTTTTTAATACTTTTTTGGAAAAATTTAAAATGTACCCACAAAAAAAAATGTATTCCTGACATGATAAAAACGGTTATTATTTAGGGATTTTTTTATAGGTTCATGAAAGGGTTAATTCTTTGCTGTCAGTACCTAACTTGAAAACTTTCAACTCCTGCCTATTTTCCCGAGCACTATGTATTAAATTACTTTTTTGTCTTCGTAACAGAATCGGCACAGCCAAAAAGCTTTTTTTAAAAAGCTGATGTCAAATTTAAACATAATACCATGAATGTTCATGTTAACGGTACTTCGATCAAATAAGTATGAGAATTCATTTATCTAGGAAGCATAATTACAGAGAATGCCCCTCGATAGAGAGAGGGAAGCCACAGTAAAGAAGGCAAATGCTGTCAACTACCAGTCAACCCCACTGCTTAGATACCCAAGTGTCTCCCCTCCAGCAAAACAGCTAATGATCAATAGCATCTGTATCCCTACTTTATGTTATCAGTGCCAAATACGGACAATGGATAGAGCACTAGAACAGAAAATAACTACATGTGAAGTGTGCTGTCTCTGCAAGGTCACAAAAACACAAATACAGACAGGGTTTCGAATACTAACATTAGAGAGAAAACTGGAATAAGACCATGTCTGAATTTTATTGACAAAGAAAGAAATGGTTCAACCATCTAGTGAGAATGCCGCCAGATAAAACTGCATTTGAGACATTATAACAGCAGAACATCTGGGAGGAAGGCGAGAGGAAGACCAAGAAAGAAATGAATAAATGGTGTTGCTGAAATCTACAATCATCATCATCAGGTGCCCTGCCGACTGGTGTGGGCGATCATGCGTTTCTACAATCTGCGATCTCCTGCAGCATGTATCAGTTCGTGTGCCGACACACCTCCATGCCATGCAACAAGACTGTCAAGCATCTTCTCTCGTTGTCTTCCTCTATCCCTCCTTCCACAGACCTATCCAGTGGTCACAACATGTTCTATTTTTCCTCCTCTCATAACATGGCCGAAAAATGATGACTGTCTCCTTCTGATGTCTGTGATAAGTTGTCTTCGGGCTCCTGCCTCTTTCAAAATGTCTTGGTTGTTCTTTTTGGATGTCCAAGGTATTCTAAGCATTCTTCTGTAAAAATACATCTCTGAGGCCTCAAGAAATTGTTTGGCCTGCCTACCCATTGTCTAGGATTCACAGCCATATGTTAAAACTGGATGTATGTGGAAAGCAAGAATTCTTTTTCTAACTCTCAATGACAAGATGTTCTTCATTTTATAAAATGCAGTTTTTGCCTGTCCTATTCTGTTTCTTATCTCAGTTATGCATCTTCCATCTGATGTTATCCATGTGCCCAGATACTTAAATTTTGGTACCTGTCCCAAAATAACACCATCGACTTTTATTACACATTAAGGAATAATTTGTTTCTTTGATACCACTAATACTTCTGTCTTCCCATTATTCAAACTGAGGCCCATTCTTCCACTTTCTAACACCACAATGTCTATCATTTCCTGTAGTTCTTTCTGACTTGTTGCTATCAAGACTGTGTCATCAGCATAACGTAAATTGTTTATATTGTGCCCACCAACCACAATTCCAGACATATGAATTAGATATGAGATCTCATTATATATTCAATGTATATTGAAAATGAATCAGGTGACAGTACACAGTTGTTAAATCGGGCGTGTGTGTGTGTGTGGAATATGAGCGAGCTCTTGCAGATGTATTCTGAGTGCCCATGAGGATAAAATAACACACAATAACCTATACATATTAAAAGACTGATATGTTTACTTTTTACAACTTTACTATACATCAAGGAAGCCACCGCGGTGTAGCGGCTAGGCGCTCGCTCACCTGATGATCAGAAAATGGGTTTAGGTCCTGAAGGAGCCGGACTTTTAATCAAAAATAACCTTGGCACCCAGGTCGACCCCACTTTGTGTGGGTACCAGGTACAGTCATAGAAAATAAGGGCAGCCGGTATGATGATGACCACATCCTTGTCTATAAAATATGGGTCTAGCCCTATATGCCCAATACACCTAAAGGCGTGGAAAAGGGGTCCTTTACTTTTACTTACTTACTGTACATCAAGCATGCAATTTAAACTACACTGCCATTACAGTCTATATTTACCCCTTTTGATGTGTAGGCTGGAAAGAGGTGGGGGAGGGGGTGGGCGGGGTCTCTGAGCCTGCTAGTTCTGTGACCATTGCCTCCGACAGAAAAAAAATCCTCAACCATAAACAGGATTGGAACCTAGGTCTCCCACATTAAACCCCTGCACTCTTAACCTTTGGCCAGCCGCAACCCAAATGTAAACTTAGTTAGTTAGTTAGTTAGTTAGTTAGTTAGTTAGTTAGTTGGGTTATCGTCATTGCACTCCGGACATGTCCATAGGTGCTCAGATCCTCCCCTCAGTATGAACCCCAACGTCCGATGGCTAATAGTACCAGTTCTATGTTGATTAACAAGTCTTCTGACGTGTCCGGTGTGCGTCTCGTTTTTTGCTGTGCCGATCTTAATTCCCAAGTCTGCCATTCTGGCGAGTGATGTGGATTCACTGCCACCAAAGTCCTCTATCCTTCCCATTTCTCTGAGGGCATTGATAATATCAGCATGATCCATAGGCCGACCGTCGGTAGTGATAGCGGATCCAGCCAACCTGTCAGCTCTTTCATTTCCATCGACGCCTGCGTGTCCCGGAACAAAAATAAAGGTGACTCCACGCACAGTGGACTTCTGTAATGATTCAAGCCATTGTCTTCGCACTGAACCTGCCTGAACCCTCCGGATCATACTCATTGAATCACTGAGTATACATATGCGGGTGTATTTTTGTGTTTCAAGCCAGGCAAACGCTTGCGTCACTGCCATCACCTCCATCGTCATGCTGCTGGTTGTCATGGAGAAGGCACCGTTGGCTTCTTTGACTGTTCTGCCCGCTGAGCGTGCTGTAAATGCCCATGCGCTTCTTCTTTGGCGTATAACGGATCCGTCTGTGTAGATTAGTGCATCTGCTTCGTCTGAATTTTCACCGATGAGAGCGTTGACCTCTGCATTAACAGCAACAGGATTCTCTTCTCTACATCGCCTGTTGAGTGTGACAATACAGGAAAATGTACAAATAAACGCCTGAGGCACAGGTATCCATTCTGCACCAGGTATGATGTCGGTTAGGCTGCATATTTGCCTAATAACATCTTCTGCCCGACCTAGCCACGATTTTCCCCTCTTCAGTCTCAAATGTAAACTATCCGCCCATAAAGAAATGCTAAATTGATTTTTTTTTAAAGATGTAAATTCAAACCTTATAGACTTTTTCAAGGGTCTCTGGCAAAGCAAATGGCTTCTGTTGAACAGCTGTAATATTTCCAACAGTGGCTGACTGTTCTTGGCATGGCTCATGTGAATCATTTACTTCTGGCTTGGGAGACTGATCACCGTTTGTTTGAACACTCGGTACTTGCTCTTTTTCTACGGCAGCAGAACTCGTAATTGATGAAGAATGGGTAGTATTGACTTCTGTCTTCCCATTTTGTAACACTGTTGGACATTTTATAAATAAAATGTTGTAACAACATGAATACACATGACACAAATAATAGACTGTACAATTTATTACTTACTTAGTCGCTCCTCTTCTACCTTAGGGTGTAGATGTTTGCCAGAGAGATCGCCAGACGTCTCTATCAGCAGTTTTCTTTCTGGCTTTGTTCCATTCCAGTCCTCTATCAGTCAGGGACTGTCGGGTGTTGTCTTCCCAGCGCACCCTGGGTGGCCCTGGAGGTCTGGTTCCCTGGTTCTTAGTCTCCCATGCCTGCCATGGTGGCCGATTTTCTCCCATTCTGCATACATGTCCAAACCATCGTAACTGTGACTGATCCATGTGGGTTTGATTGCCGACTTTGTCCCTTCTTGCCACTTGGACCACCTTTCTCAGATATCTAATTTCTGAGGCCTGAAATTGGCTTCTGTGAGCTGTTGTCATTGCCCATGACTCACACCTGTAGGTCCGGACTGGCACACAGGTAGAGTGGTAAACAGCCATTTTAGTCCTTGTGCCAATTTCTCTTTTGCTAAGAAACCCTCAGGTTTATGGCCTGGAGGAGTCTCCCAGCATCTGCTTCTGTACAATTTATTGTCTGGCACATTTCAGTGAATCTCCTAAGGGAAATCCTACAGTAACAGTTGCATATAATGATGATTCCCATGTGGGATCTAGGTCCCCACTGTGGAGGATCTAGGCAATGGCTAGGCCCCCACTGTGGAGTATGGGGGAGGGATAGACTTAGTGCTCCATAACACGTATGTCGTAGGAGTCGTCTAATAAGGAATATGTTTTCTTTGAAGTCAGGGTGCATCTGTCTGAGTGGCAAGAAACTAATAGTCTGCATAAAAATGAGCGAGACCTGTAAAAAAAAATAATTATGGAACAGGACTAGAAGTGGATGAAGAAGCAGAACTTTCAGCTGGAGTTTACAGAGGGTGAATGCGAAAAAAGAGGATTTAATGAGGTAAATAAATAAATTGAACCGAAGAATAAAATTAATAACTAGGTAACTGTCTGGTTTGCCAGGACAATGAAGATTCACAACAATGTCCGCACATCTCTGGACAGAAGCGATTTATCACCTGTGCAGACAAAAAGACATGGTCATGAATCTGCATGGGCGAAAAAAAGAATACAGAACTGATCTTTGTTTTTGGTTTTCCTATACTAATCAGCATGTCCTATTATGATCAGGACAGCACATTTTTTCTCTTCTTCTTCATGTTCAACGGCTATAAACTCCGGCACAAAGTTCCAGGTGTTTGTCCATCTGCAGATTTTAGTCTTGTTCTAGAACCTGAGTGCTGCGTGCACATTCGTTTCACCCATTTGGGTTATTTGTATGCAGACTCTTGGTTCTGAGCCTCTCAGGCAGATATACTCCAATTTCAAAGGATGCCCCCAATTAGTAGACTCCCATGACATGCTTGTTGGGTAGGCAGTGGGCCTATCCTTGTCCCCCCCCCCCTCCCCACAATAGGGAGAAGTCAGCTAAACTGACCTAAATATAAACCAAAAACAAAACTGTCTTAACTGTCTTTACTTCCCACTTTGTAGGACAGTAGGGAATTGTAAGCCTGATGATTTAACGCCACAGGATTGATGCAGTTGCCACAAACTGAGCTGGTTGGAATTTTTATTCACCCCCCCTCCCCCAACCTTCATTCCTTTTGCAGGATCCAACCTGTCTCCCACATAACAGCCTAGTGTACTAACCATTCGTCGGCCATTAAAAAAAAACCTCAAAAAATGACAAGTTAACCAAATGAGTCAAAGTTTCAATGGAATATTTTAAAATCAATATATTAATCAATTAACTTACATGAAATCCTATTCTCCTTGCAGAATGCTCGTATCACATTTTGGCACGCAAATTCTTCATTCTGCATTATTTCTGTAGAACAGAGATTTAAAAAAAAAAATTTTGTTAACCACCTGGTAATAAAATATAAATGGAACGAATTCAGGGCAATATGGTTTACCTATGTGCCTTAATGTTGCTATTTGTAGAGCATCTGGCCATTTGCCAGAAGTGTCATATAAACTACAACAACTAGAGCCCCAATGATGATCCACAGTTATCTCTTGACTTCCGGTTAAAATGGACGCTAGACAGCGGCGCCGTTCGGAATCGAGGCAAATTTTTTGCTTCTGCCGGACGGTGGCCGATGCATTTCTGCTCCATTTGTAGACTGGATATAGTTTCGTCGCCCAGCTTCTGAGTTGAATGCATGGCGTGACGCTGTGAGCTGCGGATTGCATTTGGAATGTTTTTTTCGACTGTGACCAACGTGGTGGTGTGAATTGTAGATTCAGAAAATGGCGCGATGCCTGTCGTTCAATGCTGGCGGGGCCCGTAATAAAATTGATCACGCGGACAACTGCTGATCTGTTGACAACAAGTTCTGCTATCATCAATGATGAACTGCATTTCTAATGTTGGACTGTTTGTGTTAGCACTTCGGATGGCTACCATATGCTTTAATGCGAGTGTATGCTAGATATGCTGAGACAGCAGTCTGTCAATCTTTCCACAAGGGACTGTGATAGACATTCTGAGTGTTTTTCGCTGGCACAGGAGCGGAGCAAAGATGGGGCGACCCGTTTGCTATGAAGCTGAAACTAAGACTACCAGACTACCAGACAGTTATCTCTTAAAAACACATTTTAAAAAATTTACCCATAACCTTCAGAGCACAAGACAAACAGCTTGAAAGCCTCATCAAGAAGACCAGTCTCACAAACAGGTTCAAATGAAGTGTTGCAGAGATGGCACAGGTTCAGATGAATCAGCGTTGCAGAGTTGGCTCAGGTTCAAATGAATCAGTGTTGCAGAGTTGCCACAGATTCAAATGAATCAGTGTTGCAGAGTTGCCACAGATTCAAATGAATCAGTGTTGCAGAGCTGACACAGGTTCGTATGAACCAGTGTTGCAGAGATGGCACAGGTTCAAATGAATCAGTGTTGCAGAGCTGGCACAGGTTCAAATGAATCAGTGTTGCAGAGTTGGCACAGATTCAAATGAATCAGTGTTGCAGAGCTGGCACAGGTTTAAATGAATCAGTATTGCAGAGCTGGCACAGGTTCAAATGAATCAGTGTTGCAGAGTTGGCACAGGTTCAAATGAATCAGTGTTGCAGAGATGGCACAGGTTCAAATGCATCGGTGTTGCAGAGTTGCCACAGATTCAAATGAATCAGTGTTGGAGAGCTGGCACAGGTTCGTATGAACCAGTGTTGCAGAGATGGCACAGGTTCAAATAAATCAGTGTTGCAGAGCTGGCACAGGTTCAAATGAATCAGTGTTGCAGAGATGGCACAGGTTTAAATGAATCAGTGTTGCAGAGCTGGCACAGGTTCAAATGAATCAGTGTTGCAGAGCTGGCACAGGTGCAAAAAAATTAGAGTTGCAGAGATGGCACAGGTTCAAATGCATCGGTGTTGCAGAGTTGCCACAGATTCAAATGAATTAGTGTTGCAGAGCTGGCACAGGTTCGTATGAACCAGTGTTGCAGAGATGGCACAGGTTCAAATGAATCAGTGTTGAAGAGCTGGCACAGGTTCAAATGAATCAGTGTTGCAGAGCTGGCACAGGTGCAAAAAAATTAGAGTTGCAGAGATGGCACAGGTTCAAATGCATCGGTGTTGCAGAGTTGCCACAGATTCAAATGAATTAGTGTTACAGAGCTGGCACAGGTTCGTATGAACCAGTGTTGCAGAGATGGCACAGGTTCAAATGAATCAGTGTTGAAGAGCTGGCACAGGTTCAAATGAATCAGTGTTGCAGAGATGGCACAGGTTCAAATGAATCAGTGTTGCAGAGATGGCACAGGTTCAAATGAATTATTCTTGCAGAGTTGGCATAATCCAATCTCCTGCTAGGGTTTACGCTGTGACAGGTCGAGCGAACTGGCAGTAGACTGGAATGTTCACCCCAACAACAACAAATTACTGATCTAGAAACTGTATACAAGTTTGTCTGGCAATCTCATGAGAACTTCCAGGTACGAATCCACACAGAAAGCCATGGTGAAGAAATATAATGAACACAGAGCAAAGAAGAAGACCAAGCAAAAGATGGAATGGTGGTTCTAAGAACAACATGAAGGAAACAAAGATCAACCCATACAACACATTAGAAAGAGCAGAGTGACAATTCTTAACCTTCCACCAACACTTTGCTAAGGTAGCTGGAGGAAGACAAGAAGAGGAAGACAAGAAGATGCAAGGATCACCTAGACGTACAGCTTCGTGCAACAGTTGAAATGGAATAACAAACATGCAACAGCCATCGTCTACAGCAGGGGCTTTCAACTAAATTCACTGAGGGGCCAGAATGTTGAAAATCTGGATCATCATGGACCAGAGGACAGAGTCCTAGCACAGGCAGATCACCAGAGGCCAAAGCCCAAGCACAGGCAGATCACCAGAGGCCAGATCCCTGGCATTGGCAGATCACCAGAGGCCAAAGCCCTAGCACAGGCAGATCACCAGAGGCCAGAGCCCTAGCATGGTCAGATCATTATTACAATACAACTGGCAATGATCTGCGGGCGACTTGCTTGGCTTTTATGGGTTGCATTCAGCCGGCAGGCTGCCAGTTGAAAAGCTCTGGTCTGGAGTTTATTACCATCCACTGCGGTCATCCCCAGTCCTCCTAACATTGTCTAGTATGTAGTAGTCTATATGTGAGTAGGCAAACGTACCCCACTCACCTCCCAATCTAGGCAGGTAGAAAATTTGGTGCTTTATTAATATTCTACCCCTAACAGGGAAAATCCACAGATCACAAGATAGTCTAAAATTTCAGGGGGTGGTAGATAGGCCGCATGCAGTCGTGGTAGATAGACGGCATGCAGTCATGGGACCTAGGCAGCATGAAGTCATAGGCCCTAGGTTACTCTTTTGTGGGACTTGTGTGTTAGGTTAGGGCCAGTTCTAGATGTTTTGGGGTTGTTGAAAGCATCAGAAAGCTGAGAAACCCAGTCTTACCACCCTCTAAAATGTTGGACTGTCCTGTGACATCATCTGGGGTAGGATATTAATAAAGCACCGAAGATTGTAAACCCTCTTCCCATGATATTATCTAAGACTGATGAAGAGACCTGTACAGTTGTTCCATCTTTCTCTGGCATCGTGGTAACCTAGTCTAGTTGGACTTCAGTCACCAAGCTGTGTAAGTTGTGCTTCTTCTTCGCATTTACCGGCTGTAAACTTCAGCAGATAGTTCCAGCTGTTCATCCACTTCTGGACTCTAGTCCTGTCCTAGAACCTGAGCGTTGTGTGCACATCTGTTTTACAGATCTAACTCACGTGCATGCAGACTATTGGTTCCTTGCCTGATGGTGGAAGTAACAGTTTGATAATATGTCCGTCTTGCCTTTTCGCCACGTGTAGAGTAAGCCAGATTCCCTCATCACCCTTCACTCCACATTGTAAAGATCTATGAAGGGAAATTAAAAATTATCTACACTTTTGACATAACTGTTTTTACATTGTCCACACTGACTTCTGTTGTCACTTATTTTACTGTTAAACTGTTGTGGTAATGTTATGAAAGTCTGATCCCAATTCCACTATTTTTCTTCCTACTGTTGCGTACAGATCATGGCCACTCAACTAGAAGTTTGTAGCAAAGAGGAACAACGAGCAGTGTATTATTCCTCTGGTCGGAGGATGTCAAATGTTCCTAAATTAACCGCAGACTATCACCGTAAAATGGGGGAAGTGCCTTATCACAATAGGTTTAAAAGTGGTTGAATAAGCGTAATGCATGAAGAAAGAGCAGGACGGCCACCAACCTCTACTACAGATTACAACATTCAGTAAGTTCAAGAGATGGTTCTGGCCAATAGACAAATTACCATAGATGAAGTAGCATCTGCGTTAAACATTAATAATCATGGTTCTGCTTCACAACCAAGAGAAAACATTTTATTTAGAAAGAATATGTAAGCTTGTTGACCGTTAAGCAAAGTTCACTGATAAGGATGGAGATGACACAGAAAAATGATGTGCATAGTGAAACCCTAGCTGCATGTCAATAAACTGTAGAATAAAAAGTGTGGATAATTTTTGATTCTCTCTTTCACATTTGCACTTTCACATTCTTCATCTGATCCCATAGAAACTTCACCTCATCCAGCATGGCATGCATCCATTCACCACCCAATGATGCAGCGCCAACCAATTAGTCCACTGATGATCTGTTAACTCTTTATTTACTCCGTCTCTATGTTACCACTTTAAGTCTTTTTTTCTTTACTCCCGGAATGCCTTGCAGCATCAGGACAGGAAGAGATCTGTGGAACAGGCCCTTCTGTTTGCTTCGAATATAGTACTTTTCAGTGTCTCTGACATTTCTGCAGTTCATTTTCTGCGTGGTCGACCTCTATTTCTGTATAACATTGCTTTCTGTGGTGCCCTGTCTGATGCTAATCCAAACTATTTGATTTGCTGTCTACTGATAAAGTTCGGTATTGGTTCTGTATCGACTCTCCTACTGATGTCATTGTTCCTAAGTTGATCAATCCTCAATACACCTAGTGAAGACAGTGTCCTTGTTCAACAAAGACAGCACACATTGAGTGACATTATATAAATTACCTACCAAGGGGGTAATAATATTTGTCCTGGTGACTAAGCCTTCCATAGAACCCTTTCATCTTTCCAAATTTTCCAGGTATAATTTCAATCTTTGGGACAACTTCTCCTTTCTGGGCAAAGTAATTGTTGAAGGCTTCTACATACAAGTGGCCATCTTGAGGTGGCAGCCAGTTACTGCTAAGTGGTAAGGAGAATACAGCTGGGAACACAACATGCAACAGATCAATGTCACAATGTTATCAAAAATATAAAGATAGTTACACAACATGTAGCAGATCACTGTAATCATTTCATAAAAGTTGACTGACAGTTAATGATTCAGAGATAGTAACATAAATTGCAGCAATATAATTAGAATATCTAGAATGTCTTTACATGGAGCCCACATGGGTGCAGCAATAAAAGCAGACTCAAAAGCACAAGGAGAAGAGAGAAGTTACATAAAATAGGGGGTGAGATGGGACAGACAAATGTACTGGTCTCCAACACATACAGATAAGTGATTTCAAGAAAGATAGAAGTTAAATATATTTTTTTTTAAATAATTTTTAAAGGGAAGTAATAACATTCAAAAGGGATATAACTTCAGTGAAAGTTTACTTTTACTGATTGTCTCAATAAATAAAGAAATGTGCAGTAACCTGGCCACACCAATGTGACTGCTAAATTAAACATTGTAGTCATAATGGCACTTGGAAATTTAACCTGTGTATTGGTCATGGTTTGGAAGGAGTTAACACATAATTTATAATAAACATATGAAATACAGAAAGTGTCTGTGATTCATAGTATAGATTCATTTATTAAAATGGGGACAGCAAAATATGCCTATTTTTGAAAAACAATTTTTAAAAATCTGAAGCCCTACTCCGGCTCTTGCCAGGGGTCGCAATATAGCCCGGCCATATATATATGGTCTAACGGCTGAATGCAGTTTCTGGAACTTCTCCACGGGTGATCCACATGGTGGCACTTTGTGTCATCGGGTCTTTATTGCTTGTGTGATGTCCCGGTGGGGTAACAGAAAATAGATAGATAGACAAAATATGCCAATGCCTGTGTGGGTTCCGGGGCTCTATTATAGGGAAAAAAGAATAGACCCACCCAAAAGCATATCGTAAGAGTCAACTACTTGGGAGCTTTCTTCGTCTGCCTGAGAGGCAAGGAACCAGCAGTCAGCATGCCAATGAGTCAGATCTATAAAACGGATGCACATGCAACACTCAGGTTCTGAAACAGGACTGCAGCCCAGAAGTGGACGAACAACCAGAACTTGTCCGCCGGAGTTTACAACTGGTGAACACGAAGAAGAAGAAAATATGCCAAGAAATGCATTGTGCAATCTGTTAGCTTCTTCTCCCCTATATCCACCCCTAGAGCCCAGGGTCCTTAACCAACTCATCCTATCATTTGCTAGTGCATCCAGCTCACTCAGTGTCATGCCAATCACTTTAACCTCGCTCTATAATTTCCTTCTCAACATGTTTTTTGGTCAGCCTTTCTTGCTATGCTCTTGTGGGTTCCACTAAAAAGACATTCTAGTTATACTGTTCAGCTCATAAGGGTAATGCCTGAACCACTTTATTAACATGCCTGCATGATACTAACCACATCACCCTCCAAAGGCTGATTTGTCTATACAAAAAATATAGGTCTAGCCCTATATTCCCAAAACACCTAAAGGCATGGAAAAGGGTCCTTTACTTTTACTTCCCTTACTCTACTAATGTGCTGTTATTAACTGTGACAATAAATCCTGAACTCTCTTGTTCCAAAAAGCAGCACAACCAATTCTGCTGGTCAGGTCCAATTCCTTGTATATGTCAATTTTTCTGAACTGTCTACGCTAATGTGCTTACAAGATGCATAGTTAATGCTACTGGCCGAGTGTGTGGCAGTGCAAAGGTTTAGGGGGTAAAATGACAAACCAAATAATATGAAAATATTAGCTAAAAATAGCATTTTCTTGTGACCCAAATGACTTTTTTTTAAAATCCAAGTTGATATCACAATGTTTTCCTAAGTCTCAGTGACTGAGGTCACAGCATGAGTCAGCTGATACATACTGATTTTTTAGACCCTAGAAAATGCTTCACATATTTAATGCTTCCCCCTGTTCAAGTTTAATGCATGACAAGCCAGATGTGGCCAAGGTCCTTTAGGAGCAAGTAAACAATACAGATTATTATGGTGTATAGATAATGGTGCAGTGGACAGTTACCAGGGGATCACTCAAAAGGCAATACATACAATCAAACTGCTTTTGGTACCATCTGCACTGAAACTCATTGCTCACTGCTGAAGATGGGGATAGAGCACTTATGGGAAGGTCCTGAATGCTGTGATGTTGGTTCTTAACTGAAATCATGATTCTGTGATGAGCTAAGGTGACCAGTTTCCTTGCCTACCCTGCCTGTTATGTCTGATTTACAAATCATTAAAGATTAAGTCCTTTTTGTATTCAATATTTCTCGTTTTGCAGAATTCAGTTACACCAATGCCGGCTTGTTATGCCTGCCGTGTCGCGGAGCTACAGCCTGGTATAACTGAGATGACAAAAGAAGAAGAAAGATTAAGAACTCACTGTTTTCATCACTAAAGTACTGTTGATGACCTGTTGGTGCTCTAATGGGTGATAAAACTGAAAATAAATTTAAGACACATGAATTAACCTGTCAGCAATTGATTACCACATCTCTGTTTCTGTAGCTAAGATGTTAAGCTGTTTGCCTCATGTTAAGAGTGGGCCTCCATGCTGTAGCAGTTAGATGCTCATCTTGTAGGTTCAAATCCTCATCGAGCCTGATTTTTTTTTTTTTTTAAATAACCTTGGCTCCCAGGTCAATTCAGCCTAATGATGTCTGAATGACCTGCCGAGTTGAACGTGCTAGAAATGTTTTTCTCCTAAAGTCTGAATAGAACTGAAGCCTGCCAACTGTCAAAGAATGAAACTAAACCGATTAAATCATCACTGCAGCTTTATGCTGCTTTGCAAATCAACTTATGAGCATGGAGAAAGTCGCAGCAGCTAGATGCTCGCCGCGGATCGCAAGGTCGTGGGTTTGCTCTCTGGCGGAGCCAGACCTTTTTAAAAAAAAATGACATCAACTCCCAGGTCGACCCAGCCTTGAGTTGGTACCGGGTGCAGTCCCAGGAAGTAAAGGTGGCCGGCGTGATGCTGACCAAATCACCCATCTTGTGCCGACTGGTCTATAATATACAGGTCTAGCCCTATATGCCCTTTCCGCCTAAAAGGCATGGAAAAGGGTCCTTTACTTTTACTTTATATGAGCATGGAGATGGGTAACAGGTAAATGCAGCCAGGATGATGTTCAACCCGTAGGTTATATTTAGGGCCCCAGATGACATTTTTATGCTTTAAAATAACCAAATATTGAGTCCTAAATTGGGGGAGGGATCTAATAAATGACACCCATTAAGCACTGACTGACCTATAAAATATAGGTCTAGCCCCTATAAGCTCAATATGGCTGAAGGCATGAAAAATGGTTCTTTACTTACTTCCTCATGTTATGAAAGTTCATTTCAAGGACTGCACGGTTTGATTATAAGTGCAATTTTTATGCACATCTTTGGGGTATGCAGCTGGGTCTATGGAGTTCATGCTAAACGGGAAGAATGTCATGAACAATCTTCGAGACATGAAGACCAACTTATGCAATGCATTAGAAAGAGAACACAGATGATCCCTACATCTTCTCTCCAATACTTGGCTGAGGTCACCCGAAGGCAGAGAAGAAGAATTTAGGTGATGCTTCTTTTCTTTGGTGTCTCCTTAGCTTATCTGATGCTTTTTTTTTTTTTAATCTGGAGTATATCATTGTATCTGTTTGGTGCAAAAACCTAGGCACTGAAAAAACCAATAGAAAATCGAACAGAGTTCCTGGAAATGTGGATACACAGAAGAAAAGGTTGTATTTCATGGAACCAAAGATAATCCAATACAGAGGTTCTAAAGAGAGTGGGAAAGAAAAGAGATATGTTAAAAGAAATTAAAAAGAAAAAAAAATGAAATATTTTGCAATACATTAAAAGAGGTAACATTCTTTTGGAAATAATGCATATTGGAGGGAAAAGTCAAAGGCAAGAGATAAAGCAGTAGACAATGATACAAGTGGCAGGACAACATCATGAGATGGATGAACGACACTCTGAGAGAGTGTTGTAGATCCATTACAGCCAACCTTCACGGTGGAGAGGGCACCTCACTGATGAATTTGTGTTTGCATGGATATAAAATATAAAATGCCCCATTGTTGTAGGAAAAAAAGAAACAGACCCAATGCCTCCTAGACAAGCATCTCGAAAAAGCTGACTAATTAGAGGTGTTTCTTTTGAAGTCGGAGAGCATCTGCCTGAGAGGCAAGGAACCAACAGTCTGCAAACCAATAAGCTGGATGTGAGCCAAAAAAAAAAAAAACAGCATAAAAAAACTAAAGAACTGGAATGAGACTAAAGTCCAGAAGGGGACGAACAACCAGAACTTTCCATTGGAGTTTACAGCCGGTGAAGGCAAAAAAGAAGATCTTACCTGGCCTTTCTTGGACAGATGAGCTCTGCTGCTGGAGCCGCTGAAATCGTGGGGGCAAGTTCTTTGGATATACTCTGTTTTCTTGTGAAGGCAGGTTCTCTGGATATGTTCTGTTCTCCTTCATCTGTGGAGAGCGTGAATGGGTATTTGTTTTACAAGGGTTCAGTCGCGGGGTCAGGTTTTTCCTTTTTCTTAGAGTCCATACCATGAGGCATTGGTAGTCATGTCTATCCACAACATTCTGTTTCGACATGGCTATTGCTGTCGCCATGACTGTGCAAGTGAGCATTTTATTTTGCCCCCAAAAAAATAATAATCCCCAGCCTTACCGAGGATTCAAATCAATCCTCCCTACTCCATAATTTTTTTTTTTAATATACAAATAGCGGGTCTGCTGCAGATTTATGGTTCCTTGCCTCTCAGGCAGATGGACTCTGGCTTCAAAAGATGTCCCTATTTAGTCGACTCCTACTCATGGTTATTGGGGAGACAGTGGGTCTATTCTTGTTTTCCCCACAATGGGACCCCAGAACTCACATGGGGGAAACATGGGCATAAAACCTGAATGCTTTAGTACAATACAAATGGCTGTTGTTATCAAGCTAGCAAGTGCAGCAGTGATATTTCTACACAAAAGTAACCAGGTTTCTGTGGCAAAGTGATTAAACTGTGTGACTCACACTTTATAGGTCACGGGTTCGATTTAAAAGATTTCAAGCCAGTGGAAAGCTGCAGTGACTGTCTCCACCTTCATGCTCATATGCTGGTTTGCAAAGCAGCGGAAAGCTGCAGCGATGATTTCATCAGTTTAGTTTCATTCTTCAGCAGACTTTTTTTCTTCTAATAAATTTTGAGTAGAAAAATATTTCCAGCATATTTCTTTTTTTTTTTCAACGGAATGCAGCAATCAGTACTGTTTCCAGACACACAAAAACTGATACTTAACAATTCATCAACATCATGTAGCAGTTCCTTTACTAAACACTGCTCTCAACACCAGAAAGCCACTCTGTCCCTTGCCAACTCCATGAACATGCTCCAGAAAATTAAACAGCTAGTCTATGCTCTGAATGGGTAAAAATCATCTGTCGCAGTTAACCTCCATCACCTGGACATGCAGGTGTAAAATGTAATGAACAAGAGAACCAGCTGGCAAGTAATGCCCCATTGCTCCCAATCTCTGATGATAACACGACTGCGTGACTTGGAAGTAGAGCTGGGCGAAGCATGTCTATACCATCTTCAAGGCCAAGACAGGAGACACTATGACCAACCTCTGATGGCAATAATAAATAGAGGTACCTTCGAGTGGCCGTTGTATCGAAGGACCGAGCATGCATAGGAACGCTACATGTGCAGCAATGCCAATTGTGAAACAAGACTTAAAATAACTTGCCAACTGTCCCAACACTTTCTCATGCCCCAGGGTGTTCTAAGTATACTGTGTTGCTGGTCCATTCCTGCCTCCTCTTCCAAGAACTATACGCTTAATTATTGTCCTCTTCAAATTCTTTTGATATGAGTGAAGCATTTCAGTTTCAGAAAAATTATACTTATGAGTAAGACTCATTTCTATGTGAAAACTTTGAAAAATTCATTTTTTTCCTCTTATCAATAACAAAGTAAATATTTTCATAAACAAGCAATTATTTAATGTGGTTGACGCATTTCAGTTTCTGAGAACTAATACTGTCTGTAAGTCAATCCGACTCAATGTTCAGACCCTGAAGAATGTCAGTTTTTCTCTCTTATCGATTACAAAGTCAATAAACATATTCTCATAAGCATTCAATACTTACTATTTTTTGGTTTGCCATAGAATCAAAACTAGCAGCTGATGCCATCACACGCCTACCAACAGGACTAGATGCTGGCTCAACTTCCTGTCCGGAGGCGGCAAGTACTCGTTTGCTCCTAAGAAGATCACGCAGGTCAAACTGTTGCTCCTTCCCTGTTGATATTTCACGCCTGCCTGATGGGCTGACGCCAATTTGCAGATTATATAATGGAGACTTTTGCCCAAAGCTGTCTGTGTTATAATGGACGTTCGAAAAACCTGCAGCATCTCCTCCTACTAATGTTCGGGGTGTCCTGGCATATTTAACTCCATTTGTTGCAGATACATCTATATGCTCTGTACTTCTACCTCTTCCCCACCGTTCACTGTAACTGTCACCAGAATCATCAGATCCTTGTGAGATACTATTTAGTTCTTCTAGACTTCTTTTCATGAAGTGAGGATCTCTAGCTCTGTCTGTATAGTGTCTTGCTCCAGATCCTTGTGAGATATTATCTAGCTGACTTCTTTGTGTGAACTGAGGAGCTCTAGGTCTGTCTGTATAGTGTCTGGCTTCTCCAGATCCTTGTGAGACATTATTTAGCTGACTTCTTTGTGTGAACTGAGGAGCTCTAGGTCTGTCTGTATAGTGTCTGACTCCTCCAGCCTAAGGAACAAATGAAATAAAAATAATAAAACCTTAGGTAAAATTTTTGTTGAGATTAAACTCCGTCAGTCCCCGGTTTGTCACGAACATTCCCCAAAGTGAACAATAACCTTAATGAAATAGAATCAGTTAATTACTTTTTAACGGGCAACATCTGATGTGCTACAGATTTCTTTTACATACCAAGACCAAATATAAATGAAATAAATATGTATCCGCTGATAGTATGATACACTCAAACAACAGCTGATAACAAAACATCATCATCAGTTCATCAAGTGCTTTGCCAGCTGGTGCAGGTGTTCAGGCATCTCCACAGATCTCGGTCTTTGGTGTTCTGGATCATTCTACTGATGATATTCCTCCATGCCACTGTCTTAAGCCATCCACCATCATTTCTCTTGGTCTGCCTCTGCCACCAGTGATCTTTCCAGTCGTCATAATATTTTCCAGTGCTCCTTTTCTCATCAAATGACCAAAGAACTTTGTCTCCTTCTCACTGTTGTATAAAATGTTCTATTGTCACTAGCCATTTCCAGGCAATCAATTTTAGTTATTCTCAACATTTTTTGCAAGAATCACATCTCAGCTGCCTCCAAACTCTTCTTAATTTGTTTGCTCACATTCCAAGATTCACTGCCATACAACAGAACAGGCTCGATGTAACATTTCAGTACTGGTTTTCTGATGTTTAACACAAGGCACATTTCTTCAAACTAAACAAGAATGATGAGAACACAATCATCATGATCAGGTAGGTGTCTTGTGGACTGGCATGGGCAATCATGGCGCTTCACAACCTGCCATCTCCAACAGTATGTCAAGAATATTCTTGTTTTGTCTTCCTCTATCTAACTTTCCACAATTCTTTCAGTCATCCCTGCATGTTCTACTTTCCTCTTCTCATAAAATTACCAAAAAATAATGTCCACCTCCTTTGTAATAGGTTGTCTTTGGGCCCTCAACTCTTTCAAACATTTGGATTACAACAATGAGGCACAGTAAACTTTTTTTTCCAAATGCCAAGATCTTGAAAGAGATGAGCTCACAAGGAAACTAATTCTCTGCATAAGAAAAATTAATCCACATCCTTTGAACATTTATGACAAGGGGGAAAAAAACTATTTCATGGCAACAAGACAATATGAGGGTAAAAGAAGCACGGAGAGAGGAAAAGAAAAAATGCTTAGTTTGGCAAAACATCAGTATTAAAAATTATTGGCAGTGTATCTTCTTCTTCTTTTTTTTCATAACTCCTGGAATGCCTCACGGTATCAGGCAGGAAGAGACCTTTGGAATGGGCCCTTCTGTTCACTTCAAATAAAGTACTTGTCAGTGTCTCTGATATTACTGTGGTCCATCTTCTGTGTGGTCAACCTCTGGAACTGTTACAGCTATATCTGTATAAGACTGCTCTGTCTGAGGCCTATCTTGTTAAACAGTCAAATCATCTGATTTGCTGTCTACCTATAAAGTTCAGCACTGGTTCTGTGCCGACTCTCCTGCTGACATCATCGTTCCTAAATCATATATCAACAGCAAATAAAATGGTCTGGTCACCTCTTGTGACATCATACTAGGCAAGGCAAATGCCAAAAGCAGAGAGGCTGGCAAAGCATCAAGCAGACTAAGCACATGATAAAAAAGATAACGCTATGGAAACTCTACAACAGTACGTGTCTATGGTCAGGGCAGTCAAAAATCAAGAACAGGAACCTTATATCCCCCATGACACCTAAAGAGGTTAAGCGACGTGATGAAAGAAGTATATGAGACAGAAGGCAGTAAACAGATATGATGACCAATGTTACACAGCATGGACCACCAGCATAACAACATTATTGCAAACACTGAAGCAGCGGCTGGCCAAACGGTTAAGAACTTAGGGATCTCATGTGGAAAATCTGGGGTTGAATCATCTGTAAGGATAGTGACTAGACAGACACACATCCGCCCACCTAAAGGTCTTGGCCTTGATTCCGAAGTCCTAGGATGTTGATACAATAAACAAATAACTGTTCCATATAGAAAGCTCCCATTCCCTGCGTGTGTTCTGGGACTCCATTTTGGAGAAGAAAGAATAGACCCCAAGCAAAAAGAATATGCAGATCAACTACTGACCTTCATGAAATTGGCTGTCCACTGAAAAGTATTCCAGAACAAACCCCATGGAGAGAAAAATGCAAACTAACAGTACAAATCCAGACAAATGTGAAAGGAATATCTGACAAGAAAGAACAAGATAGTATACAAGGCAGAGGGGTGACCTTCAGCTATACTGATGAAGAATAACAACAAGGAACAGATGAGTCCGCACAAAGTTTAGTTAGAAATGGTGGTGAAGGAGTGTAGACAGAATTTCCAGATGATACTAGGAATAAGTTGAGCGTGCCAGCAGGGAAATACTGCCGTAACTATGATGCAGAAACCCAGGCTATCAAGATAGCAACAAAGAAACTGCTAAATACCAAGCTTGGCTCACAGTCTGTGGTAATGCTTACAGATGCTAAATCCAAACTTGAAGCACTCCAGTCTGGGAAACTACTAGAATTGCAAACAACAGTGTGTCACAACTCAGCTGTCGGCAAAGAGTCACAATGCAGTGGATACCGTCCCACTGTGGTGTGCTTGGAAATGAAATCAACTGGCAGGGGAAGGTTGAAAAAAGAGCAGCCAGATGTATCAGTTACATGGCACCAAAAGAAAAGGATCAATACATCGATCAGGAAACCACCAGCCCCAACACAAGACCACTATTTTATTATGGACTGATCAGAACAAGTCACTCTCTACTGCCTCAGAACAGGGCACAACCACAACCGATTACAGAACCAAGTGTGTAATCGAAATTCACGAAAGGCGTATCAGCCATGTGCACCTGTGGAAAGGTGCCTCAGACAACAGTACATGTACTCCAGGACTGCATTAAGTTTGACACTTTAAGACAAACTTTTTTGGCAAGAAAGAACAACACTGGAACATAAACTCTATGGACTACTGAACAAACTAAACACGGCAGCTAAATTTATATGAGACAAAATTGCTGATACCGAGACTTATTTCAGGTGAACGAAAGAAGAAGAATAATCTGTATACAAACAAGCCAGATCTGTAAAATGGATTTACACGCAAACCTTAAGTTCTGGATAAAGACCAAACTCCAAAAAAAAAAAGGGAATGAACAACCAGAACTTTCCGCATGAGTTTCGAGCTGGTGAACACAAAGAAAACGAAGAAAACTCCAATTATTTATACCCCCTGTAACCACCCCAAGGAATAAGCACAAGATGACATAAGATCACTTTACTTACCAAACTACCTCTTTTGCCAGGAGACCATCTCCCTCTTCCAACAAATCCTCCTCTACCCAAGTGGCCACCACGCCTGCTCCCTCTTCCTGCAGTAAATTTGTTCTTCTTCTTCTTGGTTACTTGATGGCTCACCAGCTTCTGGATGTGGGCTGTAGATTCATCGCACACAGCATGGTATGTGGTTTCTCCTGTGTGCGACCTGTGGAATAATCTGTCTTACTCAGGCGACACAGCAAAACATACCCTTTTCAAGGATTTTTCCAGGCAGTATTCATTTATTCAAGGGTATGTTGAGCCAGTGCAATTAATAAGCAAGCCAAACAATATTTTAAGGCCTGGGAAATGTGGTCAAACAAGAGCAACCCCGTCAAAAAGAAACAATACATGTTCTGGTCATACTGTGAGAAGAAGGAAACTGGAACATGTTATGACCATTGGAAAGATCTGTGAAGACAAAGGAAGACAACAGGGAAGAATCGTGACAGCCTTCTGTCATGGCATGGAGGGATGTCAGCACATGAAATGATACATGTTGAATATCGCAGACTGTGGAGAAGCAAAAATAGTCCATGGCAGTTGGCAAAGCATATACTGAAGATGATGTTAAGCAAGAGCACTGCAAGCTAGATGTTAACAAAATTCCCATTATATTCCAAATGCTTAGAGACTCAATTTTACCACATTAGTACTCAAAGTGCTGAAGCAGTGGGCAGAACAGGGTATCCATACTTGGAGAAATAATTATGTGGGGAGTGAACATAGGGTCTGACACAATCAAAACTGAGAGTAAACAAGATGTGAACCTTTAATCAGGCTGCCAATTGCTCATTTAGTAGAAAATGCTGGCTGTTGAGCATGGAAACAAGAGTACATGTGGGGATGTTTTGAGTGCAGTGATGTTAATTGTGTTTATTCATTCATTCATTCAGTGACAAAGCAAACTGTGAATGAACACAAATAAAAAATATAACTAGATTCATTTCTATGTAAACAGTAAATTCCCAAAAATGCCCTGACCTGCAGAATAAGATTTGCTGCATGTTCTAAACAGGACAAAATATATTAGTGACATTTGGAACATTTCTTTATATTATATACCTGGCTCCTGCACCATAATGGGGGGGGGGGGGGGGGGGGGGGTGAAACTGTTACTGATACATAAAGAAGAATGATAATAAAAGCACAATAACAAAATAAAAATGTAATGTAAAGATGTCGTTAACGAAATTATCCACACTGTGACGTTCCGGCCCACTTCCCTTGGAAAGTACAACACTTTTGGAGTGTCGTCCCAGGTCGTGGGTTCTCTGGATTTGGGTATAAATGATTTATATGTTGAGTAGGGATTTTCCTCTCAACACCTCCCCTCCACCAGATTAACTGAACTATTATCTGGGCTATGTTGCTCTCAGACAAAGTCCTGGATATCCAAGAAAACAGCCATATTGGCTCGTTATTTATATTAACTTTAGCTGAACTTGGTACCCACAAGAGAAGGAAATGGGTTTTAGATGTCTATATATTATTATCTTGAATTATTTACTAGACAGGGCAGTTGACCCAATCCGTCGACCTTCTCTTGGTAAAGAAATTGTATTATTATTTAATGAGCCCCCACCAAATGCTATTCTATCTTATTTGTTTAATTAAACGTGTAAGAACAGACACATTTGGAATTACAAAAACTGATGCAGGATAAGACCATATATTTGATTTATTAACCTAGCAATCAGAGTATGACATTAGTCATCATTATTGTTATAATAGATAGTGATGGTATGGTGGTAATGAGATGCTTCAGCTAGATAACTGAGCACCTAAGATTCGACTGAATGATAATGGTGGTGTTTAGTTACATAAATACATGTTACATAACTTTAGAAAGTGGAACCTCTGAGAGTCCTCGTGGTGAGTCCCTTCTTAGCTGTTCCAATCTTTCCGCCCAGTTCTCCTGGTCCTTCCACCTGGTTCCCTGGTTCCCACCTGTTTCCCAGCTGGCCGAGTTCTAACACAATGTAGTCTCGTGACCGTGATGACCCTCTATTTCTTTTTTGTAGAAAAGACTGATCCTCACCCACATGGGAGCTGGAAACTTCCAGCTATCGCCAAACTAGAATCAAACCATTAGAATTACCTCTAAGGTCGACCTGTTTGTTTGCTCGTGGCAGCGATTATGACAGAAATTCCAGGGCTGCTCTTATTAATACCTCTATCTGTCTGCAAGGTTTAACTCCACCCTCTACTAGGTTATACCCAACCCTCACGCATTCAGGGGAGCTAATCTGGTGTGATACGAAGTTATCTCCCCCCTTTACTTGCCTCTACAGACTGGGCAGGAGATAAAATTATGACATGGGCAGGTGAAACCTCTAACTACAGTAGTATTAGGTAACATTACATAAAGCAAGGTTGCTTTGTCTGGCTAAGACAGGAAACACAGTTTAAACAATTCTCAAATCCCTTATAGTGGTTTTAGAACTATTTTAGGCTCAATGTCTATTGCTTACAATTCTTTGTCCTTCTCTGAACATAAGAAATTATCAAACACAAGATAACTTCTGAGACCACTGAGGTCATTTCGTCACACACACTAAGAAACTGGTTCTTCTTCACGTTCACCAGCTGTACACTCTGGCGGAAAGTTCTGGTTGCTCGTCCACTACTGAACTGCAGTCCTGCTCCAGAACCTGAGTGTTGCGTGTGCATCAGTTTTACAGATCTCATTCTCTTGAATACAGACTGTTGGTTCCTTGCCTCTCCGGCAGATGCACTCTGACTTCAAGGGAAGCTCCCCAATTAGTCGACTCTTACGACATGCTTTTGGGGAGGCAGTGGGTCTATTCTTGTTTTCCCCACAATTGGGCCCCGGAACCCACACAGGGGACTAAAAAACTGATTCTTTGCATCAGAAAAAAAAAAAATGACCAGCACTCTCTGAGTCACAAGAATGGGGGAAAAAAACTGCAGTATGTCATGGCAATACTACAACTGGAGGCAGTGGCCTCAGGTTCTATCCCCCTACATACAAACACACACAATGAAGCTCCAGAACCCCCACGGGGAGTAGAACATATAACATACAAGTGTTAGTCAGCTTAAACGTAAATATCACAGTGTCCCTGAGTTAGCAATGTAACCAACAGCCTTTACAGAATCAACAAGGCAGAAGATATGAAATAAAACATCCAGAAATTAAGGTACCTGACTTCTGCAGCCACATCAGGGATTGCTCTCATCAGGGACTGCACATCCTTAAATCCTAACTCTTTCAATGGCAATTTCTGACACATCAGCATCTCATAATCACCTAAGGAGGGATATCCAGAAGTTAGCTACCATGTAAAACATATTGATCAGGACATAAGAATACAGAATTTATTTGTTTTACTCCTATAGTCATGCCAGGTGATGTTAGTTTTTTGAATGTCTTTCAGTATTCTACCTTATATCATCATCATCATCAACAACACCATCTGTTGTGCCGTCATGTCACACATGGACGACAGCCTATTCCTCCATTCTATCATATCCTGTGATGTTCTTTCGATATCATAGATGGATCTCAGTCCAGCAAATCTGAATTCTATCATTAATGTTCATTTTAGGGGTTGTCTTGTATATCCTTGTTTTCTCAATTCTTCTTCTTCTTTTTCTTCAAGTTCACCGGCTTTAAACTCCAGGAAAAAGTTTTCCTGCTTGTCCACCTCTGGACTTAGTGTTGTTGCAGCATCTGAGTGTTGCATGCACATTTGTTTGACAGATCTGACTTATCTTTATGCAGACTGTTGGTTCCTTGACTCTCAGAAAGATGCACTCAGACTTCAAAGGAAGCCCTCCATTAGTCAACTCTGATGACATGTTTATTGGGGAGGCAGTGGGTCTATTCTTGTTTTACCCAGGATGGGGTCCCGATACCCACATCTGATTCCTCTTTCTACCTGCTTGGTGATTCTCTGCTGGCTTCTTCTCAGGATGTGCTCAATACAGCACCATCTTGTTTGTCTGATAACTGTTAATACCAGTGGTTGTCCAGACATTTCTCTTAGTTCTTCATTCTTCTTCCAATCATCAGTCAGGTGCCTACTCCACAATGAAGGCTGGCTTCAATGGATCTCCAGCATGCTCTACTCTTGTCCTGGTTGTACACTCTCTCAAACTGATCTTCGTCCATCTCTTGATGTTGTCCTCCCACTTGTAACGTTGTCTACTTCTTGCTCTCTTGGCCTTCGGTATGATTTTTTAAAAGTGTCTTATATCTTTTAATGTGGCCAAAATATTTCACCAGTCTTTTTAAAGATTTTTTTCAATAATTCTCTTTTCATCCGCCGTCTCTGAATTTGAGATTGTTTTTTAATCCATGAAATACGACCTATTCGTTTGTTTATCCACATTTCCAGAGACGCAATTTGATTTTCTAGTAGCCTGTTCATTTTCCATGTTTTTGCATCAAATAGCAGGGTTGAATATGCATTACATTTGATGATTCTCATTTTTAATGTGTTCTTTATCTCTTTAGCTGCCAGTAATTTTTGCATCTTAGTGAAGATAGTTTCAGCCATTCCCTACTGTCTTTTTGATTTATCATTCTTCTTGAAATCACCCATTGTTGAAAGAATTAGCTAACAGTAAACATCCACAAGACCCCATCAGCAGACTCAACAGAATGCAACATATAACAATTTTCCGTCTACGAACTGGACACTGCAGGCTCAGCTACCACATGCATAAAATAAAGATTGTACAGTCCCCACAGTGTGCCTGTCAAACAAGACCACAAATATCTAAGCACATTCTCCAGACATGCCCACTCTACCTATAACTTTGAAAAGACACCTGGCCTCAAGAGCAAAGTGTGCAAAGCAAGCTATGGGGAACCATGAAGGACCTGCGACTGACATGTGAGTTCATAGAGGCAACCCACCTGACGGTCTGATCTGACATACGAAACCGAACGCAAAGATGAAGAAGAAGTCACTCCATTTTATGTTCTATCTTATTCACACACAGCCGGTCATTTCTTCTGATACAGATGTTCCTCCATGCACTGATGCTAAACTCTCTGAGTGGATAACAAGCATCAGTGTGTCACCATTACAGGGATTCATGTGGATATACTGTCCATATATGCATGAGTGTGAGGGAATGAAAAAGCAGATTTTCTGGCTACAAAAGCAACAGCTATGGGAATGCTCATACCGGAAAAAGGAGATATTCTGAAGACCATATACATGACAAGGCCGATGTGGTAAAGGCCTTTGGGAACAAGCAACAGAACCAGTAGAGAAAGAAGATTATTATGGTCTGGACAGAATAAGGCACTTGGGTGTAACCAGAGCGTCTGGGCCCGGCTTGATGGTGACCACATCACCCACCGACTGGTCTGTAAAATATAAGTCTAGCCCTACACGCCCAATACACCTGAAGGCGTGGAAAAGGGTTCTTTACTTTCACTTTACCCTGAAAAGATCCATAGGCACTCTGATCTCCTCCTCAATAGCTCTACAAGCATAAAATGATTGATGACGCCCGTTCTGTGATGTCATCAGTCTCAGCATCCCTTGTTGAAATTATAGTTTCTTGCGCCTCCAGGTTGCACGCTCATGTCCATCGAACTCTTTCAGTAAAAATAACATGTAGTGTTTGGTAAGCTCTTCTCAAATCTACACATGGGATAACATGCTCTCTTACTCTTCATTTACTAAGAAATCTGGCTTTTCACCGGTCAATGAAAATAAGGGATTCAGGATTTCCCATTGTGGTTATTTCTGTTGCAAAAGCTTATAGGATTAAAGAATTAAAAGAAAGTTGGAGAACCACTGAAAACATGGAACTTATGCATGGTTCTTAAATGGATGACTAGCATTCAGTGTTGTGGTTTATAGCTCAGCTGGAATATGGTGCCTTTTCGCTCAATACATCTGATTTCAGAAAATTTTTATTAACAACCTTTAACAAATTGCTAATTAATGGGAGGTGGGCCTTTCTCCTCTCCCTCATTCCCCCGCCTCCCCAAAATGTGGCCTAGTACCCACGCAGAATGGTGAATTAAGAATGGACATTACAGCCCTTGGGAACCCCCCCCCCCCCCTTTTTCCAGTAAGCGCTCTGTCCCATCTTCAGCAGCAAGCCAAGAGCCAATTTCAATGGTACCATAACTTTCTGATCGTCTCGCCCTTCTTTTGAGTGTTGAGCATCAGCCAAATCCCATGGTAACTCCCCGCAGCGCCATTCTCCTCATACTGTATAATCTATTTGTGCTAGTCTATCTGCCTGCTCATTTCCCAACATATTGGCATCACCTAGGGAAAATATTTAAAGGGTGCAAACTACCTGGAAAGACCCACACAGGGAAAAACATAAAACAAAAGCTAAACATATTTAAAGAAGAATACACCTGGGGAAATTGATCAATATTAAATGCAATAAATCCAAGACAAACAAAGAAATCAGACAAATTTCTGGACAATCATAGCTACCAACAATTATACAAGAAATAAAATGGTGACATACTAAGCATAATGTAAGATGAAGCAGAAACAAAATAACAAAAGAGGCAGTGGAAACAAATGAATTTAGGGAGTTAGGGCCTTCAAGAACAACCCTACAATGACTAATGAGAGAGGTTAAAGTTCGCTGCTTATCCTATACAGGACATTGCAGAAGAACCAACCCCAGTTTTTGGTTTTTCTAGTCACATTTTATGTTCAGTAGTTTGCCACTGCTCGCAGTACAAGTCAAAACCAGCGTTTTAAAAACCTGGGGGGGGGGGGGGTGTTGGGGAGTTTGGGGTGTCAGGTATGTTGAATAATAACACACTAGGCTATTGAACAAGTAAGTTTTTAAGGAAGAAGTAACTCTATAGCAGTTACTGTCATTCTTCTTCTTATTCACTAGCTGTAAACTCAGGGGAAAAGTTCTCATTATTCACCCACTTATAGACTTCAATCTTGTTCCAGAACCTGAGTTTTTGCATGCACATCTGTTTTACAGATCTGGCTTAATTGTATGCAGATGTTGGTTCCTTACCTCTCAGGCAGATGCACCATGATTTAGAAGGAAAAACTCTTAATTAATAATCTCTTACAACATGCTTGTTGTGGGGGGGGGGGGGGCAGTGAGTCTATTCTTTTTATTGCCCCCCAGCAATAGGGCCCTGGACCGAACGTAGGATACTGCCGTCCACTTCAGGCCTTCACAGATATTCTGGGCCAAGAGAGATACATATGACTAGTTCTGTTCCTCATCACCTCCCTTTCTCAGACTACTTCAGTGTTTGCTCTTCAGCCATGCTTTATACGACTCCTCAGCCATGCTTGAAGTACACTACTCTAGCTTGTCTGGGTCACAAAGTTCACAAACAAGACAGTCTTTGGCGGTCCCATAGACAATTCAGAAAATGGTCTGGTAATTAGTTTTATAAGGCTTAGTCCAAGGCAGATCTAGATCAGATGGGGGGGGGGGGGGATAAATTCCTCCCTCTACTGGTAACTAACTAGTCTATAGTATTTAATTTTAATAGTAGTCTTGCTCAATGCCATACATACACAAGGCAAGCGACGATCAATGCGTCCAATAACCCAGTGTGAATTAAAATAATAAAACTTATGAAAACAGTAACAGAAAACGAAACAGAAACTAAATAAATGCACGCTTAACCTCAAAGTTAGAATCGTAGCTGAATTAGTTAGTGTTCAATTCAATAACAAACAACAGTACAGTACAGTGTTGTACAGTACAGTACTGGTTACTGACCAAACAGACTTCTTTCTTTCTTGTGAATCGAATCTTTTTTCGGCGCTCTATGAAAAATTACTGATGCGATTGCTGTACACCTCTTACATAAGGTTAAAATCCTAAATAATTAAATAAATTAACCCTGTATTTTACCCAAAAAAATCAACATAGAAAAATATTCAGTCGTTCAGTTTCGGTTTCGTTGGTCCATGTCCAAGTTCCAGAATTGAATACTGTCGGAGATGGGCGGTTGTTGATATCTTCAACGCAGGAGAGCGGTTTCTCCAGGCAGGAGTTACGAGTCCTGGGGTGCGTTGTGTCATTTATAATAATCTATATTGTTGAAGGAAAAGTCAAAGCATTTATTAACTATTTTCAAGACTCGAGTTGGAAGAAGAACGGAGCACTTATGGTTACTACCCGTGTGCCATGATGTTGATCCATTTTTTAAACCTCAAAATTCAATAAGATGCGACACTTATTGACAGCCAGAGAGATGAACAGCACATTAAAAATAAGAAACGTCAAATACTATGCATAGTTAACCCTGCTGTTTGAACCAGAAACTTGAATAAATCAAAACTGGGTCTTCTTCACGTTTCCCGGCGCAGTATAAGAGTGACTTCCCTTGCTATTCATGCCTCCTCAGGTCGCAGTACCTCTCCTATGTCGCAGGGGTGTTATGATATGGCTTGATTTGACATTCCTCGGCGTATATAATATTTGCGGGAGGTTCTGCTGTGAGTATTTCAGGTGCCTGTATAAAAGTAAGAAGTACTGTAGGGAAGAGCACCTCCGGGCGAGACGATTCTGGAGTGTCGAAACTGGAATGTTTTTGTATTTCTATGTTCTTTGGCTATGCCCCCCCCCCCACCCGAGAGAAAGAATGATCTACAAGGAACATAGGAATAGAAAAATATCGCAGTTTCCATAGTCCCAAACCGTCGCTCAGATAACAAAACGTAAAAATAATCACGGAAGCGAGTGGTGAGAAGACGAGAAGAGAGGGAGCGGTTAAAGCATTGACAATAAGGAGAACACCCCCGCTGCATAGGAGAGGTCCTGTGTGGCCCGGTGAAGCATGAATGGCAAGGGAAGTCACTCTCATTATAGGCCGGGAAACGTGAATATGACCTAAAAATGTATATCACTGCACTCGGAACATTCACACACAAAAAGATGACATACTAAGAGTGCCAACTGCAACATGAGTAAAAGCTCCCCTGGCAGAGTGTATAGAGCACGACTGGCTCCAGCTGATGGGCCGTGCCGCTGACGTCACCGGGTGGGGCTAACGATGCGTTAACACAGCGGTTCTCAAAAACAAAATAAACTACTTTAGACAGTAGCGAGGAAAAGATCACTGCAATTTTTAACTTTTAAGTATCTATGTGCCTCTTCAATAATTTCACAATTGTTAGCCTAATTTTCTTGTTTATTGCAGCGACACCCCTGGCATACGCTCATGGCACCCCAGAGTGCCTCGGCACCTATTTTGAAAACCGCTGGGTTAACGCATTGTTAGCCGGACCCGGTGACGTCAGCAGCACGGCCCGTCCATGTGTAGAGCATTTTCTGTATTTTCCCCCTTGATGTCATTACCTTCAATACATTGAGTCCTTCCTTTTTCTTAAAGCTACCTCTTCCACTACCGCTATAATATAAGAGGGTGCTAAAATGTTGCATAGAACCTCTTCTTCTGTATGGTATCGAATCTTGAAATGTCAGTAAATAAAATAGAAAGAATTTGGAAGCAAAAGAGATGTGGTTTCTGAAACGAATGTTAAAAATATCTTGGACGGCCAGAGTAACTAACAGCGATTGCTTGAAATAAGCTTATGAAAGTAGATCTCTATTTACAACAATAAGAAAGAGACAAACGCTGTTCTTTGGCCACATAATGAGAAGAGAGACATTGGAAAACATCGTAACAACTGGAAAGATGAGTGGAAAAGGAGTAGAGGGAACCCAAGAAAGATGATGCCGGATGGGTTAAACGATAGCATGGAGGGATATCATCAAGAGATGTTCCAGGCAACCAGGGATCATGATCTGTGGAATCGCACGAGCGCATACGTCAGTTGCCAGGGCACACGATGATGATGATGAAAAATGCCGCCACCATATCTTAGTTGAAGACGAGCCTGTTTCCTCACACCACAGTCACATTTTCTGCCGCGAACAACGGTACTTTAGATATTTCTATTCTATTTATCTCCTGTGTGTAGACTAAGACATCGTCAACAAAAGTCAAGATTCCCCCTATACCCACTGTTTCTACCCTACTTGTGTGTATACACTGAAAAGCATTTGGGAAATGGCAGAGCCCTGTGGGAAGCTAGGTGCGATACTGCATGGCTCAGAGTTCCACGAGCCTTAGCGAAAGGCAGTATGCCGTTTATAGATGGCTGCTGCAATCCAACTGACAGTTTAGGGACTGACCTCCATACCCATAAGTGTGAACAGGGCGACAGACTGAAGAGGGGGAAATCGTGGCTAGGTCGGGCAGAAGATGTTATTAGGCAAATATGCAGCCTAACCGACATCATACCTGGTGCAGAATGGATACCTGTGCCTCAGGCGTTTATTTGTACATTTTCCTGTATTGTCACACTCAACAGGCGATGTAGAGAAGAGAATCCTGTTGCTGTTAATGCAGAGGTCAACGCTCTCATCGGTGAAAATTCAGACGAAGCAGATGCACTAATCTATACAGACGGATCCGTTATACGCCAAAGAAGAAGCGCATGGGCATTTACAGCACGCTCAGCGGGCAGAACAGTCAAAGAAGCCAACGGCGCCTTCTCCATGACAACCAGCAGCATGACGATGGAGGTGATGGCAGTGACGCAAGCATTTGCCTGGCTTGAAACACAAAAATACACCCGCATATGTATACTCAGTGATTCAATGAGTATGATCCGGAGGGTTCAAGCAGGTTCAGTGCGAAGACAATGGCTTGAATCAATTCAGAAGTCCACTGTGCGAGGAGTCACCTTTATTTTTGTTCCGGGACATGCAGGCGTCGATGGAAATGAAAGAGCTGACAGGTTGGATGGATCCGCTATCACTACCGACGGTCGGCCTATAGATCATGCTGATATTATCAATGCCCTCAGAGAAATGGGAAGGACAGAGGACTTTGGTGGCAGTGAATCCACATCACTCGCCAGAATGGCAGACTTGGGAATTAAGATCGGCACAGCAAAAAACGAGACGCACACCGGACACGTCAGAAGACTTGTTAATCAACATAGAACTGGTACTATTAGCCATCGGACGTTGGGGTTCATACTGAGGGGAGGATCTGAGCACCTATGGACATGTCCGGAGTGCAATGATGATAACCCAACTAACTAACTAACTAACTAACTAACTAACTAACTAACTAACTAACTAACTAACTAACTAACTAACTAACTAACTAACTAACTAAGTGTGAACAGTAAAACATTATTTCTAACCATGTTATACGCATCTTCCAAATCCAGTGCCGCCGCCACAATTTCATGTTCGTGTTGGAACATATGTAAGTCAGGATCGCAGCGTTTTCACATTTCCTTCCTTGGTCGGTAACTTCCTAACAATCTCGTCCTAGGAAGTAAAGGTGGCCGGTGTGGTGCTGACCACATCACCCACCAAGTGCCCTTTGGTCTATAAAACTAAAAAATATAGGTCTAGCCCTATATACCCAATACGGCCGAAGGCGTGGAAAAGGGTCCTTTACTTTTATTTTTACTTTTAGGTGGCTTATATATATCTATAATTCCAACAACAACAAACTGTTTTATTCGGTCTCGCTAAAACTTTTTTATTTGATTATAATGGATTCCAGTCATATGGACTCTTTTTGTCTCTCTCAATAACATTCTTCTTAGAGTTTCTTTTAGGCGTCCTTTTTTCCCCAGTCCATTTGTTTCCTATGTCAGTGTTCGTTAGTTATTTTCTGTCCGCTACTTATCACGTGTGCCCATTATATTACAGTTTCTTGGTCTTAGTTAGTTAGCTTAGTTTAGTTTAGTTTAGTTTAGTTTAGTTTAGTTTAGTTTAGTTTAGTTTAGTTTAGTTTAGTTTAGTTTAGTTTAGTTTAGTTAGGTGGTTAGTTAGTTAAGTTTAGTTAGTTAGGTGGTTAGTTAGTTAAGTTTAGTTAGTTAGGTGGTTAGTTAGTTAAGTTTAGTTAGTTAGGTGGTTAGTTAGTTAAGTTTAGTTAGTTAGTTTAGTTTAGTTTAGTTTAGTTTAGTTTAGTTAGTTTAGTTTAGTTAGTTTAGTTTAGTTTAGTTTAGTTTAGTTTAGTTTAGTTTAGTTTAGTTTAGTTAGTTAGGTGGTTAGTTAGTTAAGTTTAGTTAGTTAGGTGGTTAGTTAGTTAAGTTTAGTTAGTTAGGTGGTTAGTTAGTTAAGTTTAGTTAGTTAGGTGGTTAGTTAGTTAAGTTTAGTTAGTTAGGTGGTTAGTTAGTTAAGTTTAGTTAGTTAGTTTTGTTTACTTGCTAGTTTAGTTTAGTTTAGTTAGTTAGTTTAGTTAGAATTAGTTTAGTTAGTTAGTTGTTTAGTTAGTTAAGTAGTTAGTTTAGTTAGAATTAGTTTAGTTAGTTAGTTAGTTAGTTGTTTAGTTAGTTAAGTAGTTAGTTAGTTTAGTTAGTTAATCGACAGATTATCCTCATTGCACATCGGACAAATCCATAAACGCTCAGACCCCATCTACAGTATATCCCCCAGCATGTGGCTACTGATAACACCAGTTCTGTGTTGGCTTACTACCAACTGTGTTCCAACGTAATCTTCTTCTTCTTCTTCTTCGATCCTTCTGTCAGAAAACTTATATCAGGAGGCCGGTAGCCTTTATGAAAGCTATCGTGCAATCCATATCCTCTCGTGTACCATACAGTTTTGTCTTCAGTGTGGTTGGAACAGACCAGATTGCGTCTCTGTTGTCAGCATACAGTTGACAGTGTTGGAGCACATGCTAAGCTTTTTCGGGTTCCACGCTGCAGGGACACGTCTCCGTATTTCCTACACCAAAAAATTTGAACATATGTTGACAAAATCTGTTGTGCCCAGTCCTTATTCTGAATATAATACACTGTCCCTCTCTAGAGAGGCGATGAAGTGAGTCTTTCGGAGAAAATCTGGTGTGGGTATCCAGCCACCTTTCTTGGATACTAGCTTGTATTAGTGTTTTCATCTCTTGGTGGGTTAGGTCGCTATTTGGTTGTACCATGTCACTGCCGCTTCTGGCCAATCTGTCCGCTATTTCATTGCCTTCCAAGCCACAGTGACCTGGAATCCACTGCAGTACAGATTGTTCTACTGAAGAGCCTAAGCAAATCAGCTGTTGCGTCAAGTCTACAAACTGAGTGTCTTTTGGGTTAACAATTGCTTGTAGAACTGACATAGCATCAGTCAGAAAGACCACTCTGCTATATTTGCTGTGCTCTTGTCCATTCAGGAAAGAACATGCCGCTAGAAGTGCTTCTGCCTCTGCTCTATAATTGGAGGAATATGAACCTGTTGGTACAGCCTGGTTGATTTTTAAGCCATTAGGGCATTCTATGTATATTCCCCCTTCTCCGTCTCTTACTGCTCTCTTGGCTGAACCATCTGTAAACACTCGAATCCAACTCTGGTGTGGATAAAGTCTATTGATCTCTCCTTCTGTAGTTGATTTCATATCAGTGCTGCTCATTGATGATTTGGAGGAGACCCCTGTTACAGTGGTTCTAACTGTTGGTAGGCTATCCCTAAGCCAAGCGGGGCAGTCGTTGTAAGGTTTAAGTGGAACATTTGGTATTATGGGAGGAAGTTTAAGGACAGCGAGCTTGGCATTTGCGTTCTTGATAAAACAGGTTCTCTTTAGTCTAGCCTTCTGGGGTTTCTGCAGTCGGCTGTACATGGGTTGTTCTTGAAAGTGGTTGTATTTGGAGAGCTGGGTGAGGAGCTTTGTGTCTCTCCTATCTTCCAGATTATGGAGACCAGTAATTGTTTCCATATCTGGTATTGGCGTGGAGCGCATTGCCCCTGTCATAATACGCGCCACACGGTGTTAAACATATTTCCATTCAGTACAGGGAGAGGGGGGGGGGGAGTTCCTTTGTTACTTGCATTTCACTTACTATAAACAATGCACGAATTCCATTCTCTTTGTGTATAACCAGTGGCGGTTAATAAACACAACAATGACTGTTGCCATTCTACCTCATCTTGGTCTTATAACTGTGATGTCAGCGGCTGTCCACATATTTCTCTTATTTATTCTCCTCTCTCTCTCTCTTTCTCTCTTGTTGTACCCCACCAGGACATCACACAAAGCGATAAACACCCGGTGCCACAAAGTGCATCCATCGCATGAGGATCACCCGTGAGAGGTCCCCAAAACCCCTTTCAGCCGTTAGGTCATGTTCGTGGCGCGGCTATATTCAGGGCTCCGGGCAAAAGCCAGGGTGGATTTTAAATAACGAAAAATTACATCCCACACTGGGACGACTAACACCAATTCTTTCGCCTCTCTTGCTTTCATCGCATTTAATGGCTGCCAATTTCCTTGGGCATTTGTTTTAAGTCTTCTTCGATGTTTAAACAGCCCCACAGAACTGCACAGCAAGGTCAAGAAGTATATAGGTTAGTTGCGTATCTTTTACAGGACGTTGCTGAACCAACCCCAAACAGCTCCTGGCTGTTGTGTGGGATTTGTAAGCAAATTTATGCCTAGTAGTTTGTCATTGCTTTCTGGGCGGTCGGTTTCTAGATACCACTGTCGAAATCAACGCAAGCCGCATGGTCCGCAGCTGGGATCAAACCCGGCAACCCGGCATTACAAAGCGTTCGCATCGACTTAGCCACAGAGCCGACCAAGAAATATATTACTATGACAAAAAACCATATATAGAAGCTCAAAGAATGTCCATGACGTCTTTGAAGAAGTTTCTCCTAAAGATAAAATCAAGTAGAATAATCAATGATTGCACACCAAGGAAACAACATATCCACGCTATTAATGACACAATGTTAGTAAGATTGTCTAATTATTCATTGTACAATTTCTATCATAATCACATCCCAAATCAAAGCAGAATGTGAAATAAAACAAATTACATTTTAGTCATATAAAAATTTACAAGAGATATACATTTAAAATAGCAAATATTTACTCTGAGAACTCAGTTAACACTATAGATCCCATTTCCAACCCTGAGGGTTGAATAAAATATTTTTGAAACATTACTACTACTCTTCTTTAATGTGTCATGCTATTAGTGGTACTTGCCCAATGGGTGACAAGGTCTATTTCTCTGATATTAATTCCGACTTGATCCGTGTGAGATCAAAGTGATCGTTTTTCCGTAGAGGTTTAGGGGACAACCATTCGGGAGTAAAATGAGCTCTTGAAATATGTAATCACTTCCCCGTGGATGTTCTAGGGACAACGACTCCACAGTATTTGCTCTTAAAAATAATCGTCTTCAGCCTTCCTTCCGATGGCTTTTGAATCAGTTGTACACACATGTGGTAATTGTAACAGACCGAGCATGTTGAGAAAGGTAGACATGGGATGCTCCGCGAAGAGTGGCTAGAGTCGCTTCAGAAGACCCGGGTTGTTAGCGTCCTTTGGATAGTTTCTCTAGATGCCGGTATATTGGAAAACGAACAGGCATATAGACTGACTGGTTCTGTACAACTTAGAGGTGAACTGCTGCATTACAAGATGGATGTTGTAAGGGCCCTTTAGGAGTGAGTGAACAGTGCAGAGGCACAGATGGACCATCACAGTCTGGGGGGGGGGGGGGCGGGGGGGGGGGGTAGTGGCCGACGATCAACACTCAGTGGAAAGGTGAGACGGATATACAGACTGTTACTGGTAGCATGAGAATTGCGACTCGCATCTTGCTGCTGAAGGTGGGGACGAAGAGATAATGGGAAGGCTCCGAGTCTTGTCAGTTCTTAATTACACATAATCCGGAGCATAAGGTCGGATTCTAGGATTGTCCCCGAAAATCGAGGACGAATTTTTCACTTTAATCTGGTCGCCCTGACCGGTATAAAATAATCACCACTCCGATGAAGACTTGAACACTCAACAGCCAGGCTATCTTTGTGGCTAATCATTCTCCCTCACGTTCTCAACGGCGTGGTTCTTTTCACGTTTCACGACTACAATATTTAGAGATCCCCGGTGAAATTCGCCGAAGTTGTGGAATTTTTTATTTTGAGTGACGTTCTAGAGAGGTGGTTGCCGAGAGAAATATCGCCTTATAATCAAACTAGGACCTTTTGTTTTTGGCAGTTCGCTGTTCGGACACCTGGTTTTTGGCATCATGTTTTCCCAGCATTACGGTCATAGACACTTTGTGGTGAGAACCGGAACCTACTTCAAGCACTTTTTTGGGTGAGTACCGGCACGATTTTTTTTTTTCAGAGGAAAAAAAACATCTGGATAACACCATATGAAACAGGGAGGCAACCTTTGTAAGAAATGCTTGCATATGCAATGAAATCGATCCTCTCGACTTCAAACTAAAATTCGCGTGACACTCTTAGCTCTTCTTTGAAGGAGTAGCTGGTGCAGCACTAGGTCAGATACACTGGGATCTCATGGGCGCTCTGGGTTCTGCTCCTGTTACAGTCGCATCCAAGAGGTGTTATAATCCTATGGACAGCAATCTTGTAGGGGTGAGGCAATGGTCACTTCACTAGCCATGCGACTTAAGGCTCACGATACCCCCCCCCCCCCTCTTCCCCGCAACATCTGGTTGTTTCATACCGCCCTAAATGTAGTAGAAAATCGAAACTGAGTCTCTGGAGATGGGGGCATACAGAAGAATAGGTCGAATTTCATGGAAACAAAAAAAAAAAAAAAAAAAAACAATCCAATGCAGAGGTTCTGGAAAGGTTGCAAATGAAAAGAGAATTACAGAAATAAATAAAACAAAAGACGAAATACTCAGGCCACATTAAAAGACATAACATACTTTTATAAATCATACTGGAGGGATAAGTCAAAGGCAAGAGAGCAAGAGGTAGGCAATGATACAAGTGGAAGGACAACATCATCAAGAGATGGATGGGCAGCAGTCTGAGAGAGTGTCCAACCAGGAGAAGGGACAGGGCATGTTAGAGATCCGTTGCAGCCAACCTTCATTATGGAGACGGCACATGACTGATTGATGAAAAGTAGTAAATACAGGCTGTAAACAAGTTTTAGCATGTTTATTTAATAACAAACAACATTATTACACAAACATAAATTTAAGAGCTTCTTCTTAATTCCAGTTCTGTATTAAAAACAAAACTAAACATTTTAAGTGGAGCACTTTTATTATTTTGAGCTGAGTTGTGTAGAGTCAAGAATTGACATCGAACGAACGAACAAACTTTATTTTCAAAGGGTTACAAATTAGGCACACAGGCCTGTCTTACATTCGGTGCTTCCAAACGCCCATCCTTCACACAGCAGACAGCACTCAGGGCATTCCCATGCATGATCAGTCCTTATCTTCAGCAGCCAACACAGAGTTCCAATACTGAAGGTACTGGCCACAATCTAGTTATATACACTAATACACGTTTATTTTATTATAAATATACAGTATTGCATAAAAGACATTTAAGGGGTCATTACGGCAATTTTTTTTTTTTTTAATTACACAGTTAGAGCAATTATTTTATAATGGTCATTTGAAGGGATACATGTTATTACATTTGCATACTTTTAAGTGCGAAAAAATCATGGTTGTCATGGCAATAGCCGCCATCTCGTGGGAAAAAACATGTACTTAGAATCCTAAAATTTCAAAAACAAACATACATATTAAAAAATAGATAATAGATTCATGACCTTTTATCATATTTAGAGGTACAGGTGTAGTTTATTTACTTTAAACATGTTTTAAAATATGTTTCATAGAATTTTAAAATGTAAGTTTTTTGAAAAAATTCAAAAACATCTTGCATCATAAGACAATAATCAAATTTTAAAATACAAAAACTTTCTAAAATCTACTTTTGAAAAAACCAGTCTCTATAAAATTTTTTTAAGGAATATCCATACTAAATTTAATGTTTTTAGTCTTTTTATTAGATGAGATTTTTGGATTTCACATACACAACAAATAGAAATCTAGAGATGTGAGAAAACTGACTTATTTTTTTAATCCTAAAAAAAAGTGCATGGGTTGGTGCCTTTAGTATTAACTTTTTAAAGCTAAATTGTTTACAAATGACATAAATTTTGTGTGTAATCTATTCTACAAATGCCGAACTTTACAAAAATGAACACATTGAAAAAGTGATATTTTTGTCATAAATTGGAAAAAAAAATGCAGTTTAGTGACCCCTTTAGCCAGGTGAAAGTAGCCCCGAGCAATCTACAGAATGTTGGATGATAAATAATTATTGATGTTGATGAAAATAAAACTTAAACGTAGACAGAACCATGACACTGATATATCCAAAAGTACATTATGGAAAACTGTAAGAGGTAAAGGGACTTAGGCCTCCATGATATACAACTGTATAAACACCTCTATACCTTTGTACTTCGGTACTATAAAATTTGTTTTGTTACCTTACTAGAATTATACAAGTGGTAAAAATAGCAAAGAAAACGACTCTTTCAATAAAACTGGGCAGTGTATATATTACTTATGTATAAAACATCAACTTTGTGATAAAAATAGGAAGTTATGCAAAAAAAATCACATCCCTAGGTTAAGTAATTACCAAGAAATCATCAAAAATACAATGACACGAATAAGAAAACCGACTATAGTACATTTGCTGCTTATGTATATTGTTTTATTACTGTTTATATAACACAGATATTGGCCTGTTAGGGCCGTGGAGGTGGAAGCACTAATAAACAAAACCCACCATCTTTCTCTGTCTTCCGCTTAATGAATAAGTGTATGATAACTTGGGCCTGTCCATTTCTTGATATTGTCATTCCAGGTTCCTTTTTTTGCCCTCCTCTTCTTCCACTACAGCCTTTGCAATCGAATCATGTCTCACGACATGCCCAAACCAAGATAGCTTGCGATATTTCACCACTGCCAAGTGAGGCTCCTGATATCTTGCAAATTTTACTGCTTATATAATAATGTGTATTACTGCTTTTGCTAGGGCAGGACAAGACAGGGAGCCGGTCGTGGGCAGGAACCTTCCCTATTACAAGACATATCCACCTACCTGGTGTCAGCTGGTAAGAAGTGCCATTGTAACCCCTTCCCTCCCCCACCCCCCTTTCAGTGTACAATTGTTTAGACAAAGTCTACTGGAGTTCAAAGATATACAAATTGTCAGAAGGCAATGGAAAACCACCACTGTATTTTTCCCCTATTAAAACATGTTTTGAAACAAATCGTATTCAGACAAATATGTTAATGGGGGTTCTGACAGAATCACCTCATCCGACAGGGAGCATCATATTCTACGGTTGATACCCAACTGACACCGGCCAATTAAGAGAAACTGAATGCCAGAAACATCATAAAACTGGTACATGGAATGTCAGAACTTATACGAAATGAAAACTTGGACAACATCAAGAGGAAAATGGAGAGAATGAATATAAAAATATTAGGAATTACTGAAATGGCAGTTGAGTTTTCAGTACTGGTCATCACTTTAACTGTGTTTAGCAGAGGATGCCTCTTTAGGCAGAATGGCCTGGACAGCCCGTCCAGTATGAGCACTACTCTCCAGAAAGAAATTGCAACCTACTGTGAGTATTTTGCAAAAGCAAAGCCATGTCTGTACAACAATCGATAAAGGGAAAACGACGTTAAGGGGAGTTCAAGAACTGCCTTGTCCAGTACGGGCCTGCAAGTGCTACAGGTGCAGCCAGACGGTCATCTGGATACTAATCATTGGAACATGGAATGTGAGATCACTCATGCAAACAGGTAATCTGGAAAAAAATCAAGAGTGAAATGATAAGAATGAACGTAAACATCCTGGGATTGTGTGAAACAAGACATAAAATATATACAGATGACTATAGAATAAATTACTCAGGTGGAGTATCATACTGCATTAATAAGCCATGCTAGCAAAATCCTCTTACGAATTATCATGAAGAGGATTGAAAACAAATTACAATATGAGTTACATGAAGTTCAAGCGGGTTTCAGACAGGGTAGAGGAACTAGTGATCACATCTTTAATATGAGAATAATTTTTGAAAAAGGTAGAGAATACAATGCAGATCTTCATGCTTGCTTGTTTGATTATAGCAAGGCATTTGATTGTGTCCAACATCAAAAACTGTGGACTATTATGAGAAGTATAGGGTTTCCAGAGCATTTGGTGCATTTAATTGAAAATCTTAATCATGAACAACAATCAGCCGCCAGAGCAGTTGGTGAAACATCAGATTGGTGCGAGGTACAAAAGGGAGTGGGGCAGTGGTGCATTCTCTCACCATATCTATTCAATATATACACAGAAAATATAATAAGAAATGTCAAAAATGACCAGACTTGTGACAGTTATGATCCGCTCAAAATTGGTGGCAACCCTATTCCAGAACTTTGCTAGGCAGATGACTCAGTCGTCCTTTCAAACAGCATAAAGGGAATAGAAAATCTAATACTGTCTGTCCAAAAGCACAGTGAAGATCAAAATCTGTTCTTGAATTTAAAGAAAATGAAAATATGTCCACAGATAAAACTGGCTGTCACCCAAAAATAACAATAAATGGTGAAGAAATTGAAAATGTAACAAACTTTGAATATCTAGGCTCTATAATAAATAGCAATGGAGACTGACAGAAATTAAAAGGAGGATGGCCATAGCAATGCAAAGATTGAACAGCCTTAAATGTCTATGGTTAAGCACCGCAAGGATATCACAATTAGAATTTTGAGAGCATGCACCTCTCCTGTAGCAACATACGGATGTAAGTCATGGACTATCTCCCAGTTCTTAAGAAAGAGAATAGGGGCTTTTGAGCTGAAATGCTATAGAAAGATTCTTAGAATATCTTGGACAAGAGAAGAAATACTGATATCTTGAAAGATCTGAACATCAAGGAAGATTGGCTAATAAACAGCATCCTGTCTCGGAAGCTGAAATATTTTGGTCATATCAAGCGCCATGACAGATTGGAAAAAATTATAGCAGAAGGCATGGTACCAGGAAGGAGGGGAAGGGGCCGACTAACACAAAGATGGGCTAAGGATATAAGTGACTCCTTGAGTAGAAAGTACATGAGGTGGGAGAGCTGGTGAGAGACCGAGTTTCTTTCATGCAGACCGTGATGAGAGCGATGTTCTGCAAAGGACCTGCTACATGGTGATGTTGGACAGGTTCTATTAGTCAGATCAAGTGGTAAAGAAGTAGATGTGAATATTATACAGGTCTATGCACCAGCGACAGACAGCTTGGAGGAAGAAAGCAATAATTTTTATAAACAACTGAACATAACCTTAGCACAGTGTAAAGCCAGGGAAACAATGCAGTGTTAGATGACTTTAATGCAAAGGTTTGGCAAGAAAAGGATGAAGACATTACAGGTGTATGTGGTCTTGGGGAAAGACATGAATGAGGAGAAAAACTGCCTGAATGGGCTAGGACACATAAAATTATAACTGAAAACACTCGCTTTTAAGAACATTCTAGACGGCTGTGGACTTGGAAAAGCACTGGAAATAATTTTCGGAATCAGATTGATATCATACTTATAAACAGTCGATTCAGAAACAGCTTGCTGTCAGTAAAAACAAGACCAGATGCAGACTGTAATAGCGACCATGTGCCAGTCATTGGAAAACTAAGGATAAAGCTGAAGAAATTTAAAAGGGCTCCAAGAAATACCAAGCAAGATTTGGCAATGCTTGAACCAAATCAAGAAATGAGTAAGAGATACACCATTACTGTTCAAAACAGGTACAATGCTACTGAAAAGATAAGCAGTATAAATGAACAACAGCAAATGCTAGAAGAGATATTACAATAGACAACATAAATATTACCAGAAGTAAAGACAGAGACAAAATTAGACGATAGAGGAAATTCTACATCTGATGGAAACTGGAGGAAAAATAAACACAACCAAAATTAATATAAGCTTCCCCGAAGGTGTCTCCAACTTGCTGTAGTGGGGGAGCTTGAGTTCGCAACGACCATGACAGTTAATGCTGAAAGCATAGCTACCAGCAGGGCCTCCCAAGCTGGAAAGGTCGAAGGTTAGAGAACAGACAAAGAGAGACACCCTGGTCCTCCAGGTTGGGGGTTGAAGCGTGGGGCTGACATCCCCCCCCCCCTCGTAAAACATCATCTCATCACGAAACAGATATCTAAGCCTCAATGTCGGATGGATTTAAATGGACAACAAAACTGGAACATTAAAGGACTTTTAAGATTTGGAAAATGTAATGTACGAACCCTTTATAACGCTGGAGCAGCTGAAGAACTGACCCATGAGTTATCAGAATACAGAACGGATACAACAGCGATTCAAGAAATGAGATGGCCAGGTTACTGTAGAGGCAAATGGAATGATCATAGTGTATGGAGGAAACAATCAAAACAAACATGAACTAGTGACAGGATTTGTTATCAAGAAAAAGTTGTGGGAAAGTTTTGTGAAGCTAATAGTGATAGAATCAGTAAGTTACGAATTAGACAAAATTGAAAAATATCACGATGATTAATGTGCATGCACCCACTGAAAATAAAGAAGATAAGATTAAAGAAGATTTCTATAATCTCCTTACGAATATCTATCATAGAGGAAGCTCAAAAAGGGGACATATTGATTGTCTTTGGAGATTTCAATGCAAAAATAGGAAGAGAAAACATCTGTAAAAATGTTGCAGGCATGGAAAGCCTACATAAAAATTCAAATGATAATGGACGGAGATTAATCAACCTCACTGTAGCCAAAGAACTACAGATAAGGAGCATCAGATTTCAAAGAAAAGATATACATAAACAAACCTGACAATCATGCAATCATGTAACAAGATAATATATAATCAAATAGATCACATTTTAATAAATAATAGAAATGCATCGAACACACAAGTTAGAAGCTACAGAGGAGCTGAGTGTCATAGTGACTATTACCTGGTTGGTGCAAAATTTATATTCAAGCTAAAGAGATCCTTCTTCATCAAGTTGCAAAGATGATATCCAGAGTACAATAGAGAAAGATTACAAAAAACATCCATATCAGAGAAATTCGCAGATGAATTAAAACAAAAAATTAAAATTTGACAGAATTTATCACAGGAAGACGTTGATTAAACATGGAAAGATATTAAGAATATAATTCAAACCACTGCAGAAAAATGTCTTGGTGTATCCACCATAAACATAAAGAACGAATGGTTTGATAAAAAATGTGAAGAAGCGGTCAGTGAGAAAAAATATGTAAGAAATTCCACTGAAAATTTAAAGACAATTCATAAATGCAATTATTCTTTTTCAACAAACATTGTCTTACCGATGCCAAACCTGGGCACTAACAAAAGAACAAAAGCGGAAACTAACAACATGTGAATTGAGACATTTGAGAATGGTGGAAACAACATAATGAATTAGATTTACTGAAAAACAAAGACTGAAATAGTTTAGCTACCTGTTCAGAATGAACCCAGTGTTACTGGTTGCAGGAGCATACAACATGAGAATGGAAATATAAACAGGCAGAGGAAGATCAAGAAGAAGAAGAACAGAGTTAACAACTTGTTGAAACTTAACAATGTCACCCTGCAGCAAGCTAACGAGAACACACTTTCACGGAAACCGATCATTAGCTGTGCCTGTCATGCCTAACAGTATTAAGTGTAGAAAGATAATAGATAGAAAGAATGATAATAGGGAATTTCAATGCAAAAGCTGGAAGTGCAAATGTGTGTGGAGTAACTGGTGGGTACAGTCTAGGGAAGAAGAATGAGTGAGGTGACAGCTGAGTCACATAAAAACATAATTATTTATACCTGGTTTGAACACCACCCTAGTCGATTGTGGACCTAGAAAAGTCCTGGCGATAATATCTGCAATCAGACTGCAGTACACTGATTACAAAAAGATTCGCTTTATTTGTCCGTTAAGGTGAAGGGCGCAATTTTTCTATTTTTACTTGCTTGCAATGTGAAATTTTCATTGGAATGGGATCTGAATTGTGCCATGGAGTACATGCATGTGAGTTCAGACTCCCTTCAGGATGTATTCAGCGTCTGTTGTTGACAATTTACCCAGTCAAGACAACCCATGGATGGATGCTGATTAAAAAAAAAGAGCCCTTCTTGCATGCTACTTGGAGCAAACTGACCAGAAAGACGAAGCTGCAAGAATGGAAGTTAAGATAAAACTCTCGATGTTGTGTTAGAACACTGCGCTTGGCACTGATTATACAATCACTGCAGATACCTTACGAACTTGCCTCAAGAAATCGTGCAGCACTGCTCCAGATCCTGACGGCATCTGATACGGCGACATGCTGATGATATCAGATGCTGATATGAAGAGGGTGGCAGGAGAATTCAATTCATCCAAAGTTACCGGATAAAAGAGGAATGACTCCATAGTTATTTGTTCCCACTGCCAGAGCTGAACAAAGACCATTGAAAGATCAACGGCTACAGAATTATCTTGATGCAGAATTCTGTAGGCAAACTTGGGAAGAAAATTGTCCCACGAAGATTGACTAACAACTTGGAACTGCTCGATAAGTTCACCTCCCACACTTGGAGGGCACAGGTTGAATAAAGAGACTTGGTTCAATGCTGCAGTCTTTGTCTGCAGTCTTCTGCCATACTGTTCAAAAGACATCTTTGAGGTGAACCACTAAACATTTAAAAACAGTGCCGGAACATTCACGATTAGATTTCCACTACATTAAAGACAGAATAAGTCTCCATTCCATCCTGTCGTGTCTTGTTGTAGCAATATGGCTTGAGTACCCTAATGACTCTCTGAGCTATGTCGGCAGGGGACTTGTTCCCTTGGCAGGTTTAACCATGCTGAACAGATCTTGAGAAGAAGAGTCAGACCCAACTAGCCACCTCGTCCTCCAGGTTTGGGGTTGGGCATAGGGTTGACAACTCATTACTGTAAAAAAAAAAAATACTTTGTTACGGAAACAGTAACAAGTGAAATCATTGAACCGGTGGAAATAAGTGAAGTTTACCAGATGTTTGGTGAAATGATGTCTGGGGATCAAAGCCGAAAGGAAGTCAACAGCCCGACAGTGAACCTTCTTAAGGAAACCTGGAGAAGGACAATAGAACAGGAAATCAAGGAATGTAAACTGACATGGGATACCATGGGCAGAAAAACAGCAGACCGGCAGCAATGGTGATCACTCGTGAATGCCTTATGTGTCAACAGCGACATGAAGAGGATATAGAATGCGCCATTTCGATTTACAAGAGGCGGGATATAGATTGCAATTTACTGATCCGAAACCAAAGGCAAGTCAGACATTTGTAGACTATATGTATGAAGTCCAAACAGCTTTTCAAAAATGGGTAGATTTTGGCAAAAATCAACAACAATTATGATTTATTAGTAGATCTGTTAATAAGATGTCAACTTTTGGAATCTTTACCAAAACCAATGACAACGTTTATAAAAAGGCAAAAAACGACCTCCTTAGCAAAGTTAGAACAGCAACGAGAAAATGATTTCGCAGCCCACCGCGATATCTTTGTCACATCACAACAAAATGACATATATTCAGGAGCTAGTGCACAAGAACAAAGGTCGTACCAAACAGGGTACAACAAACAGTCATACCCGACAAAGAAACATTATTATGGGGAAAGGAAGGGGAGCAGTATAGAGTGTCAGATATGCAAAAAAAAAGTTCATGGAAATTATTCATTATGTGATTCCAACCCACTGTATGATGAAGAAGTCAGAAAGAGAATTGAAAATAGAAGAAACAGAACAAAAAGGTACAATCCAGGCAACTAAATGCTAGGGTTGTGGGTATTGCAGCCATATTAGACAACTATGTAAATGTAAAAAAAAAAAGGATTCAAAGCAGCAGCTGCAATATGTGAAACATCAGATTCTGATTCTGAAAGTGAAGTATCAGAAGCAAATGCAGTACTGTTATTGGAAGATGATAAATGTGCAACATTTTGCTTCTGACTTTTCAAGAATACGGAAATTTGCCATGTGGGCATAGAATACCAGTGCACAATGCAAATGCAGTAAACGGCTATGGAGGATTGAAACTACATTAAGGGACTCTTGGTAATCAAATCGATTTTTTTTTGGGGGGGGGGGGGGGGGGGGGGGGGGGGGGGGGGGGGACAAGCAAGGGAATCAGTAGAGAAAAAAGATTATTATGGCCTGGAGAAAATGAGGCACCTGGGTGTAACCAGAGGGTATGGCTGGCTGACTACACTCAGAGGAAAGGCAAGACAGACATTTAACTAGATTATGACTGGTACCATCCGTATTGGAACTCTGCGGTGGCTGCTGAAGATAAGGACGGAGCATGCATGGGAATGCCCTGAGTGCTGTGATGTCAATTCTTGTCTCAACTCAAATTGTTTCCGATCCAAGAGACACAGGAGCAACGATATCAGGGATTCACAAGTCACTGGTAAACCTAGAGGACATGACTAAGAGATATGTTAGATGTAGAACATTCGGTGGCAGAACAGAACAATTAATAATTGCATCAGTATGGGTGAGGACCCCGTATACCACTAAGAAAATGGACATGACCATACTGAGCTCACCATCTGCAGAAGTAATCACTGGTAACCAACCAGGTCTAAGGGAAATTGACAGATAAGGTGATAAAGGAGTGGCAGAGTGAAAACATACCCAAGAGGGTAGAAAAAGTACAAACAGAAGGATACCCAAGAAATAAACATAGTGATGGAAACTGGAAATTAGTTAGTTACGACAGTGATTCCAGTCACAAACTGAGTCAGATACTCTGGATACTTCAAGTGAATGCCATAGCCATACAAAGTGTCCTCAGTCAGCAAAACAAACATGATGTGAACCATAAGGTGCTAGCCTTCTTAAACACACTGCGAGACCAGGCGTCATTGCTGAAAATCAACTTCATTCGACAAACAGCTGGGTGATGAGTAGATGAAAACTATTCCTCACCATTTTTCACATGTCCTCGGCCAAGCTGCAGCCACGGCCAGCAAATATATAGCAGCTGTAGCCAACGCCTTGTCCCAGGAACACAATAAATAAAAATACATCACCCATCATTGCCATTATGTACGAATCTGGAACTCAGTCAATAATCGATAATCACAGCTCATAGTGCCACCAGGAGCACTAAACTCAGTAGCTCCGGCTGCAAACCGGACTTCCACAATCTTGCAACATCAAAACTGGAGGAGAAACAGCTACGAGAACGGTCAACAAGTTCTCAACCATCATCCATTCTCTATCAATGTCAGAACCGGAAGTCTGAAACTGGAAGTGAGAATTTGAAGCAAGATGAGATAGAGAATGGTGTATCAGCAGTGACAAGAAGTGAAGCAAAAAGGCAACAAATGCAAGAGCCAACAACAAATATGGATAAAGAACACATTTTGGTAAGCGCACAGGATGAAAACAATAAAAAAAAAAACTGTTTTACCAAGAGCAGAAAATGATGTAATACTAAACTAATGTTTTGAGGCAGTGAAACGCGAACCAAGAGAATAAAAAAAATGCAGTTAGGAAATTTAACTTGGTTAAAGGCATTTTATCTAGAATCTATTCTAAAATGGGATGCATTATAAAACAGAACGAACGAACAAACTTTATTTTCAAAGGGTTAAGAATTAGGCACACAGGCCCGTCTTACATTCTGCCCTTCTGGCCTCACGCCATGTATACATTATTCATGCACACATTGTTTTAGCAGATAATTTAAAAAAAAAAAATAATAACAGTAATTATAGGCATCATCAACAACATCTTTGTAACAATGTACTCTAAGTATGCCTACATTTTAAAACAATTATAATACTAATAAATCTTGGTGGAAATCAACAGTATTCTTACAGTTCTACCAGCTAAATTCTGGGAAAAGGTAATGTTGTTAGCCAAAGACTCCATATTTTTTGGGCATATGGGGCTATAAAAATAAAATCAAGAGTTTTTTTTTTTTTTTCATTTTTAGTTTGGCCTGGGTATTCAAAAGATATTAAGGCATACGTTCAGTCATGTGACATCTGTTTACGAACATAAAAAAAAAAAAATTTGAAACACCAAAAGTGCCAGTACAAGGGGGATAATTAGCCTCATGTCCATTTCAGGAGGTGGCAGTGGACATAACTGGTTCATTACTAGTGGTAATAGATAAATATTTATATTGATTGATCTTGCCAGTCGTTGGCCCGATGCTTGGCCACTCAAGACAATTTTTGCTACAGATTTTTACGTGAACTGGATTCCCTGAGGTGATAATATCAGATCGAGGGACACAATTCACTTCAGTAGTGACAAGGGTGATCAATGAGTTGTTAAGAATAAAACAACAGTTTACAACGCTGTATCACGCTCAGGTAAATGGGCTGGTAGAAAATTAAAACAAAAGTATAAAGAAAATGCTTGGCCGGATAAAATACGAACATCCTTCAACATGGGACACCCTATTGCCCGCAATCGTGTTTGCCTATAGGGAAATCCCGGACACAAGCACCGGAATGTCACCATTTGAAATTGTCTATGGTTCCAAACAAAAGAGGTCCATTATATTTGCGAAAACAAATTAGCAATAGGGACAGTGGAGAAAAGTAACATCGGGAATGATTATTAAGCAGTAGCTAAGAAATAAAATAATTATTTTATACAATACATTAATGTAATAATTTTTTACGGGTACACTAATGTGTACTTAAAAAAAAAAAGAAAAGAAAAAAAAAAAGAAAGAAAATAATGCTATCTTGTGGAAAATTGCACAGCAAAAGTTGGGAATCTGACAACTAAGACACGCAAAAAAAAAAAACCAAAATTACTTGTAAACCTGATACCGAGGATGAAGTTTTAGTATTACTACCAGCAAAGTCAGTTAAATGGTCAGGCCCAAACAAAGTGACCAGAAACATATCTGACGGTGATTATGAAATCATGAAAAATAACGAAAAGAAAATATTTTATCTCAACATGGAAAAATATATTCGAAGATTGATGATTTGACGAGAAAGACAAGGTACAGGTGACAAATGAGTGTAATGTAGTGAACAAAGAAGTGATGGATGCTGTGGAGGATGAAATTCCCACTCTAGAACTCAAATAAAAGTAAAGATCTGAGTGCCATTAAAAAAAAAAAAAATTATTAAACCACCAAGATAAACAGACTGTGCAAAAGATCATTTCAAAGTTTAAAACTATACTTACCACACAGCCTGGAAAAACAAATTTAACAGAATATGAGATTCATTTAAAAACAGATATTTCAGTAAGATCAAGAAATTAAACCATACCATTACACTATTTAGACACAGTCACAAATGAAATTAGCAACTGCAAGCAGACAACATAATCAGAGATTCCACGTCACCATACAGGTCACCATTGGTGATAGTGAAAAAGAAAGACCAGTCGCTTCAGTTGTGTGCAGACTATAGTTCCCTAAACTTTGGAAAATATTCTCTGTGCTCTGAATGGCTTCGGAATCCAATTCAAAACTTTAATTTTATTAATTGGTAATTATTAAGGAATGATCTTTGATCAGCTGTCGACATTGACCTCGTCGTCTACCGATTCAGTTGGTTGGTTTAAAGCTAGATTGGTGGATGTGGAACATCAGTATTGCACATCCCAGTCTAAGCAAAAGTGTCCATTATCTAAAGAGCATATTATTGCTCTGAAAACATTAAAAGCCAACGAACAGTTAATAATATTGAAACCAGACAAAGGAAATGGTGTAGTTTTGATGGACAAGTCAAACTATCAGACCAAAATGGAAGAAATATTATCTGATCAATCAAAATTTCTGCTGGATTCCAAAGTAAATAACGTTAATATCATGGAAGCGAAAATGAAGAAAGTAATCAAATCACTCCTGGCAGGAAATTTCATCAGCAAAGCTACCACTAAGATGCTTACACCATGTGGCTCACTAATACCGCAGTTGTATGGTCTTCCAAAAATACACAAACTTGGCATGCCTCTTAGGCCTATCCTGTCGATGATAAACTCAGCTCAACATGGTTTGGCTAAATGGCTAGCGGAATTACTAAAACCAGTACGACAATCATTTGAGCCCAAAATACTCAGAGATTTATTTGAACTGGCAGAATTACTAGACATAATGAATGTAAATCAAAAATACATGGCATCAATGGATGTAGCATCACTATTTACAAACGTGCCCTTGGAAGAAACCGTGAAAATTATATGTGACCGTATAAAAAAATAAAATCTGCAAGTAGGTTCACCTATTTCAAAACTTGAGGAACTTTTACTGTTGTGAACTTCGAACATCAATTTCAGTTTTCTAAAGCAGTCTTACCGCCAGATTGACGGTGTGGCCATGGGAAGCCCTCAAGGCTCTATTCTAGCGGACATCTTTATGGCACACCTGGAGGAACAGATGTCCATTGACATTGATAGTTCAGTATTTTACCGACGTTACGTTGATGACATATCATCGCCACAAACAAAAAACAGGCAGAGTCGTTTCACACAAAAATGAACCAAATGCACAAAAACATCAGTGTCCCTACAACATGAAAGTAGCAACACCTTGGCCTTTTTAGACATTTTAATTTCCGGTCAAAATGGTCATTAGGCAGCGGCACTGTTCGAAACAGAGGCAAATATTTTGCTTCTGCCGGACGGTGGCCGATGCATTTTTGCTCTATTTGTAGACTGGATATAGTTTCTGCACCCAGCTTCTGAGTTGAATGCATGGCGTGACCCTATGAGCTGCGGATTGCATTTGAAATGTTTTTTCGACTGTGACCAACGTGTTGGTGTGAATAGTAGATTCAGAAAATGATGCGATGCTTGTCGTGCAGTGTTGTGGTGCCCGTATGTGATTAAAATTGATCGCATGGGCAACTGCTGATCTGTTGGCGACTTCTGCTACCATCAATGATGAACTGCAATTCTAATACTGTGATAAACATTCTGTGTGTTTTTCGTTGGCACAGGAGCGAAGCAAAGATGGGGTGACCCGTTTGCTATGAAGCTGAAACTAAGACTACCCAACCAGACTACCAGACATTTTAATTAGACGTAGAGATGATGGCACTAATGAAAGGTCAGTTTATCGTAAAGACACTTGGACAGACTAGTACATCCATTTTAACAGTTTTGCCCCTTTGCAATACAAACGTGGTCTAGTGAGGACATTATTCCACTGTGCTAGGAAGATTTGTTCCATCGACACGCTACAAGCTGAATTTGAAACGATTAAACAAACACTGCTTTCTAATAGATATCCAGGTGGTTTTATTAAGTGCCATTGCCAGCCACCTAAACAAGTTACCTTAGAAATGTCGGTGCCAAAAAAAAAACAAGTTTATATACATCTAACGTTTTGGGAAGATGTCATGCACTGTGTATATGACTGACTCAAAACAGCAGTCGGTCAAACCTTTTACGCAGCCTTGCCTGTTATGAGATTTAAAACCACCATGATTCCTACGCCACCTGTAAAAGAAGCCAGACCTAACTGTATATACCAATTTAAATGCACCTGTAACGCTTGATATGTGGGCAGAACTGATCGACGACTAGAGAAATGGGTTGCTGAACATATTTCACTATAGGTGATAAAAGCAATGCAGAACACTAACACCTCAACAACAACGAATCAGGTGATTGGTCGACAAAATCCATCATCAGCAATTGCGTGCCATATTCTAAATTCCGGGCACATCATTAACAGGGATGATGCATTTCGAATTATTTACAATTCGGCCAACCGTAGATTACTCCGATACGCGGAAGCTTCCACGGTCAACTGGTTGAAACCAGATCTCTGTAGGCAGAAAGAAATGTTAGTTCCCTCAAGGTTACTTTGGTGAAACGAACAGTTTAAAATGTACTCGAATTTGTGTTTCAGTTTCTGGGATTCAGCTATTTGCTTCATTTTAATCACTTGTTACTGTAGTATGCACCTGATGAGATACAGCGAAATATGCCAGGCAATAAATTGTGCAGTCTATTGTTTGTGTCTTCTTTGTTCAAATTCACATCGGGGAAACATTGCTTTGATTATTAAGGAATTATAAATTATTTTGGGTTATTAGATTAAAAAAATATAAGTTAAAGTGTAATAAGATTTACTAAGCTTAATAAGTGGGGTGTTAAAATTAATTGACTGAAATAGTTAATAATAGTTTCTCAAGTTGGTAGAGAACTTGGTTTAATTTGTTGCAGGGATAAAAATAGACCCATAGCCACCCCCTTCCCAAACAAGCAAGCTGTAAATGTCTTCTATTTAGCAGTGCCTCCTTCAAAATCAGAGTGCATCTGTCTGAGAGGCAACAAAATTACATCTGCATAAAAAAAAAAGCCGGATCTCTAAAACAGAAGTGCACACAAAACTTCAGTTCTGATGATGTTCTGAAACAAGACCAAAGTCCAGAAGTAGAGCATGAGAGGAGATCCTCCTCGTTCACTCCACTGCCGGTCAACAATATTAACAGGCAAAATTAAAATGCTTAGAAGACACTGGTTGCACTACAGACGTTATCAAGAGGAAAGCGCCTTAGGTCAGTACTCAAGTCAGAAAGGATAGGTCGAAAGCACAAACTCCTTCTCAACTGGAACTAAGCCAGTGTCAAAAATGCCCTACCCTTGACAAACTAGCATACAGTGCTGATGTAACTGCCTTGCAGGAAACACCTGGTGATAACATACTGAAACTTGCACAATGCAGAACAAACTCAAACCCCCATCAAGTACACGTGGTGGGGGGGGGGGGGGGGGGAGATGACGACATCAAGCAAATCCAACATTATAAACTGATGGAAAAAGAAAAAAGCTGCAAAAGCTAAGAATTAACACTAGGGGATCCTTTTGTCAAAAAGTATGTACCTCACAAGATTCTGCTCCATTAAATATTTGAAATGTCACCTCCACCTACAACAGTAAAGCGACTCAATGAATTATTAAAACGGAAATACAAAATCACAGTACAGGATTGCCGGTTACGGTTTCTGAAGGAATGCCTCACAAATGTGTTATTCCCTTATCGGGAAGATATACCCAATGTCAAGAAACTTGAGCAGAATGACAAAGAATGAGACTGAAGAAAAGCAAGAACTGCCCAGTCTACAGCAGGCACATAGTATACAAGATCACTGATGAACTGAGTTGGTATGGTTGCCTGAAGTTCACCAGATTCTGCACTGAAACAGTGAATGGAGCCAAAACAAAAGCAAATGGCCATCTTCAGAAATCATTCAGCCCTAAGAAGATCTACATATTAGACAACCCAGAGAAGTATGTTAGACATCTATCAACACATCACCATGTGCCTTACCGACTGGCGTGGGCGACCATGGCTCTCCAAAATCCACGATCGCCTGCAGCATGTATCAGTTCATGTGCTGACACATCTCCATGCCAGGCAACAAGACTGTCAAGAATCTTCTCTCGCTGTCTTCCTCTATCCCTCCTTCCACAGATCTTTCCAGTGGTCACAACATGTTCTATTTTCCCTCTTCTCATAAAATGGCCAAAAAAGGATGATGTCTCCTTTGGATGTCTGTGAAAAGTTGTCTTCAGGCTCCCACCTCTTTCAAAACCTCCTGGTTGCTCTTTTTGGCTGTCAAAGGCATTTTAAGCGTTCTTCTATAAAACCACATCTCTGAAGCCTCAAGAATCATCACATACACTCACCAAAATTAGAACAGAAGCCCTTGCTTATGGACTGAAGGTCTGAGTTAAGCTTAAGTAGGTTAACCCGACTGAGTCAAAAGCTCAGTCTGAAATATTGTTCGACCAGATCTCAATATTACAGCCAATGTCTACTGAGCTGATGGGGTGGTTGAAGGCTAAACTTGTGGACTTAAACACCAGCACTACATAACATCTAAACTATCTAGCCCGCTAACCCCTGAACACATACAGAACCAAAAGCCTTAAAGAGCCAATGAACACTTAATAATTATTAAACCAGACAAAGGAAGCAGTGTTGTCATTATGTACACGGCTGACTTCAAAGCCAAAATTGGAGATCAATCCAAATAACAGTCAAATATGCTCAATCCACGTAGCTCCTTCAATTGTGGCAGAAACACCTCTCAGGCTGATGTTATCAATGATCAACTCTGCTCAGCATCAAACAGCGAAATGTTTAACCGAAGTACTTAGACCTGTCAAGCAGTCATGTGACAACAGAACATTAAAAGATATGTTTGAGCTTACTGAACTGCTTGAAACCATTGATCTAAATCACAAACACATGGCTTCTATGGATAAATATTCTTTGTTCACCAATGTGCCACTGGAAAAAAAAAACATCAAGACTATAACCGTTCGCACAAAGGACAAAAAAACAAACTGGACATTACATGGTCTACATTGGTGAGATTGCTATGCCTGTGCATAGCCAATATTAAATTTCCGGTCACAATGGACACTAGGCCGGGCACTGTTTGGAGCCGTGGCAAATTTTTTGGTTCTGCCGGACGGTAGCCAATGAATTTTTGCTCCACTTGTAGACAGGATATAGTTTCGTCACCCAGCTTCTGAGCTGAATGCATGGCGTGACACTGTGAGCTGCAGATTTCATTTGAAATGTTTTTTCGACTGTGACCAACGTGGTGGTGTGAATTGTCGATTCAGAAAATGGCGCGATTCCTGTTGTCGCAATGTTGGAGGTGCCCGAATGTGATTAAAATTGATTGCGTGGGCAACTGCTGATCTGTTAGTGACTTCTGCTACCATCAATGATGAACTGCATTTCTAATGTCGGACTGTTTGTGTTAGCACTTTGGATGGCTACCGTAAGCTTTAATGCATGCGTATACTAGATATGCTGAGACAGCAGTCTGTCAATCTTTCCACAAGGGACTGTGATAAACATTCTTTGTGTTTTCGTTGGCACAGGAGCGGAACAAAGATGGGGTGACCCGCTTGCTATGAAGCTGAAACTAAGACAACCAGACTACCAATATTAAATTTAATTTCCTGGAAAAGAGTCCCTGCCTGACTGAGAGAGTAATAAAAGCCCCTGACGTCCCATCTTGACCAGTATCTTCATGGTAAATCTTGAACATAGCAGATCTACCCACATCAATGAGCTGGAGGTATCAACAATATGCAAATGACATTGTGATAACTGTTGATAAAAAGCAAGCCACTGACTTCCATGCCATCCTAAAACAGACACACAACAACATCACATTATCGTTACAACACGAACATGAAAGTACTTTATCATTTCTGGATGCACTCAATGGATCTACAGTGACAGTATCCATAGTTCGATGTACAAAAAAACTAAAAAGCTTGTTCAACCATGCTAGAAAGCTTTCACAAAAGATATACTGGCAGCAAAAAGTGAACCCTTAAGACAACCCTACTTCTGAACAGGTATCCTGCAGGATTAATTAAACGTCACTGCATCCGACCCAGAAGGAAATTACTGAAAGTATTTACACATCTAACTTATGAAGGTGATGATATCATGCTGTGTCTGCAGGACCTACTTAAACAACTATTTGCCAAACATTCTTTGCCACTCATTATTCTAGTAGTGAGGTGCAAGACCGCCCCCACCCCACTGCAGACTATTAATGAGCTTGTGTCCCCGTACAGCAAATCCAATTGTATTTATCAATTTACATGTGAGTGCCAGTTGACTTACATTGGTCGAATGAAGCAACAGCTTTGAAATAAGAGTGGCAGAACATATACCCAAATGGCTACATGCACAGTTGAGGGATTTCATAGAAGTGTTGAGACCAATCAAGTGGAAAGAACCCACCTCTTCCATACGATATTTGATTCTGGATATGTGACTGACATGAACAGAGATTTTTGTGTGATTTGATTTACCATAAATCAAACAGGCAAATGTTGAGACTGTCCAAAGCCTTAACAATAACAATTTCCTCTTTTGTAAGCAGAAGGGATTCATAGTCAGTTTAAAATTACCCTGGTAAGTCACATGAACTTCTGACAACTAGATGAACATTAGGCATCAAAAGATACCATTGGCATTTCAGTGGAATTGATTCAATTTTTTTGTGCCTCATTATATGTTAACGTAACCTTGTAGTAACGAACCTAACGAGGCACAGAGAAATATACGAGGCAATAAAAATTCACTATCTTGTTTGCATCCACATTATTTAAATGAATGCCAAGGTCAAGAAGGGTCTGTCAGCAATAAAAATGACTGCTACAAACTTTGAACAACCGCTACTTGTGATGCCGAATAACAGGTTAGTCCTCTCCACCACTGAGTATGCACTGGCCAGCATGATACTTAGTTCCACATAGATAGGACAAACATTGAAAACAAGTCAATGTGTGCTATTCTTTGAAGTACAAGGAACACCTCCTGCCAATCAATGTAATACCACTTTGACTTTCCCACAATGAACAACAGAATCAAATATTTTGGGGCCACTGCTTTCCTCAATGTGAAATCATACCCCTCATGTTGAAGTGGTAAAGCCTAAAATGAATAGACCTGAGACACATCTTGGATCGGTCATACTGAGGATTCCATCCAGCACATCTGTTGCCTACCAGACATCAACCTAGGAAGGGAATGGATCCATCATCCCCATTGTGGGGATGATAAGAATAGACCCACTGCCTGCACAACATGCATGTCGTAGGAGTTTGCCAACAGGGACATCCTTTGAAGTCGGAGTACATCTGCCTGAAAGGCAAGGAGACAAGAATCTGCATAAAATTTTTCAGATCTGTGAAACAGATGGGCAGGCACTGGAACAGGACTAAAGTCTGGAGATAGTCAATTGCTCAGAACTTTCCTCAGTTTAGAGCGGGTGAACACAAAGAAGAAGAAAAAGAAGAATGAATGCATTAGCCTACATTGGCTTACAGGTTCAAACATAAACATCATAGCCTTAACAAACTTGATATAGGTTGCAGAGAACAGACTCCTGTCACAGCAGACACATTAGTCAAAACGAAGACTGATGAGAACACAGAGGGTGCTGTGGTCTACTGAAATGAATCAGCCATCTAGGACAAGCAAAGTGCATAGGCATTTACTGCATGTGCAAAGGATAAAACCATCAAGGAGATAAGTGGTGCCTTTGCTGTTACAACCAGCAACATCATCATGGAGACTGTAATGATGCTAAAAATAGGGATAACGTCAGGGTATGACTGACAGAATTGGGTAAGTCCCTGATAGCATGGGTTTCACGGAGATATGATGAAAAGAAGAGTGAGTGAGTCACGTGTAAATGCGAGATCTGGGGGATTGAGAATGAGGTGGTCATTCGGTGACTGGGCCCCAGATTGGAAGGATGTGAAGCTGAATCTGTGAAGCTGAATCCAGAGGGAGAAGTGCACAAGTGGATCTGAATTAGAGACGAGTGAATCTTAGTTCTAAACATGAAGACATGCAGCGCTACCAAATGATCATTTAGGCCAGCAGTTGTTTCCCAGTATGTTTGTTGTGCCAGCCGTGTACATGCCAGTGTCCATCGCCTGAAGCATGGCTAGAGACTCAATACGTGAGCAAGGCGAGATTGCCGGAATGGCGTAAGTTAGTTCATCTGTTGATTCCTGTCGCTTGTGTTACATCGACAATAAACCTGTGAAATGCATCAGCTGTTGTCGACCGTCATTTAAAGTTGTGTGGCCGTGGAGAGAAGTGCTGTCTGGCTAAAATGAACGTGACATTACACCTAGACAACAGCCAGTGTTGAATCTGCACATGAGAGATTGAGTGTGGAGGAGACACATTACATTGGGAGCTCGTCCTAACTGTGGCATGATATTGGAAAGAGGCGTAGTGTTGTTGTGGACAGACTAAAGGTTTAGACAAACACCGGCAGCCGTAAGCTGAGAGTGATTATGTGTCACGGATGATACAGTTTAAAGTGTCGATGGGTATTATGTAAGACCAGGACATGCTGTCGAGTGGCATTATGTAAATCCAGGACAACTGAAGTTCGTACTTTATTCATTCTCAAACTGACAAGTTTGCCGGGAGAAAATTTATAGAAACACGGCGAGTGAATACTGGGTTATGGATCACCCCACGTGTTAGAAATTTCACATGTTTTATCCCGCGACGTGGGAACTTTTGTTCATCGCTGGAGGAGACAGTGTAGGCTGAACTTTTGACCCTCGTGATGGGTAATCCACGAAGTCAAATTTTCAGCGATTGTATCTGTGTGATCCTTATTTGACGTGGGTTTTTTTGTCAAACGAGTGGTCGTAAATCAGAGATACCACTTTCGGAACAGATTTCCCCGAGAACACTACAGCCCCAGCAGCCAAGACGGTAATCAGCAACAGCGAACTCAAGGTCAACATGCTAAGAAGAGCCAATGCGGTCATCAGCGGCAGTCAAACCATCAAGATCAACACGCTAGCAGCCAATATGGTCATCAGCGACAGGTAACCCAAGTCAACAGTGCAACACACTTGCCACAAGTTAGTACCGCAATTTAAGAACACATGTCAACAAAATGAGTAACTTCGGGGTCCCTCAACACGAAAAGTAGTCCTTTACTACTACGTGTATTGTAAAACGTTGGTATAAGTGATATTCAGAGTGTTCATTTTGTTGTCAAGAAAGTGTGTTCAGTGACATTAATTGCGTCAAGAAAGGTACACTAATAATAATGAATAGACAGTAGGAACAGTTATCTATTGTGATAGAATATTTACGTTGCAAAGTGAAACACATACATTGTTGGTGAAGAATAAATGGTGTTACAGTAAGAACTGAACATTTATTAACGATTCTTGGTGAAAATTGAATAAAGTGACAGTGATACGCACTAACTGTGAACAGCAGAGAATAGTGATCGGTAGAAAATAGTCAACTGGAGTGTAGATTAATGGACTACGTTGTGTAAAGACTTTTAGGCATAGTTAGATGCACAAAATGAGCATAAACTAATGCTAGTCTCTTAAGTATCATCGACAGACTCAGATCACGGGACAATATAAGGGCAGTGTGTTACAAGAGTCAGAAGACAGTGTCTAGTAACAGTCAAGACGTGCCGGTGAGCATCAGTTGCCACAAAGCCAGTCCAGTCCGTACCAACAGCAGAAGAGATAACAGCAACAGCGAGGGAGCCAGCAACAAGACCAAGAAAAAGGAATTAATTAATTGTATTGTTCACATGCTTTCTTTTTTCTCATTTCAGGTTCTTTGTATGTGATATTATAATTGTTATTCTATTTAAGTAAAACAGATCATTTCAGGTTCTTTGTATGTGATATTATAATTGTTATTCTATTCAAGTAAAACAGATCATTTCAGGTTCTGTGTATTTGATATTATAATAGTTATTCTATTTAAGTAAAACAGATCATTTCAAGTTCTTTGTATGTGATATTATAATTGTTATTCTAATTAAGTAAAACAGATCATTTCAGGTTCTTTGTATGTGATATTTTAATTGTTATTCTATTTAAGTAAAACAGATCATTTCAGTTTGATTATTACATTTAATTATACCAGTTGATAGAGGATAAAACTAAACTGTCAATTACTTCGTTAAAAAGGGTTATAAAAGATTAAATACTTGAATTATCTTTAAATGAGACAAAATTTAAACATTTTTGAAAGTATTAATTTACAGTAAGCACATTTTAAAAATGTCAAACATCATGGCTGCAAAAAAAGGCAATGCCATGGCCGAGTACTCAAGAATTACCACATGCGTGCACACTGAGTAACTCATTAAATATGTTCAAGAAAATCCATTTTATATATAATAGACAACTTGGAAGTGAAAATAAAAGAATTTAATCACTCTTGGAAGTAAAATTTATCAGCGAAGCTACCACTAAGATGCTTACTCAGTGTGGCTTACAAATACCGCAGCTTTATGGTCTTCCACAAGTACACAAACTGGGAATGCCTTTTAGGCCATCCTGTCAATGAATGATTCAGCTCAACGTCTTTTGGCTAAATGGCTACCAAAATTGCTAAAATCAGTACAGCAATCATTTGAGCCCAAAATACTCGGAGATTCTTTGAACCGGTAGAATTACGAGATAACATTTATGTAAATCAAAAGTACATGGCATCAACAGACGTAGCAACGCTATTTACAAACATCCCCTTAGAGGAAACTGGAAATTTTATATGACCATATAGAAAACACAAAACTACAGGTGGGTTTACCCACTTCAAAACTCAAGGAACTTTTACTGCTGCACATCTAACATCAACTTCAGTTTTATTAAGCAGTCTTACCGCCAGATTGACCGCATGGCCATGGGAAATCCTATCAGTCACAAGGGGTTCTCCAGGCTAATGGGTTAAGGGTCAAAGACCAGTTAAGAATGAATCAGCAGAGAAGAGTGTCCAAAGTAGGCTAGTGATTTTCTCATGAAAGAGTGAATATAAGAAGAAACACGTGAACAGGAAGAAAGCAGTAGAGAGGTTTTTTGGAAAGACTCAAGAGATTAACATTGATCACTTGATTGCTCAGCTTGATCTGTTAGGTGTGAAATCTGTTGTGTCATGAATCCAAAGTCGAGAATTTGTTGCCCCACATGTTAAAAAAAAGTCGAGAGTTTGTTGCCTCTTATTTCACAATACGAGTTTGTTTCCTTGTGGCTCCAGATAGATTGATACTTGACAGTGATTAGTTTGCTCAGTCAGCTTGAATCTGTCTTGACAAGCTATCGGCCTGGCTGTGAAAAGTGAGAGTTTGTTGCCTCATAAAGCACACCTACGTTAACCAGTACACAAACCTCGATTAGTTAGTTAGTTAGTTAGTCTTTCCTCTTGTGTCGAGTGCGGCACATAGGGCAGAGGTCATGACTCTCCATGCATGGCGGTTCGTTGCAATCTGTTGTAGGTCTTGGATGTTTGAGTGGCCCATGAACGAACCTTTCCTGATGATAGTTCTACGTAGAGTTTCCCTTGGTCTTCCACGAGATCTTTTCCACTGTGGCGTCCAAATGAGGGCTTGGTAACCTCGATTGCTTGATTTAAACGGCTTGATCGGGTTGGCCTGGTTACACGTCATAGCACCACTAGCGACACATTTTCCAAGGACGTCACAGAAGCCTTGGCACACGTTTGTGTACCGAGCCAAGAATCACCAGTGAAAGGAGCTACGCCCTAGTTAACTATTGTAGATACCATAAACATTCTTAACCACTGATTTAGGCCCAACTGATAAAGTCGGACTAGAATACTGCACTGAAAAATCACAAACGCCATTCTAAAGGTGGCAATCAAAAACATCCAAAAAAGAATATGACCGCCCATCTTACTGGAGAGACAACCTCACCCCTGAAAAAGGTAACAAAAAAGCAGCAGCGTGGTCGAGCGAAAAATGTGAAGCAGCGGAACAAGTGAGGCAATCAGCTGTACGAAAATACTGCAGAAGAAGGAATGAGGAAAACCTCTAGAATTATAAAAGTAGAGGGAACGAAACTAATAGAATTGTCAAAAAGGCAAAAGAAATCCATTGGAAACTCTACTGCCAATCACTGAACCCTAGCACCGCCCCCACAAAAGTTTGGAAACAAATAAAGGCTATCAAAGGGGACCAAAAATACCAAAAAATCCCGAAAATAAAAAACCCTACCCTGGCCATCTCCGACAAAGAAAAGGACGATACCACTGGGTGCCATTTCTTTAATGTCAGCTCCAATGAATGACTAGGTGCTCACGAAATCGACAGATGAAACCGCTACGTCGAGGAGGAGAGAGGAAGACCTGAAAACTCCACAAGTGACACACTTCCCCTAAACGCAGATATCACTGTGGATGAAGTAGCCACCACTAGAAAAGAAAAGGCGAATTCTGCAGCAGGAGCCCGTATTCTCAACTACTACATACTGAAAATGCTACCTGTTAAAGTGCTACAATCTATCACCAATCTATTCAACAAGATATGGAGAAGCGGGTGAGTGCCTGCTTAATGGAAAAAAAGCCCTGGTAATCCCTCTACTAAAACACAATAAAGACCCGCAAAATACAGAATCCTACAGATCAATTGCTCTCACCTCCCACCTGGGAAAGGTCTTGGAGACTGTCGTCAACAAACACCTAATCTTCTTCTTGGACCAGGAGAATCTATACAGCGTTCTTCAGTCAGGCTTTAGGGCCAAGAGGTCAACCATGGACCAAATAATAAGACTTGAAAATAATACCAAAGTTAGTTTTGAGAGAGGAGATTAAAACGTTGGCAGTCTTCCTAGACCTTGCCCAGGCATACGACCAGTGCTGGCGCGAAGGGGCCATAATCAAAATCAAAAGGCTCGGTCTTAGTGGAAGAATCCTTAACTACATCGCAAGCTTCCTAATCGAGAGGTCCTTCGCAGTCCAGATCAAAAACGAAGAATCCGCCATCCTCAGGCAGGAGAGCGGCATCCCTCAAGAAGCGGTAATCTCTCCCACGATTTTCACAATACTAGTAAACGATCTTCACAGTGCAATTACAGACAAAGAGTTAAACTCACAATTTGCTAATGACTGCACACTGTGGATCACCGGGAGTGAGACAGCCAGAGCTCAACAACGTAATGCGCTGGATGAACCAATGGGGCTTAAGGGTTAACACCCATGTATCAGAACTCATGATTTTCATTTTAAAAAACCATGCAGTCTTGCGAAGAGGGATCATACAGAGTGGAAATGGGAGGCAGTCAAATCCAGAGGAAAACACACACCAGATTCCTAGGAATGGAGCTAGACGAGCAACTTAGCTGGGAAAGGCACATAAAGTACATGGTGGAGCGTACAAAACCACTCGCAAATATGCTGAAAATCATTAAAGGAAGCGGGTGGGGCGCCCACACTAAGGCCATGTAACATTCTACATAGCATTCATAAGAGGCAGAATTAAGTATTGATCAATCGTGTATGATGCAGCTGCCGAAAACGTAAGACAGCCTAGACAGCATCCAAAGACAAGCCTTAGCTACCATTATAGGAACTGGACCAGGCACCAGCAGAGCTGCCATGGAAGTAACCCTCGGAGTGATGCCCCTAAATCTCAGGCGCAGACAACTAGCGCTCAACTATTGGATGCAAGCCACCACCGACCCAGAACATCCCACCAGGAGCGCCTTCCTACCCAACGTGCACCACTAGGGGAGCGGCAACGCCCAGCAATTCCTAGAACCAGTAGCCTGGCTCCTGGCGAGAACAGTGGAAGGAAGTGGAATAGATCAGGCCTTTAAGGAAACCATCAAACACACCTCAACCCCCCCCCCCCCCCCATGGGAACTGATACCCCCAGCGACTGACACCTTCCTAACAAAATTAATCTCTAAACAGACTGCTAAAAAAGAAGCCAAAACAACAGCAGAAGAATATATAGAACTGGTGAGAGACATCACTGTAATATACACAGACGGGTCGAAAAATGAGAAGGGAAAAGTCGGGGTTGGCATCTTCCCCCTCAACATGGAGTTACCAATCAGTTTAAACTAACCGACGGGACAGCTGTCTGTACTGCTAAATTAATTGCATAAGGGAAGTAATCGGCCTCACCCTGGCAAACCTTCAGAACAGGGCTCACATCCTCACAGACTCACTAGCCGCAGTGCTATCCCTAAAAGACCTAAGCAGGGGCTGCAGACCTGACGTCAAAGAAGAGATTCTAGCGGCAGCCACGGAGCTAAGAAAAAAAGGTTGCGATCTCACCATATGCTGGATACCAGCACATAAAAGCATTTCTGGCAATGAAGCTGCCGACATGGCAGCCAAACAAGATATCGACAGCCCCAACTCTTTGAACATAGGACTGGGCAAGTCGAAAGGCCGAGCAGCCACCAAACTACTACTTTCTGAAGCCTGGGTATTTCAGTGGCGGAACTGCAGACAAGGGAGGCATGCGTTCAACCTTTTGAGAAAATTCAGGACCCAGTCTCTGATCAAAGAGCGAACCAAAATCCCAATTTTCAACAAACTCTGGAACATGAGACTGGGCCGATACGTATAAGAACTCAAGAGGCATAAGAACCCAAGAGGCATCAAATGTAGATCTCCAAACACGATTACCCACTACTTGCTGGAATGCACGAAATATGAGATACAACGCAAACTGATACTCAATTACCACAAATGTGACAGAAAGAAAATAACACTCACCGAGTGTCTGCACACAAACAGCGACAAAGCCCTGCAAGGACTAGTCAGTCCAAACCAGGACCAAGTCACTACGGCCCCGCTCCGGATGAGACAGTCAGCCATTAAGCACCCAGAAGGACACGACCAGCAGAATCAAGACCTTGAAGCCACCTATCCTTACCTAGCAAGCTATTTATCACCCTCACTCCTTCGACCTTACTTTATGTCCTACTCAGCTTTACAAGCATTAAAATTTCTTTTTTTCTCGCATCTGTGTTACATCCCCACTATATCTTTACCACGTGTGGCCAGATGAAAAGTGGATAAAAAATTGAATAAAAAAGGGCCAAACTAAGCCAAAATCAAAAAGAAGGCCAAAAACAAAGTGGGGGGGGGGGGGTGTGTGGTGTGGCCTTGTGGTGGAGCTCAGTGGCAAACTTGACTTTGGTGTAGTGTATTGGGAAACAGCCTAGGCACATCAGGGACAGTGTGCTTAGCAAACACCTCAGAAACAAGATCAGTAACAGAGGGCAGATCCAAAACAGTACTCATCAAGAGCAACTTGAGTCAGCAAATAAACACGGACTAGATATAGTCGCCGCTCAACTAAGGAGGAGACTGAAGGAGTCAAGGAGTTTTAGTATTTTTGTTTCCAAACATCCATTCATCCAGGAAAAAAGGATTGGATGCAAGGATACAGAAATGATCAGTCGGTGTTTGATAGTGAGAGAGAAAAGTCGCTTTGATTGAAATGAATATCTGCAGTAAATTTTGATGACTAACAGTGGGAACAATTATCTGGTATGCAGAGAAATTGATGAGCTGGGGATAAAAGTGTGTTGACGGTCAAGTTGGCAGAAGATGGTTGCTGTGCTGTGTATCAGAGACGAGGACCTGGTGTGAATGAGACTTCTAGATTAACAAAGGTAACTAAAACTGTTTTTAGCTCTCTGTCACAAGGAAGTCCTAGCAGTTGTAGCATACTTCCTAGAAGAACCAGTGATGACTAGTGACAGCGACGAAGTAACGTGACGTGACGGCTTGAACAACAATAGACAACTGATCATAAATTGAGCAATTGCTACTAACATAACCAGTTAGGAGAAAGGAGAACTAAGGTCGCTTTTGATCAAGAATTAAGCCAAGGAACCACATACAGAGGAACAGATGTCCACAGATATTGATAGTTTGGTATTTTACAGACGTTATGTGAATTACATAATTATCATCGCACTAACAAGCAAAAGGCAAAGACTTTTCACAGCAAAATAAACAAAATACACAAAAACATTGCAGAGTCCCTACACCATGAAAGTAGCAATGCCTAGGCCTTTTTAAACATTTTTATTAGACGGATAGATGATGGCACTATTGAAAGGTTCTTTTATCATAAAGATACTTGGACAGGCTAGTACATTTATTTAAACAGGTTTGCCCCCATGCAATAGAAGTGTGGCCCAGTGCGGACATTATTCAACAGTGGTAGGAAGATTTTGTTCCAGCGACTCACTACAAACAGAATTTCAAATTTTTTAAACAAAGACTGCTTTTTAATCAATATCCAGGTGGTTTTATCAAGCGCTGTTGCCAGCTGCACAAACCATTTACCATAGAAATGACAATTACAATAACAAAAAAAAAATATATTTAAAAAGTTTTGTGTCTAACTTTTCAGAGAGATGATGTTATGCATCATTTATATGACCGGCTCAAAACAGCAGCCAGTCAAACTTTTTACACAGCCCTCCTGTTATCAGACTTAAAACCACCATAACCCTTTGCCACCAGGGAAAGAACCAGTGTCGATGTACGTCAAATCTAACTGTATTTACCAATTATAATGCACCTGTAATGCTGCATATGTGGGCAGAACTGATCGACAACTGGGTAAACAGGTTGCAGAACGTATTCCACTTGGGTGATAAAAGCTATGCAAAAAACTAACAATCAGGTGACTGGCTGAAAAAATACCCCAACAGCCATTGCATGTCATATTTCAGACTCTGGGCATATTGTAAACAAAGAAGATGCATTCTGAACTATCTACACTTCAGCCATATATAGATTACTGAGATTTGTGGAAGCGACCATGAAAAATGATGGCATGACTACAGGTGACTGAAGAAAGCAAAATGTTCACGGAAACAATCAAGCGCATCGACTGGAAACTTTATGAACTTCAAGAAGCAAAAGGTCTTGCGTTTTTTGACGAAAAAGACTCGGTTGAACGAACCAACTTTATTTTGAAAGGAACGCAGGCCCGTCTTACATTCGGCCCTTCCAATCATCCATCTTTCGCACAGCAGTTGTATTTTACTAATAAAGCAAGTTATGATCATGTGATGATATGCATATTATGAATATAACAAAAGACCACAAAAGCATAAAGAAAGGTCCAGATGTTGGACTTAATTATAGCCTGTCTTTCTTTAAAGGCTAATAAGTTTCTTTTCTGTCAATGATGGATTTCAAATCAATACAAAAAATCTGATGAAAAAAACAAAATCAGCTAGGATTTTTCTAATAATTAATATGTCATCGAGATTTAAAAAAAAAAAACATGTTTATTTAAGGTTAGGGGACAAGCTCTGTTTATAACAACTGAAAGATGAAAAATGGAATAGTATGAACATGCATGTAAGTAATAAGGTTTAACAGCCCTTCCAAAGTATTTTATTATGGCCTGGAAAGAATGAGGCACCTGGGTGTAACTAGAGGGTCCAGCAGTCTCACTGCACTCATGAGGAAAGGCAAGATGGACATACAACCAGATTGTGACCAGAACCATCAGTATTGGAACTCTGGGCTGGCTGCTGAAAATGAGGACAGAGCACACATGGGAATGTGCCGAGTGCTGTGATGTCAATTTGTGTCTTGTGCATTTCACTGTAAAAGAATCATATTTGCATGTATGTAAATGGACAAAAATGCTTTAATTTCAAAGAAAAGAATGTGGTGATCCTATTCACTCTTTTGGAGATTAAGGTTCATGTACACCTGATGCGTCCTAAAACAAAACTCACTGCAACAGTACGATGATCTGGGAAGACTCAAAACACCCCAGACGCCCTGGAGATTTGGTATCATCACCAGGCCACCCACGAAGCAAAACAACATAATTCTTTTTCTTAAAGTCCATGTCATGTTGCGTTGGTAGTCATGACTATCCACAACCTTCTGTCTCGTGTACTTTCAATCAACTCTGACACAGATGATCCTCCAAGCTAAACTGTTAAGCATCTTTTCTCTCTGTCTCCCTCTGCCTCTCCACCAACTTTCCTGTTGTCACCATCTACTCCAGTTATCTCCTTCTCACCACATGACCAAAGAATGTAGATTGTTTTTTTCTGATGTGGGCAATCAGTTTTTTCATGATTCAGTTTCTTTCAAGATATAAATAATAGAAGTTTGAGTAAGCCACGCAGGTGAATACAAGCCCTTTTTTTCTTCTAACAGTATGCAGTACCAGCATCGTTTTATTATGTATTATTTTTGTTTTCTGTAACAGACACTCTGTGGTGGGTACCGGCACCTTTCTGAGATACTTTGTAGTGAGTAGTGGCACTTTCTAGGGAAAAAAAGCCCTGGGTGAATGTGGTTCACTGCTCCTACTTCACGTCCTCTTTGGCAAATGAATTTCACAATCCTTGATATAGCAGGGTTCAATTTTTGTGGCAGGCAGATTATTTACAAAACCTGTTCTCATGGCATTTGGACAGTGGTCATACTGAGAGTCATACTGTGAAAAAGACTGGGTCCTCATTGAAAGGCAAATGAATTTCACGATCCTTGATATAGCAGGGTTAAATTTCTACGGCAGACATATATTTTTTACAAAACCTGTTCTCATGGCATTTGGACAGAGGTATGAGAGTCACACTGTGGAAAAGACTGGGTCCTCATTGAATGGCAAATGAATTTCACAATCCTTGATATAGCGGGGCTCAATTTCTGTGGCAGACAGATTTTTTTTTTAACAAAACCTGTTCTCATGGCATTTGCACAAAGTTATGAGAGACATTGTGAAAAAGGCCAGGCCCTGATAGCATACAATTCCTAAAGACAGCGGTGAGTGTGATGCAGCCAAAGTTTCCTTGTCAAGATAGCACACTATTTTTTAACAGAACATACAGGAGATCTATTGATGTCAACTTTTAGTGTGCAGAAGCGCGTGATTGATTAAGAGACTGATGGTGAATAGACTGCAGCACAATCAAGCTTTGAAGTGTTGTTTCTGGACATGGTTTTCTGATGTATTTTCCTCATATCTTGGCTTGTTGTAAACAGTTCCATCACACAGCTACTGAGTTGAGTTCTTGGAGTAGAACTGTTGATTTTATGTGGAATTACTTTTTGTCTATACACACAATGGACTGTCTTGTGAACTGGGTGTAAGGAAAATGTGAAATGGCCAGCTGCCAACAAAGTTGGTGTGTCGTATGCTGAAATGCATGTGCAAGAGCAGGTTTCGTCATGACTGCTGCTTCCATTACAAGGAACTCCAACTATAGTGACAAAATGTTGGTGGCACCACTGGGGGCAGCCTTATGTATTTAATGCATGCGCCAGGATGTTGCCTTTGCCAGGACTGCTGTCCGTTAACTTTTCACATGGGAACACACCAGCATGACCTGGAGAAAATATCCAAAGGATACTAACTACCAGAGACCTTTGAAGTGATGCTTGCCACTCTGCACGAAGCATGCATGTCTCCACCGTTCTCAACATGCTCTATTAGTCAGTTATCTACTTTGTACATGTGTATGGGCATCAGTTTCATAGTGTACACCAGGTCTATTTAATTAAGGCGACAACATTTTGAAAATGGGGATTGTTGCAGGCCAGAGGTCCGAGTCCAAGAATAGCAAGATCATTAATACAATACAACTGGCAATGATTCATGGTCACCTGGGCCTCTGCTGTTAAATCTCCTGGGACTGAAGGAATTAAGACTTCTGCCTCTTATATATATGCTATGCATATGCATGTATGTAATATGCATGCATGTGTATGTTTTCTTCTGCATACCCAAATATTTAGGAGGACTGGAATCAATTATATATATTATTAAAACATTCAGAGAGCTCTCTTCTGAACAAATAGTTTTTAAGATAGAAATTCTGACATCACATGTTCTCCATTCCCCATAGTTACCAGGCAATCTGGGCAGAACGGGGCTCTGGTGAAGTTGCGACAGGCCTAGCAAGCCGGCATGGATTTCATACTGCTACAACAAGTTCAATGAGATATAAATGGACTGATCAAACGACAATAAAGGAAAATTAGTAACCATGGAAATGAGGTGTCTGAGAAAGGCTGTAGTAGTGACCAGAAGGACCATGGAAATATTTTTGGTGAAAGGGTTATTATAATGTAGAAAATGTCTATTACAGTGGAAAGTCACAAAAGCATATTTTCTTTGCAATTTCCAATGAATATATAGTCAGTTGCTTGGATTTAAAAAGTGTTAATAAGTAAAGGTCCCTTTTCAACGCCTTTAGGCATATAGGGCTAGACCTTTTAAAGACCAATCGGCACTTAGTGGGTGATGTGTGCAATACGCCAGCCATCTTCACTTCTCAGTCCTGCACCCGGTACCCACTCAAGGCTGGGTCGACTTGGGAGTCAAGGCCAGTTCTGAAAAAAAGTATGGCTCCGTCAGGATGTGAACCCACGATCTTCCGATCCGCAGGCGGGCGTCTAGTCACCAACCCTGACGCCTAAAGGCATGGAAAAGGGACCTTTATTATTATCTGCAGAAATGATAGAATTTTGCAGCTTGTTAAATAGCTGGTCTGCGCCAACCCTCCGCACTTATTTCAGTCCCAGACGTATGTTACTTTAACCCCCCCCCCCCCCCCCCCCCCCCCCCCCCCCCCCACCCCATTTTCAAAGCAAATATTGCTTTAAGCTTCAGTGTCAGAAGGGTTCAAATAATGACATCACAGGACTCCCCCCCCCCCCCCCCCCCCCCCAAAAAAAAAAAACTGAGTTCACAATTAGTATTGTATAGTAGGCAAAAACTGCCTGACACCCAAAATAATAAATAAAGAAATATAAAGTTTGAATATACAGGCACCATAACAGCAACAGAGTCAAATGGAGGATGGCCACTGCAGTGCAAAAATTAAACTGCAATAACAGTCTATGGTCATTCACCAGCAAGGAAATCAAAATTAAAATTCTGAGATCATGCATCTTCTCTGTAGCAACATATAGATATGAGTTGAGGGCTTCTGAAAGATTATCAGTCTATGTCATCTCTGAGGTAAAGACAGGAGATACTATTATCAACTTCTCATGAGAACAATCAGTAGAGTTATCTCGGAGTGGCTGCTGCAGCAGATGACTGAGCATGCATGGGAATGCCAAATGTGCAAAGACGTCGACTGTGAAAACATAACACCATAATAATATATCTTAACTGGCCAACTGTCCATGATTCACATCCGTATATCAGGGTAGGATTTATATAGCTCTTGAGAATTCTCTTTCCTACCTCAACTGACAAAGAAAGACTGCACAGAATATCCTTCATTTTCCTAATTCTGCCTCTGCCTGAACTATTCTACATTTAACTTCTTTAATGCATGGTCCAAGTAACACACAGATGAATAAAAGAAAGATTCCAAACAAAAATACTGGTATGTAAATGATGATACAAAAGAAAATGTAACAATACAACACTCACCCTTCTCTTTCTCAGTCTTGAAATCCAAGCCGACATAGGTTGCCTTCACAAACACACACTTCCCAACATCAGCTGACTCCTCATTTTCAGTTAGTGGGAGCAAATGTCTGTGTCTTCTATTAATTTGATCCGAACATAAAGCAGACATGCCATTACCGTTTCTTAACGGGAGCTCCTCCAGCACAGATACGTTACGCTTGCCTGTTAGGCTGACACGAATTCTCAGATTGTATTCAGTATTCCGGTCAGATCTGTTTGTGTCAGACTTGGAAGTAGATGACTCTGGAAAACTCTGACCAACTTTTACTTGAAAATTTACAGACTTGACATCATCTGTTGCAAGTTCATTTTCTGTGCTAACATTTTCACTGCTGCTATCTTCAGAATCACCAGATGTATTTCTTGATCTGTCCTTGGACTCACCAAGTGTCCTTCCTGATTTGTCACTGGAATCACTTAATGTTGATCTGTCACTAGAATCACCAGATGTCTTTCTTGATCTGTCCTTAGACTCACCAAGTGTCTTTCCTGATCTGTCACTAGAATCATTTAATGTTGATCTGTCACTAGAATCACTGGATGTCTTTCTGGATCTGTCTCTAGAATCACTGGATGTCTTTCCTAATCTGTCTCTAGAATCATGGGATGTCTTTCTGGATCTGTCTCTAGAATCACTGGATGTCTTTCCTAATCTGTCTCTAGAATCATGGGATGTCTTTCTGGCTCTGACTCTAGAATCGTCAGATGTCTTTCCTGATCTGTCTCTAGCATCAACCAATGTCTTTCTGGATCTGTCACTAGAATCAGCAGATGTTGATCTGTCACTAGAATCTCTTGATGTTGATCTGTCACTAGAATTACTTGATGTCGATCTGTCACTAGAATCACTTGATGTGGATCTGTCACTAGAATCACTTGATGTTGATCTGTCACTAGAATTACTTGATGTGGATCTGTCACTAGAATCCCTTGATGTTGATCTGTCACTAGAATCCCTTGATGTTGATCTGTCACTAGAATCCCTTGATGTTGATCTGTCACTAGAATCCCTTGATGTTGATCTGCCACTAGAATCCCTTGATGTTGATCTGTCACTAGAATTAGGTGATATCTTTCTTGATCTGTTTCTAAATTCACGGGATGTCTTTCCTGCACTGTCTCTATAGTCGTTAAATATCTTTCCTGGTCCGTCTTTATAATAGCTGTATGTCTTTCCTGATCTGTCTTTATAATCACTGGATGTCTTTCCTGACTTGTCTCTATAATCAATGGGATTCTTACTTGATCTGTCTCTATAATCACCAAATGTCTTTCCTGGTGTGTGTCTATAATCACCAGACGTCTTTCCTGATCTGTGACTAGAACCATTAGATATTTTTCTTGATATATTTCTATAATCATATGACGTCTTTTCAGAACTGTCTCTATAATCACTATATGTCTTTCTTGGTCTGTCTTTATAATCATTACATGCCTTCCCTAATCTGTCTCTATAATCACTGAATGTCTTTCCTGATCTGTCTCTACAATCACTGTATGTCTTTCCTGATCTGTCTTTATAATTACCATACACCTTTCCTAAAATGTCTCTAGAATCACAGAATGTATTCCCTGATCTGTTTCTATAATCACCAAATGTCTTTCCTGATCTATCTCTATAATCCCAATTTGTCTTTCCTGATCTATCTCTATAATCACCATTTGTCTTTTCTGACATTTCTCTATAATCACCATATGTCTTTCTTGAACTGTCTCTATAATCACTGCATGTCTTTCCTGATCTGCCTCTATAATCTTCAGATGTCTTTCGTGATCTGCCTCTATAATCTTCAGATGTCTTTTGTGATCTGCCTCTATAATCTTCAGATGTCTTTCGTGATCTGTCTCTATAATCTTCAGATGTCTTTCGTGATCTGCCTCTATAATCTGCAGACATTTTTCGTGATCGGTCTCTATAATCTGCAGATGTCTTTCCTGATCTGTCACTAGAATCACTAGAAATTATTATTATACCTGATCTGTCTCTATAATCACTGCATGTCTTTCCAGATCTGTCTCTATAATCATCATATGTCTTTCGTGATCTGTCTCTATAATCATCATATGTCTTTCGTGATCTGTCTCTATAATCTTCAGATGTCTTTCGTGATCTGCCTCTATAATCTGCAGATGTCTTTCGTGATCTGTCACTAGAATCACTAGAAATTATTATTATACCTGATGATGTATTTTTTGATCTGTGGCTAGAATCCCGGGATGTCTTTCCTGATCTGTCTCGATAATCAATGGATGCCTTTCTTGATCTGTTTCTATAATCAATGGATGCCTTTCTTGATCTGTTTCTATAATCAATGGATGCCTTTCTTGATCTGTTTCTATAATCATTGTATTTTGTTCTTGATCTGTCTCTAGAATAATTGGATGTCTTTCTTGATCTGTCTTTATAATCACTGCATGCTTTTCCTGATCTGTCTCTATAATCACCAGATGCCTTTCCTAATATGCCTCTATAATCACCAGATGCCTTTCCTAATCCGTCTCTGTAATCACCGCATGTTTTTCCTGATCTGTCTCTATAATCAATGTAGGTCTTTATTGATTTATCTCTATAAACACTAGATGTCTTTCCTAATGTGTCTTGATAATCACTAGATGTCTTCATTGACCTGCATCTAGAATTGCTGGGTGTCTTTCCTGACCTGACTCTGTAACTCCCTGATGTCTTTCCTGAAGTGTCTCTATAATCAGACAGCGCTGTCTTGAATGAGTCACTGCTACCTTGTCCTGGCTTTTCACTTCTGCTATCTCTAGAATCACCAGACAGCGCTGTTTTTCTTGAATCACTAGTAACCTGTTCCTGCTGTTCCTTTTTGCTGTCCCTAGAATCACCAGTCGGTAAAATCTTTGGTAATATATCTCTAAGTTGTCCTTGCTGATCACTTCTGCTGTCTCTAGAATCACCAGACATTGACATCTTTCCAGACATACTCCCAACATGTCCCGGCTGTTTACTTTTGCTATCTTTAGAATTAGCAGACAGCACTGGCACTATATCTTTAAGCTTTACCTGCTTTTCACTTCTGTTGTCTCTAGAATCACCAAACAGTGCTGCCTTTCCTGAAACACTGCTAGCTGGTTCCTGCTGTTCCCTTTTACTGTCTCTAGAATCATCAGCCAGCACAGGCAATGAACCTTTAAGTCTTCCATGCTGTTTACATTTGCTTTCTCTAGAATCAGCAGTCAGTGCTGTCTTTCCTGAACCAATGCTAGCTTGTTCATGCTGTTCACTTTTTTTGTTGTGTCTAGAATCACCAGAAGGTGCTGTCTCTAGTAATATATCCCTCAGTTTTCCTCGCTGCTTACTTTTGCTGTCTCTAGAATCACCAGACAGTGCTGGTTTTCCTGAATTGCTTAGAACTTTTCCTTGCTGCTCACTCCTGCTCCCATTAGTGTCAATGGCTGTTAGTACTAACTTCCCGCTGTTTGTCACTAGAGGATCTCTAGGTTTGACTGCCATAGGTTGATCTGCCTTGCCCTAAAAGACAAAAATCCATGATAGCACTTGGCAACATACAGCAGACTGCAATATCTGGCCTAATGTGGCAGAAGGGTAGGTCGGATAAGTATTTTAAAAAAAAAAGCAGCTGGATATGTCAGACTTCTATAAATACTCAGTTTCTATCCCACATGTTTCACCAACAATACCCTTTTTATACCAAAACGTGGTCTTATTAATATTTTTTACCTCTTAGTACAGACAGCTACTTTATAAATATTTTGTACATACTGTACTTATACTGTATGTTTTAACATTTTTACAGAAAAAGAAAGTTTCATTTGGGAATGCCAGTTCAGAGTCGGCATAAAACAACAACAAAATTAACAGCTCTTTCCCACTGTAATAGTTGTTACACTTGCTTCACGCTCATTGTTTCACATCTTTTACATTAGGTTATGTTTAACCCATCAATGTCTCAGAAAAGATATTTGTAGTGCTAAATTCAAGTTCAAAGGGATCCAGTCTGCAAAAGTGAATGAAAATTGTGCTGCAGAAAGTAAATTTGGCATGCCTCTAACTAAGAAAACAACCCGAGACTGGCTACAAGAAGATTAAAACCCTTCTAAAGATACTATGGATGACCATGAGAGGCAAGCCGGCAAAATAGCTTGATTTGAATAGGGCCTTTATGATATGGATTGAAGAGCAAAAAGCAACTGAAATTTATTTGTCTACAAAGTTCGTTCGACATGAAAAAAAGAAATGTAAACAACAAAGTTGAGGATGATATGAATATATGACGACACACACAAGGTCAAGCTAAAGACAGAACTGAGGATGATATGAATATGTGACGACACACACAAGGTCAAGCTAAAGACGGAACTGAGGATGATATGAATATATGACGACACACACAAGGTCAAGCTAAAGACGGAACTGAGGATGATATGTATATATGACGACAGACACAAGGTCAAGCTAAAGACGGAACTGGGGATGATTGTATATATGACAACAGACACAAGGTCAAGCTAAAGATGGAACTGAGGATGATATGAATATATGACGACACACACAAGGTCAAGCTAAAGACGGAACTGAGGATGATATGTATATATGACGACACACACAAGGTCAAGCTAAAGACGGAACTGAGGATGATATGAATATATGACGACACACACAAGGTCAAGCTAAAGACGGAACTGAGGATGATATGAATATATGACGACACACACACAAGGTCAAGCTAAAGACGGAACTGAGGATGATATGAATATATGACGACACACACAAGGTCAAGCTAAAGATGGAATTGAGGATATGTATATATGAAGACACACACAAGGTCAAGCTAAAGACGGAACTGGGGATGATATGAATATATGACGACACACACAAGGTCAAGCTAAAGACGGAATTGAGGATATGTATATATGACGACACACACAAGGTCAAGCTAAAGACGGAACTGAGGATGATATGAATATATGACGACACACACAAGGTCAAGCTAAAGACGGAACTGAGGATGATATGAATATATGACGACACACACAAGGTCAAGCTAAAGACGGAACTGGGGATGATATGAATATATGACGACACACACAAGGTCAAGCTAAAGACGGAACTGAGGATGATATGTATATATGACGACACACACAAGGTCAAGCTAAAGACGGAACTGAGGATGATATGAATATATGACGACACACACAAGGTCAAGCTAAAGACGGAACTGGGGATGATATGAATATATGACGACACACACAAGGTCAAGCTAAAGATGGAACTGGGGATGATATGAATATATGACGACACACACAAGGTCAAGCTAAAGACGGAACTGAGGACGATATGAATATATGACGACACACACAAGGTCAAGCTAAAGACGGAACTGGGGATGATATGAATATATGACGACACACACAAGGTCAAGCTAAAGACGGAACTGGGGATGATATGAATATATGACGACACACACAAGGTCAAGCTAAAGACGGAACTGAGGATGATATGAATATATGACGACACACACAAGGTCAAGCTAAAGACGGAACTGAGGATGATATGAATATATGACGACACACACAAGGTCAAGCTAAAGACGGAACTGGGGATGATATGAATATATGACGACACACACAAGGTCAAGCTAAAGACGGAATTGAGGATATGTATATATGACGACACACACAAGGTCAAGCTAAAGACGGAACTGAGGATGATATGAATATATGACGACACACACAAGGTCAAGCTAAAGACGGAACTGAGGATGATATGAATATATGACGACACACACAAGGTCAAGCTGAAGAACTATCACATGGATAAAGTTTTGACAGTGATGAGTTTTCTGGATTCTATGATGAATACAACGTGAGTTCAATAACTTTATGTAATCATATCATTTTTTTCCTTAAAATGTCCCTGTTCCAATATCAAAAGATTGGTATATAAATTTTTTTTGGGGGGGAGGGGGGGGGGGGCCACAAGGCTCCCTGCTAGCAAGCAAACTTTGTATCACAGTGAAGAGATCATCTTCTTCTTCTGTCTTTCTAGCCCCCAATAAAGCATAGGCCCTCAACCAACTCATGCCAAGTTGTTCAATCTTTTGCTATCGCATGCAGCTCTTCCTATGTCCTCCCCATCTTTCTAACTTCATTTTCCAGCTTCCTTCTCCATGTTTTTTGGCCTTCCTTTATTCCTACGCCCCTGTGGGTTCCAGTGCAAAGACATTCTGGTTATCCAGCACCAGCATCTTTTCTTCACCTCTTAGTCCACTGAAGCTTGCTTAATTTTCTCCCAAAGCTCTACATTAGTGATTTTATCATTCCATTTAATTTCCTCTATTCTCCTCAGGCAGCAGTTAATTAATGTCCGTAGTTTATTAGTAATTGCCTTAGTTGTTCTCCATGTTTCCGCTCCATACAAAAGCACAGATTTCACATTAGAATAAAAAATTTTAAGTTTAGTATTTGAGAGATCACCAGTTTAAAGAAAATTATAGTGGGGGGGGGGGGGCGGGGCGGGGCGGGCGAGCCTGCGTGGGGGGGGGGGGGTATCCTTCTTGCTGACATTCAATGCGTAACAGTCATGGCAAACATAACTCAGACTGACACTGCCACAGTCAGTACTGGAATTCAATGTTGGCTATTACTTAAAAAGCGATTGTAAAAAATCTCGAACGTAGTGATGGTGCTTAATTTATAAAGATATATCAAAGATGATAATAAATTTCCCAACAAGTAACCTGGTTATCTTTCGATAATGAACAAGAGGGTCATAGACTGCATATGTAGCTATAGTAGTGGTGGTGATGGCTGCTTTAGTAATACTGTCTGTTATTCCCCTCCCAGCTGCTCCATGAAGGAATGAATGTTCCTGCAACTTCAAGACCTACATGCCTTTTCAAAAGCAAACCAATAGGACAAAACCCAGATATCCGGTTTCTTCTTCTTCTAATGCGTTCATCCGAAGAGGTAATTGTGTTGTGTCCGTTTACAGCGTGGCTGCGATATTTGCACCTTTCGGCCAACACATCAGACTTCTGCGGGCATTTGTTGACAGGGTTAGCCTTCCCGGAGATATCCCGTTTAACACCCAGATATAGTTAAAACTAGGGCGGCCATAATGGTTTCATTAGTACTATTCTAATGTACTTTGGTGTCTTTTTTTCTTCAATCCTGCAGCCTTGCTGAAAGGTGAAATCTCCCTGTATACCATACAGATTTGTCTTGACTGAGGTCTGAACTGGCCTGATTGCTTCTGACAGCAGCTTACAGATGACAGATTTAGAATATATGCTCAGAATTTTCAGGTTCCAAATTGCAGGGACACACCTCTGTGTTTCCTACACTGAAAAAACTTTAGCATCTGTTGGCAGTCTGGTGTGCCCGGTCCTCAGTCAGAGTATGACACACTGTTGATATTATAAATACCCTAAGAGAAATGGAAAGGGTGGATGACTTTGGGGGCAGTGACTCCATATCACTCTCTGGAATGATAGACTTGGGAGTCAATACCATAGGGCGCAGTAAAAGGGAAGAGGAGAAGAGGCAGACCAAGAATGCCCTGGACACATAACCTGACTTACTGGAGAGGCCTTAGCCATGCAACTGTCAAGTCCATCACATCTGCATGCCTAAGGTGGAGGCAGCTGATCAGACAGTCAACAGCAACTGGTGACCCAACGACGCGTAGTGTTACGGGACGATAAAGAAAGTCACATGGTAAGATAATGAATGAGTGTTGCCTGACCTAATAATGTACTGGTCCAGCCTATACACCCCAATGAGTGGAAAGGAGGACCTTATTTGTTGCCTTACCTGTTTAACAGCCAGTGGTGTGACGTCTGCAGGACCTCCCTTAACAGGAACTTCTGAAGCCTTTGATGTGGTGTACTCTAAAAAAAAAAGGAAGGAATGTTTAAAACATTCATTTTGTGCTTTTGTGACATCTGTCAAACTACTGTGAGAGCAAGCATGAAATCTGTGAAACTACTGTGAGAAAGAATGAAATCTGTCTAACTATTGTGACAGCAAGCATGAAATGTGTCAAACTATTTGTGAGAAAGCATGAAATCCATCAAACAAATATGAAAGCAAGGATAAAATCTGTCCAACTAGAGTGGAACTGAGCAAGAAAAAGTCAAATAAGTGTAAAATTAGGTGTGAAATCTGTAAAACTGGGTGTCAATTTTGTCAAACTAGCGCGGATCAGGGCAAATTTTTACCCACAAAGTTAGGCCCAAAGAAACAATAAACATCATCATGTGCCCTGGCAACTGGAGTATGCGCTCATGCATCTCCACAGATCACAATCCCGAGTTGCCAGGAATCGCTTTCTTGATTGTATCCCTGTTTGCCATTGTTTCAGCCCATACAGCATCATCTCTCTTAGTCTGCCTCTACCCCTCTTTCCACTGATCTTTCCAGTTGTCACAATGTTCTCTGAAGTCTCTCTTCTCATTAGGTGGCCAAAGAACAGTGTCTGTCTCTTTCTTATTGCTGTATATAGAGATCTACTTTCATTAAAAACAACATACACATTAAAAAAAAATTAACAAGCTTAGAATAAAGCCTTACTTGTCCATAAGAGTTCCAAAGCTTTCTTATGCTCAATGCCATTAAAATGGTGGTATGCTTGACCCTTGGATATTCTCACCGAACAAATGTTGCAGAATTGACCTTGTGAAAATACAGATTTTCTGGGATTTTCTTTTTTCTGCTCCGTGCTGTTCTCATTTTCTTTGTTATTGTTTTCCTCTTTCTTGCTATCTGTGTTGCTCTTACTAACATTCTAAAAGGAAACAGAGGGATTTTTAAAACTGATAAAAACATGGAATTTAAAAATTGACCCAAAAAAAACATGGATTTTAAAAACTGACAAAAAAAAGGGATATTTAAAATATTATATTGTCAGGTAACCTTCATTTACATTAGCAGGGTTTTTAGATAAAATGTACCAACTTTTAAAATAGTTTTTAAGGTAAGTTTCACATTTTAATGTTCTGCCTGGCTAAAGCAGTAATTGTTGTGTGCACACCCATGCCGATATGCAGATGTATGTAAGCAGATACAGTTAAAAAGAAAATCTGTTCTAGACTTTGTGGTAGAGAGGAACCAGTCAAAGGAATGATCATTATTAATGTTAGAAATTTGGAATGCATGGTAATTTCCATTAAAATTAACAGTTTTCTTTACATAGAGTAAAGGCAAAATAACCAAAAAGGTCAATAGTTTTCTATGTGGCCTAGCCTGTGATATCTGCGGAGAAAATGACTGAAATTTTTTTTTCAACATTAAAGAAACAAAAGCTGACATATTGAGAGCCGCTGTCACCAAAATCGCTAGGAAAAGATTAAAGTAGCCTTGTCTACACCCCCCCCCCCCCTCCCCACCAACTGCAATAACAGAAAGGGAAAGAGGTAGAGAATAGACAAATATGAATGTGGAATGCTTTAATCAGGTAGATAAAAATCAACTTAATTCAAATATCAAATGACGAGTCAGATGGAGCATAAAAGCCCTGCCTGCTCTTGACTAGTGTGTGACAGAGAGAGAGAGAGAGAGAGAGAGAGAGAGAGAGAGAGAGAGAGAGTGACAAAGTCACAGATAGAAAAGGAGAGACAGACAGATAAGGATGGATGCTAAGATAGGTAGGAAAAACAAGAGTGAGAGAGAAAGACAGAGGGAGATGGAAGGAAAAACAAGCAGAAAAGATAACCGGATGGAAAAGAGCGGAAGAGGAGTGGGAGAAAAGATGTAGACAAAGCCAGAAGGGACAAGGAGATGGGAAAGGAGAGGTATAGGAAGGAGGAGATGCAAGCACAGAGAAAGAGCAACAGAGTAGGGAAACACAGATTGTGGGGGTGGGGGGGGGGGGGTTTGGATGAGACAGAGAGGAAGGGAGACATAGAGATGGCAGGATAGAGAGGGAGGAGGAGAAGCAAACCGAAAGGAAGAGAGGCAGATGGCAAGAAAGTGGGAGGCGGGACAGACAGGATGTGAGGGGGAAAGACAAACAGACAGAAAGTGTGAGATTGAGGAAAATCAAGTGGAGCAACAGGTAGAGAGACACAGTAAAAATACACTAATGGTCTGGTCACCCCAATCGTGCTAAAAGAACTACAACACAGAAATAAAAGAAAACTAATATCAAATACATCAAAGAAGAAAGTAAGTAACCACCCTGTCACAAATGTACAGCAATGTCTTGTGTAAGAGACAAAACTATTAGGACAAGGCAGTTATGGAACAGTAGAGTAAATAAGCAAGAGAGACTGGGAGGGAGGAAGAGAGAGGGAAGGAGGAAAGAAGAGTGTATGGAGAGAAAGCAAGAGAGGGATACTAGAGACAAAGAAAACAGAAGCAGAAGAGAGGGGAAGGGGAGAGGAAGGAGAGGGAAGGGAAATAACAGAGTAAGGACAGAGAGAGAGAGAGAGAGGAGGAGGAGGAAGACAGAGGGGAGAGAGAAAAGAAGGGACATTGAGAGGAATTAAGAGAGCAATTAGAACTGGGAAGATTGTTAGTAGAGATAGAAAGGGGCAACTATACACACAAATGAATTCAGAGCAACCAGGCACAGCTTATCGAAACAGGCACGATCTAATTAAAATATTTCTTTCAACTTCATCATAACCCATATTGTCGGAATCTAAGTCATTACTAAAATTAGCTTTTTTTCTTCATCTAACGAATGCTGCATAAGATCTAAAGCCTGAGTGGCAATATGTCCACGGATTCAACAGTCACTTAAGTAGGGATACGCCCGCAAAGAGTTAAGGCCTTGAAAGCTCAAGTTACCAATCTCTGGTGTTTGCCAACTTCAAGGGCCGCTATCAGCTCTGGCTGCAGACTGGAGACTTTCTAGCCCACAAGTGAGCATACAGAGCCATTATGCTACTGCAGCTCCCACAGCAATAGGGGTAAGGACTTATTTAAAAATATACTTTAGGTGTATTAAGCATTAAACCTTAGTTATAGTATGGTACTGGATAGGGCTGTACAGAATAGTGCTTTTCTGCCAAATACGAATAGTGGGACCAACTATTTGGTTGAATTCGAATAGTGCATTATCATCATCAGGTGCCTTGACGAATGGCGTGGACGACTATGCCTCGCCACAATCCGCGATCTCCTGCAGCAAGTATTAGTTCGTGTGCCGACACACCTCCATGCGATGCAACATGACTGTCAAGAATCTTCTCTCATTGTCTTCCTCTATCCCTCCTTCCACAGATCTTTCCAGTGGTCACCACATGTTCCATCTTCCCTTTTCTCATAACATGGCTGAAAAATGATGACTGCCACCTGATGTCTGTGATTAGTTGTCTTCAGGCTCCCGCCTCTTTCAAAACCTTTTGGTTGCTTTTAAAAAAAATTTTTTTTGGCTGTCCAAGGCATTTTAAGCATTGTTCTGTAAAACCACATTTCTGAGGCCTAAAGACATTTTTTGGCCTGCCTGTCGATTGTCCAGGACTCACAGACATATGTTAAAACTGGATGTATGTAGCAAGCAAGAATTCTTTTTCTAACCTTTAATGACAAAGATATATTGCATAAGGTGTTCTTCATTTTATAAGATGAAGTTTTTGCCTGTCTTATTCTGTTTCTTATTTCAGTAATGCATCTTCCATCTGATGTTATCCATGTGCCCAGATACTTAAATTTCTGTACTTGTCCCATAATAACACCCTTGACTCTTATTACACATTCAGGAATAATTCTTTTCTTTGATTCCGCCATTACTTCTGTCTTCCCACTACTCAAACTGAGGCCCATTCTTCCACTTTCAAAAAGTGAGTAGTGTATAAAATAGATCTAAAATAGATCTAAAAACAAACATTCATAATGTCAAATGTACGCTGAAATTTTACTTCACAAAATGTAGTACATAGTAAACATTTAATGTTTCGCATCAGTCAGTCTGTGGTAACTAATACTTGTAAATTGTCGCTGACAGCTTAGTTACTGCATGAAAGCGACTTAGGCAACAGCAACTGAATGTTGAATTAAGAATCGACATAACAGCACTCCTGACACTCCTATAAGCGCTCCATTCCCATCTTCAGCAGCAAGCGAAGAGTTAAAATTCTGATGGTACCAGTAACAGTCTGACTGTAAATTCGTCTCGCCCCTCCCCCGACTGTCGACTAGATCCACTTGTAACTCCTTGCAGTGCCATTCTCCTCATACCGTAATGATCTGTTTGTTCCTCGGCACTGTTCACTCGCTCCCAAAGGGTCCTCACAACATCCAGCTTGTCATATATCAGTTCACCACCAAGTGGTGCAAAACTGGCCAGTCTATCTGCCTGCTCATTTCCCAACATACTGGCGTAAACTGGAGAAAATATCCAAAGGATGCTAACTACCCGGGACCTCTGAAGAGATGCTTGCCACTCTGCACGGAGAATGCCGGTCTCCACCTTTCTCAGCATTCTCTGTGAGTCAGTTACAATGACGACATGTGTGTACAGCTGATTCTCAAGCCAACGGAAGGCAGCAACTATCGCAGTGAATGCAGAAACGGGTGTAAGGTAACTACTATTTGTATTCGGTCAAATACTGAATAGTCCACTATTTGGCCCCGAAGGGAATATTCTTACAGCCCTAGTACTGGATATAGTATGGTATTGTGGGGAATGTACTTCTTACCACAAAATTACTGTGAGCAGGCTGTCCCACTTTTCCAACAGATGGTCCTCTAACCAATGCACCATGTTTTTTCTCTCTGCTCATCCACTTTGTCTTCTTCTTCTTCGGCCTAGTTAACTGGTTGCTCACCATCTTCTGGATGTGGGTCGTAGACTTGTCACAAACTGCATGGTATGTGATGTTTCCTGTTCGTGACCTGCGGAATATGTTTATGAATTACTCTAAACAATTGTTAAACATCCCCGTGTGGTTTCCAGGGCCTAGTTGTGGGGAAAATAGGAATAGACCCACTGCTTGTCCAAAAGCATGTGGTAAGAGTCGACTAATTGGGAGCTTCCTTTAAAGTCGGAGTACATCTGCCCAAGAGGCAAGGAACCAACAGTCTGCATGTAAATGAGTCAGACCTGTCAAACAGATGTACACTCAATTATCAAGTTCTGGAACAAGACTACAGTCCAGAAGTGGACAAACAACCAGAACTTTCTGCTGGAGCTTACAGCCAGTGAACGTGAAGAAGAACTGGAAAACACAGACTATAAGTCAGCTTCATAAATTACAATTAAAACAAGGGATGTTAAGTGTCTGCAACACTGGTGAGGTGTTCCTGGAAATGATCAGCTAGCTTCCTGCTGCTTCCCCCAATAGATGCCTTGTTGTATCTTTCACAGACCAAGGTATACATTACGTTTCTGGATTCACATGTAAATGCTTCCCTAATTTTGAAAGAACCAGCTGGGAAACTAACCGAATAGGTCAGGACAACGAAAGGACATGTTCTGCATGTGATGCAGGAGCATTCGGTAGTCCCAAAAGAAAGTGCTGTTTGGATCAGCGGGAGTTGGCTTGTGACAAGTGTATCTTAAAAGCTATGGTCTTGTCTTTACTAATCTCTGCTTTTCACTGAAGATCATTTTGTGTCCGGATTAGAGCACAAGATGTCCAAGTGGCAAAAGAATACCACAATGTTAGGTTGAAAAGTTGGAGTCAATTTGGGTCCATCACTAGTCAAATTACTTCTAGTGGGGACAGCATTTCTCTTTATGATGGGTAGTACTTTGTGCAAAGCCTCTTATAGGCTGTGTTCCGAGTAGAATCAGGCATGGAAGAAGTCAAGGAATTCAACTGATTTATCTAAGAAGTCAAGAGTCATCAGAGTGCAACCTACACAGTCGGAGGAGCTATGAGTTAGGAATATAATTTTTTCAAGGCAGTGGGTGAGACCATGTGTAGAGGAGACAGCTGTGAGAATCCATAGGTTTGTAGTAGCCTGAAGTCTTTAAACATGAGAAATTGGCGATGACTGTGATGTCAAGAAAGTTTACTGAAGTTTTAGAGATCAGTGAGAGAAATTTGATAGCCGGATTGAAACTGTTGACAAAATGAATGAACTGGTTGAGCTCATTTATGGACATACCAGCCCCATCATCTATGTACCTCCTGCACACAGGAAACTTTCCTCGGTTTGCTAAACCAACCTCGTATTCAAGGTGGCACATAAAGAGGCACTCATAACTGGGACCCATCTTGGTGCCTATCGTGACCTCACTGATCTGGGCAAAATACTCACCACTGAACTCAAAGGATCAGTACCAGTTCGGCAAGGCGTACAAGAACTGCAGCAGGAATGATGGGGTTAGACATCCTGTTAAAAAAGAACTGGAGTGTCTTAAGATGATCAGAGTGAGGGGCAGACGAATTGAAGAAGCACACACCTTTCAGAAAAAGATGACAGGTTTTCCGGAGCAGCTTGACGGATCCAAAAATGTTGACAGCATGGTTGGTGTCTTTTATAATGAAGGGAGACTAGCGACAATGGGCTGGAAATACTATATATAAATTCAGAAAGATACAAGGTGGAAAAGGGCTGACAGATACAATAAGGCGTCCAGGGTTGTCAGGCTTTTGGATCTTAAGCAACAAATACATATACAGCTTGCCAAGTTAGCTGACAAAAACATGTATGTTGGTAGCATACTCTGGAAAAGTCCCTCATAAAATAAATGAATGTAACGTGTCCTTGACTTTCTTGTTGTTATAGACTGTAGGGCTATGACCTCTGGCAGAATAGAAAACAGGATTTCTGAGTTGGGTGCTGCCTTCCTCAATGTAAAGACCTTTCCTCCAAATGATCACAGCACCCCACTTCGTCAGCTGATTTTATAACAATACTGCCTCTCTTTCTGAGGGAGAAGAGTGGATTTTTGGTAAAGGCAACTGCTCCAACTGTTGGAGAGCATGCAACGTGTGGCTGATATAGAGATCAAGAGCCTTAGATTTACCAGCAGGAGGAGTCCACTGGGATTAGGGTTTGTTGACATATGTTTATAGTTGTTCCTGTCTACTTTCTCAAAACTGCTGTTTGAGTTTAAGCGAGAATAAATAATACAATGTTAGCTGAAATAATGATAATACTCTTAAGAAAAAGGCAGACCGTGATGACAGCAGCATTCTTGTTGTGTGCAATATATGGGAAGGGAAGTTAATTATTGAACGTAAAACTTGGTGCGGTGCAGCACACATTGAACGGAATGTGAAGGGAGGGAGAGAGAGAGAGAGAGAGAGAGAGTGATGGTTGACTCTACGACGCTGTGTGGAAGGCAGGTTCTAATCTGGATGGTTCCAGACTAGTCCTGCATACCTGTGTTACGCTGGCGGTAGGTGTACAGGCTGTCTGTGAGAGTTGTTACAGTGGCCGAGCCAGCGTGACAGAAGCTCGTGTGGTGAGATCAGGAGATCTCAAGTACGTGTCAGGCCGCAGACGGAAGGTCTGGATAATCTTCACAAGGTATTGTGCATCGGCCTGTATGCTTTTTCTATGACAGTGTACCCAAGGGATGGGTGTCATAGAGGTAGACACATAATCACGAGTAGTGGGTTTGCACGAGCAGGTAATGTTTGCTCGTAGTTGACCACGGAACAGGGTGGCAGTAGAAGTAGCCCAGAGCGTCCGGAGTGTGTGTTGCCTTGCTAGTAGGAATGACTGTGGCAGTATAACAATTTATTCTCGTGATGCCTTTCATTGTCTTCGTGTTAAAATACATTAATTCTGTTTGACGTTCACCATGTATCCGGCGTCCTCTATTGCTGTTGGGCGGGAGTGGTGACTTGTTACTGTAACACTATTGAGCATACCATGGATACTTGGCAAGTGTGCGGTGTATCAAGCGAACATTCGCACGCGTCAATTCTGCGGAGGGCCTGCTACATGACGGTGATGAGTTATTTCATACTCTCTATCTGCAGTTTGTGTGCATTAGATAAAAATCTTTGAAACTTTAAAAGTCAGAATAATACAGCTATGGGGTTTTAAACTCAGGCAACAATTCAGACAGTGAACTGACTAAGTAACAAATGATTAGAATTTAAATTCACAAAAGAACACCAGGTAAGTTCTGTGCCATCTCCTAAGGTTGGCTACAGTGCACCCCTGCTGCCCTTGGGAATATTACATGATGAGGCAGCCACTGATATTTTCCATGGTGTGACTCTCGTACCGCTGTCCGAAAACCATACAAACTGATCCCCCCACCCTCTTTTCACCACAGGGCTCGAGAATCATGCAACTGTTAATCACATTCACTAGCCTCTAAGCCACGGAGCTGCATACATTCTCAAGTCATCCATGAATGTATAGTGACTTCCCTGGTGCTGACAGGGAGAGCTGGCTAGCTGCTTGGGGTGGGGGGGGGGCATTGCGTTCAACCAGCATCCCTGAACGGGAGAGCTTTAGGTTATAATTGTGACTTATGTGCGCCATAAAATGGCTTAGCACTGCTCGCCACCAAGTAGCTGTGAAAGGGACTCTTGCTGTGTTGAGGCGACCTCCATAAATAAGACTCAAATACTGTCACCAGTGGGTAACCAAGTCACCAATGACTGACAGGGAAAGTGGAGAATCGCAATTTATGTATTTATTTACTAGATTTATGTATAATAGTTTCAGGGAATCATTTCTTTTCGAAGGTCATTTTGTAAGATACTTACAAGGTGAAAGGGTTAAGGGTGAACACACACAAAGAGAATGTAAACGTAGACTTGAGGCTGAGTGTCATTTCACAAAATGCTTGTTACTCTTTTCCTATAAAAAACCTATTCACAATTGTCAGGGTTCGCCCTGTTATGAGACAGTTCAGTATGATGATGATTATTCTCGTCATCGTACCCTGCGACCCTTAGTGCAAATCATTACGTGTATACACGTGTATGACCAAGCATGAATGTATGAGCAAAGCCTAGCTTGGTCAATGACTTCACGAAGGTGTTAACCACCGGGTGAAAAAGGTAACGCAGAACAAAACGGGCGTGCAGGGGAGACCCTGGACATTCTGGACCGGATGCTTGACGCTTGCTTGTGTGACGGCTGTGTAGCTTGACGTGGGACGCTTGCTTGTGTGATGGCTGTGTAGCTTGACATGGGACGCTTGCTTGTGTGACGGCTGTGTAGCTTGACGTGGGACGCTTGCTTGTGTGACAGCTGTGTAGCTTGACGTGGAACGCTTGCTTGTGTGACGGCTGTGTAGCTTGACATGGGATGCTTGCTTGTGTGACGGCTGTGTAGCTTGATGTGGGGCGATTGCTTGTGTGACGGCTGTGTAGATTGACGTGGGACGCTTGCTTGTGTGACAGCTGTGTAGCTTGACATGGGACGCTTGCTTGTGTGATGGCTGTGTAGCTTGACGTGGGACGCTTGCTTGTGTGACGGCTGTGTAGCTTGACGTGAGACGCTTGCTTGTGTGACGGCTGTGTAGATTGACGTGGGACGCTTGCTTGTGTGACGGCTGTGTAGATTGACGTGGGACGCTTGCTTGTGTGACGGCTGTGTAGCTTGACATGGGACACTTGCTTGTGTGACGGCTGTGTAGATTGACGTGGGATGCTCGCTTGTGTGACGGCTGTGTAGCTTGAGGTGAGACGCTTGCTTGTGTGACGGCTGTGTAGATTGACGTGGGACGCTTGCTTGTGTGACAGCTGTGTAGATTGACATGGGACGCTTGCTTGTGTGATGGCTGTGTAGATTGACATGGGACGCTTGCTTGTGTGACGGCTGTGTAGATTGACGTGGGACGCTTGCTTGTGTGACAGCTGTGTAGTTTGACATGGGACAAGAGTTTAGATTGTGCTAGATTTAGTGACAGTTCGTTTTGACTTGTATAAATGTACCAGTGTAGTTATTAGCTGTAACGTGTTCTGTTCGTAGTGTCATTAAATGTATTTTATTTGTTACAGAGCAGATAGCATGTGTTCTAGTTAGATCTCAGTTAATACACAATTTAAAGTAGTAGCTAGACCGTGTCAGTAGTCATAACTATAAGCCAGACCATGCATTGTTGGTGGCGTTAGCACTGTCGACGCACCTAGGCCTACACGTTGCGTATGCCATAGCGTCTTTCGCATCGCGAGACAGGGCTTGAGTTGGCGCTGTAGAGGAGAGTGGTAGCGGCTAAGAGCTTATATATTGAATGTGTAAAGGCGCCTCTAACAGTTTTAAAGTTAGACACAGCCTGGTTGCAAATTAAGGAGCGCTACCCCTCCTCAGGTGTACCACCACTCCGTTTGTATCTTTGATAATAAAGATTGTGTGTGTGTTGCAACCAGTATTTGGCTTGAGTGTGTTTGTCAACAGTGTTTTCCTGTCATTAGCCTTTAGCAGAGCCAATGGAATCGAACCCTAGACAATTAGGTTCCTGACAACAATAAAATATCTATACTTAGTCATGAATGGCGAGTATGGTTCCTGGAAGAATAGGCAGAGGCTGAACAGCATAACTGTGGACAGTCAATGCAATCAATGTCACCTCTGCACAAACTGGAGAAAGAAGATATGAAATCAAGACAATTTACCTGACTTCTTCAGCAACATCTGGCATTGCCCTCATTAGGGACTGCACATCCTCAAAGTCCAACTCTTTTATTGGCAGCCTCTGGCACATCAGCATTTCGTAATCATCTGAGGACAAAAATATGACAAATTCATTTTCACCATCTCATATCTATCATGGCCACTTGCTATATCATTGGTTTAGATGGATATATCCATCCCCAACTTTCCATGGCTAGTAACTCATAGGCATGCTTGCATTGGTTTTTGTTGTTGTTGGAGTTTCTGTCACTCTGCTCTACAAGAAGATAGTGGCTAATGAGTGCTCCAGTCCTTGGTTTGCCTACTGCAAACATGGGACTCTAACTTGTGACCCATCCCCTCTCCCAAGTAATGAATGAAAATAACAGAGGATGACGAATATACTCGCAATTGCTTCAGAATCAATGGGCTCAGTTTTCAGTTTGTGGACACAAATTGTTGACATCCTGAGGGATCACTGGTGAGAGCTGCTATGCAGTAATTTGTGCATTATGTGATGTTTATGACCGGCATCCAGCTACTTTGTAGAGACTCAGCTTGTCTGGGCAAAATTTGGTGCAATGAAGTAAATACATTCACCTTTAATCACACTTTCTTCTTGTTACCTTTAAATTATCATTATTCATTACAAACATATAAGGAAAGGAATCTGACTAGCTAGCATTATAGATAGATTACAGATTTAAGAATCAACATCACAGCACATAGGGCATACATACAAATGCTCTGTCTCCCGCAGCAAACATCTTAAGGTGTAGATGGTAACTGTTCCCATAGCACACTGATTATGCACACTCCGTTCTCTTTTTTTTTATATTCGGCCCTCCCTGCCATATACACACCTAATTCATTGTTCATACATTCTTACAAATTTCATTTCCTCATAGCATTATAGACACATATAACAATGAAATGAAGAAGATTGTATCTACTTAAGATTGTATCTACTTAAGATTGTATCTACTTAAGATTGTATCTACTTAAGATTGTATCTACTCAAGCAAATACCTTCAATACTCTCAGCAGCAACTCCATGTTTAGAGCTAAGCAGAATTGACCTGATTTCAATTTTTAATGTTTCCAAAGTCTTTGAAGTCATGATGTCGGTGCAGGAAAGTAAATATCTGAGATCAAATCTTGAGAGAAAATATCAAGTTTTGATGATTAGTAATTACAGCAGAAACAGAACTGCCTAAATTAACATCACTAAACGAAAGTATTATTCCACTTATATGCCTGTTCCTTTTGTTCTATTAATGCTTTGCTCGACTATATGCTCACTTGTAAGTGGTATGCCTACATAAATAGTCAGTAGTACCTCGGGTCATGATCGCCTCTAGTCAAGAAAAAATCAGCCCGTAAAAAAAATTGTGAACATATTTCGGCTTGGCCCATGAACACTGCCTTGGCGCATGAACAATCAAACATGGCTTTGCTGCCAGGTTTTTGGCTTGCGTACAACATCATTTGTGCTAAGATTTACGCGCTGTGAACATTGTTTGTCATTCGTTCTTGATATAATTTTTTTTGCTGTTGCATTTTGCATTAAAATATTCCTCATTTCGCCTCCCAAAAATGAGTCGAATGTCACTGACAGTAGTGTTAAGAAGTCTAAACGTGTTACGGTAGAAACGAAAAAATAAATAATAATTGAACATAGGATTGGTGTCCACATGTTGATGAAGCAAAGTTCTAAAGTGCTTGAAGAAACTGAAAAATTGCTAGTTTTAATTAATGAAAGCAGCTTGCTGGAGATGGTATTACTGAGGCCCTACTATGAAATAATGATTTACTTCTGCGTGGTGATTTAGCGGCAAAAATGCTGAATACAAATGACGCTAAAGTCAACAATTTTAAAGGAAAAAGATGCCGCCTAGAGAAATTTCACTGATGAACTGGAAATCATAGCGTTGTTAACCCGTGTGGGTTCTAGGGCAAAACAAGAATAGACACACTGCCTCTCCAAGAAGCATATCTTTAGAGTTGACTAACTGGGGGCTTCCTTTGAAGTCATCAGTGTGAGAGGCAAGGAACCAACAATCTGCATACAAATAAGTCAGATCTGTAAAATGGATGTGCAAGTTCTGGAACCATACTTAAGTTCAGAGGTGGACAAACAACAAGAACTTTTCGCTGGAGTTTACAGCCGGTGAATGCCAAGAAGAAAACAGTGCTGTTAGGCAAGGAGAGGCAGCTAGTTGGGACACAAAAACAAGGTAGCAGATTCCTATGTCTTGTTAACTTTATCAACTCTGAATGATGTTAGGTTCTGCATCAAAGGAGATACTTGGTATATGTGTGTATGTGTGTGTGTGTGGGGGGGAGAACACCAAGACTTACATAAACTAAGAGGAAAAAACACTGCATGGCAACAAACCAATGAAGAACAGGCTTTCACTTTTACTGTGCACTAAAACAAGTGGGAACTGTCAGATTTAGCCTCTCTTCATTGACCACTCTGAAAATCTGCAAGCTTTTAAATGCAATAAACTGCTAAAGCGCACACTTCCAGTATTGCTAAGAGTAAAAAAACAAGGCTTGTGTAACCAAATTACTTTTTATGGAGTGATTTTTGCACCAGTGGTAAAGTAATACTTTGAATAAATTAAATTGCCTCTTAAGTGTCTGCTATTTATGGACAATGTTGCAGCTTATCTTCCAAGTACGGAAAAATACCTTGATGTTGAAAACGACTTCATATTAGTCACATTTCCAACTGCTAACACAACTCCTCTCATTCAGCACATAGACCAAAAAGTTATTACCAACTTTAAGAAGGTTTACACAAAGGTCCACCCCCCCCCTCCCCCCATGTGTTTACAGGTGACCAATGACATGAATTCGACCCTGCATGATGTTTGGAAGGATCCCTTCCATATCCTCCAATGCATTTACTTCATTGACAAAACATGGAACAACATCTCTAACCACACTTTTCAATCTAACTGTAGGAGACTTTGGCCTGGCTGCATGCCTGATAGAGACTTCAAGGAGGCACATATAACTATTAAACGAGATTGTGACTCTCTTGTTTTGGCTTGCAGGTCAACGAAGAGGATGTGATGGAGCTGGTGAGGACCATAGACAAGAATTCAACACAAAAGAACTTGAGAGAGGAGGAGGCAGAGTTGATGCACGTTTCAAGTGCTGAGATCAAAGAAATGTGTAGCAAGTGAAGAGAAGTGTATGTTTTCACTAAGAAGCATCACCCCAACATATTTGTGACCAGCAGAGCAGTGGACATTTGAAGTGATAGTGTGATGTTCCATTTTCAGAAAATTATCCAACAAAGAAACAAAAATGTTTCTGCATCGTTATCTTGTGAAAACACCAGCCACAGAGCCAGCAATGGAACCACTTCCTAGGATACAAACGAGAAAAAACACCAGGAATACAAATATAATTACCTGATATTATAGAATGGGACCCTCCTTCAAAGAAGTCGTCCTCCTCCACCATCTACCTGAACCAGCAACTATCAACCATAAATATAAAAGTTATATTGTATATATTATCTTACATAAATCCTTAAAAAAAGCTATTGGTGCCACCATGTTCAATAATTTTTGGTAAAAATAGAACCTGTAAGGTCTTTATCACAAAACATTTCACAACAAAGCAAATAAATTATATTCAAAGTTAGAAGATCTGGAGGATGTGGTTTTCTATCAAACCGTGAAGTATGATCAGCAAGTTCATGCACAGCAGTCAAGCATCACTCTACATGACAATGATGCGATGGATGTTACTGTCAGCTTTGATGGCACTTGGTTGACAAGAGGCCATACATCCTACATTGGAGTTGGCTATGCAGTGGATGTACTTACTAGAATCTGCATAGATGTACATGTTATGTCCACATATTGTCAGGTGTGTGAAACCACTGGTAAAAGTTCCCAAATCTAAACCAGCCGAATTCGAAGCATGAAAGGCAGACCATCTTCTAAACTGTGATAATCATTTCACAGGATCTGCTTGAAAAATGGAGATGGAGGCTGCACGAGTGATGCGGAAGTGGTCTGTGGCCTGTCATTAACTTCGTTTTATATCAATACTTTCTGATGATGATGCCAAAACATTTGCGGACCTTAGCAAAATCAAACCTTAAGGGGAGGACATTCACATAGACAAACATGAATGTATCAGCCATGTCAGTAAACCATGAAACAGCACCCTGTAATGTTGTTGCTGACTGCCAGAAGCAAGGTGTGACCCCAAATGGACCTGGTAAAGGTCAGCTTACACAAAATGCCATCCGTAAGCTGACAATTTATTACAACAGAGCAATAAGGGACAACACAAGTGTAGAGTCTATGAGGAACAGTGTTATAGCTTCACTGTATCAATGTTTTTCAACAGACAAAACTCTACGCCATGAAATGTCCTCCAGTGGAGAGCAATCTTGGTGGGGGTTTTCTCAGTCTGCCCTGGCTAAGCACCAGTCCCCAGTTCCTCATGACAAGATGTTACACAAATGGCTTAACTGTGACAAGCTACAGAAATATCTTTTGCCAATTTATGAAAGGCTGTCTGACCCTAAACTGCTTAGTAGATGTTTTTCAGAAAAAAACTCACAAATTCAAATGAGTGTCTACACAGCCTGACCTGGGCTCGCTGTACTAAAGACTTGCCTCACGCAAACGCGTTCAATTTGCAATTGTAACAGTAGCAAGAGAGTTCAACTTTGGTGCTGTTGCTTCGAAAGACACTGCCTAGTTTTTATTTTCTACAGGCCTGCATATGAAGAGACAGAGCATCTAAGATGCAGAAGAGAGTTAGAAACAGCTTGATGTATAAGAAGGACAAGCAAACTAAGAGACGTGACAGTGTTCGAGCTGCTAAACTGAAGAGGCAAGATGAACTACATGCCCTAGAGGCTAGTAGAGGGAGATCGTTCTTATACAGCAGGATTGTTTTAATGATCCTGCAATATCAGAAACTGTTTTTTCTGTGTAAAATAATATGTTAAATCATGACAATAATTTTTCTAGAATGATAAAACACGAAAAAAAATAATTTTCTCTGTTTTCTTATTTTGGCAGTCTTTCGGCTTAGGATATTTTTCATTCTGGCAGTCTTTCTGCTTGGGATATATTTTTCTCAAAAACTGTCCAATTATAATTAAACTTAGTACACTCATTTAACATTGTATTACTTATGCAAATACACACACCTTTTTGACGATTTAGTTTTTGTACAGCAGTCCGAAAACCAAAAAAAATGTCTAAAAATATATGACATATTTTTTTTTAATTAGGTAGAAAAGAAATAGTAAGTGATATTACAAAAATGCTATGTAATTGTGTGAATGGCTATGAGTGTATCAATATACAAAAAATTAAGCCTGTACATACAAAAATGTTGGTTTTAGACATATTGCAAGAAATCCAATATGACCGTTGTTTATCTTGGTTTCCATAGCAACCATTGAGTGCACATTTAGTTTCAAGAATTTGACAGCATTTGATTGATCTCAGGTCTTCAATATAAAATCCTATACCATACCAGAAAATAGAAATTAAATAGTATACAATTTAGTTTCAAAGGTTTAGAAACACCTCTGACTTAATAAACTAAATTCACCTGGTTTTATCTTTGTAATGTATCAGTCACCAGTGTGAGTGACAAATACACAGTGACATTACTACTAATACTAATGTCTATGTAAACTACTTATTACTGTTAGTGTTTCCAGTCTCTACCATTGCTAAATATAACATCATGGTGCCTTATTATTTAAATTTAAAAATGTGTGACAATTTGTAACACTTTTTAAATCATTTATAATGTCTTCTTTTCTTCATCAAATCAATTTTGATTTTGGTTAGCGTGCCGTATTTTCTGAGAAAAAAAAAAAAAAAGTTCGAGAACAAACTAATATTCTTCACTGTTCCTCACTCCTGGCAGAAGAGGCTGGCCGGGCTAGTCTAAGACCAAGTCCTTTTAATGAAAAAAAAAAGAAAAGCTCGAACGTGCTGTGCTACTTTTCTATTCCTTTTGAACAGAGGGCCGTGTCATGTGGGTCTCCGAATTCTGGAAGTAGATTTCAGCGAATCAGAGTGGATCACAACAGACACTTAAGTCACACCACATGTTCTCATATTTCATGTTTTGAATTTTCGCCTTACATCGGATCGCGCATTTGACTAAAATATTTAGCATCAGAGAATGCGTATATATGGATAATATATGTAGCACTTACACGTGTGTACAATGTTAAACAACGTGAATATTTTATAAGCAAAATCTGACGAAGAAATTTCGACAATGTGAAAAGTTTCATCCACGATGATTAATCTCAATCTGGCAGAAGTCAAACTCTGCGGGGAAATTGTGACTGTTTGTGTTTCTTGTGTAGAAGAGCGGCGTTTTTGTCACGTGAATTACTACTCTACAGATCAGGGCACTAACTTCAGAGCTGAGGCAACTGCCCTCCTTTCTGCAGTCCAACATCTCATCCCTCAAGAACACAGAGGGCACAATATTGTTATACTTAGTGACTCACTGTCTGTTCTCCGAGCACTATCCAGCAAAAAACAAGACAAACTAATTGCAGATCTAAGGACCAACATTGGCTTACTCTCCAAGGAAGCAGAACTGGTCTTGCAGTGGATACCAGCCCACTGTGGTATTCAAGGAAATGAGAGAGAAGATGAGTTGGCAAAAGCTGGGAGTAATCTTCCACAACCCCATCCACCACCCAGCTACAAGGAACCAAAACAGCGCTAAAGCAGTATTTCAAGCGGGAGTGGAAAAGGCAGAATGGAGATTACAGACCAGAGAGTGACAGCATAAACAAACTCAACAGGAAAGAACAAACATCAATTTTTAGACTTCGGACTGGACACTGTGGTCTTCGAGCACACTTGTACAGGATAGGCATAAAAGAATCTGCTGCCTGTGATTGTGGAGCAGAAAGACAGACCCCTGGGCATATACTACAGTACTGCCCTTACCTCTCCCAGCAAAGACTTGGTCTGGCCCAAGGGAGCCACATTGCAAGAGAAGCTATGGGGGGACCGGTTTCGACCTTAAACGCACAATCCTATTTGTGACCCAGACGTGGCTCAATGTTTAGCATGACTGATGTCGAACGCAGAAGAAGAAGAAGAGCTGTTCAACTGGCGGCCCACTGGCTGAAGCCGGCCCACAGAGGCCTAACGAGTGGCCCGAGGATCTTGGTTGATAATATTGTATTAATGATCTTTAAACGCTGGGACTTTTACCTCTGGACCGTGGTGACTCATTGTCAACATGTTGGCCCATAGTAGGCTAGTTGACTAGCTCTGCTATAGCAGTTTGAAATGAGGCTTTTCGTGCTTATTCCCACCTTTTTTCCACTCACTGTCACCAGATTTTCTGTCTCTCCATTCGCTCCCCCCCCCCCCCGCTAACTGGCATTCTTTCTATTTGCTCTCTCTCATTTGCCCTCTCTCCATTCGCTGCCTCACCATACTCTCTCCCTCCCCTCTCTCTCTTTCTCTCTCTCTCTCTCTCTCTCTCTCTCTCTCTCTCTCTCTCTCTCTCTGTGTCTTTCTCTCACCATTAACTCGCACCCTCACTTCACTATCTCACCATTACTCTGTCCATGTCTTTCTAATGCGAATACCAGCATGACATTAGTTATGGTAATACCCTGTCATGTAATTGTACCAAGGAACACCATGTCATCAGTCCGGTATCTTTTTTTTTTTTTCAACAGGGCCCTGGCAACAAAACGACAGAAATAATTAACCATGGGAGACACAAACACATTTAACAATTTTAAAACCCTGCTTATCCGACAATGTCTCACACAGACAAGGAGGCCTGCGTTGGAGGGTACTTTCCCAGGAGGCAGATGACCTCGGCGGATGGATACTGGAAAAGAATATGAGTCTTCTTCTTTTCGTTCTCCCTGTCAGTTTTTTTTTTTTTTTAGTTTCTGTTTGTTTTTCTTCTTTACAACATCTCATAAGAGCACAACTGCGGTATAGGGACTTCTTCTTTTCGTTCTCCCTGTCGAGAAGGCCACAGATCTCTGTGGAGTCTGTAGTGCGAGTGTGTCTTCAAAGGTTCCTTACGGTTTGGTTTTCACTGCACTGCCAACCGGCAAAACCTGGGAAATTCTCTACTGCACGTTGAGGGCATGTCTGTAGGATATGCTTAGTTTTCTGTGGTTCCACTCCCCAGAGGAAGAACAAAATAAATATCACGGGTCTGCAGAGAAATTAATGAGGTAATCTTCCTGGAGACAGATACAAACTAGTAACTGATTAATTGGTTAACGAAGTTAAACGTATACTGTGAAGCTTTGTTTTGGATATTGAATGAAAGGGATACACTTCAGTATCATGGACTGAGGGGAGAGGGGGGGGGGGGGGGCAAAACAAAAGAGGCAATCCTCATCTAGGAAAAAATAAGAATGTAAACCTTTTAGAGAAACATTATATAAGTCAATATAAGCCTTGGACAGGGTCTAAGAATGATTCAGTTAAAAGTCTGGTGACTAACTGGCAAATCTGATAGGGAGACGAGCAAGGAGAAAGTACAGAGATGAATTCACTGATGGCTTGGCAACAGGGCTTGGAAACGACAAGAACACTGAGCTGATTCTTATTTCTTGTTATAGTGTGAGTTAGCGAGCTATGACTGACTATCAGCATGGAACATGACGATGATGATGATTCCTATTTTGAGAGGAGGTGTCACAACCATCGCATTTACATGCACACACACACACACACACACACACACACACACACACACACACACACACACACATACACACACACACACACACACAAACACACACTCCTTCACCATCTTGTGAAACTATTCTTGAAACACGTTCTGTCTTCATTCACCCCATAGTTAACTATACTGGTGATGGCCTATCGAAACTGAAGATTAATCGTCTTTGTGCACAGAACAGCACCAGGTGCAGACACGATGTTTGAGTATTCTCAAACTACACACGAGAGTCTCAAGATAAAACAATGCTTGCACTTTCTAAAATTCGTGCGGATTTAAACCCATTATCTTCGGGTCCGCGTGTTAGTGGCTAGCAGCTACATCATGGCAACACACACACACACACACACACACACACACACAACCCAAAGTTTCCACAACTCTTTATCAACGGACAAAACAACAAACCAATAAACAAATGAAATTTCAAAACAAGAATCATTTTTTTGTTTTATTTGTTTTCATTCTGTAGCAGGAATCCGACGAGTCTCTTAGGCCGTAGATGTGCTCTGGTATTCACTCCCCCCCCCCCCCCCCCCCCACCAAACACACACACACAAAACTGTCCGCGCCAGAAGAGGTCAGTCCACATTCTTTAGGCAGCATTAGAAGGGAGAAGAAACAGGAGTACGTCTTGGCAACAGGAAAATTAAAGAGAAGAGAAAAAGGCAGGAGAAGACCCAGATAAAGGATTCCGGACAGTTTGCCATCTCGGCATATAAAAAACCATCCTTAACGGCTATACATGTCGCAGGATGCTGTGGGCAAACGTACAAATTAACGCTATACGGTGTGAACTATAAGTAAGAGGGCTATTGTCCACGCCTTCAGGTTTACTGGGCATATAGGGCTAGACCTAAATTTTGTTCAGACCAATCGGCACCGGTGGGCGATGTGATCAACATCACTCCTGCCGCCTTTACTTGCCCGGAGTTGGTACATATTTAAGGCTGGACTTCAATTTTAACATAATGCAAGTGAAAGTTGTAGAACCACTGAAAATGGACCGAAAATTAAACGCATTGTGGCAAAATGTCTAAGGAAAATAATGAAAATAAATGGGATGGATTAATAAGGAGTGAAGAAATAAGATAAATGTATGGACAACCACTAGTGTCAACAGTTATAAAACAGAGAAGACATCGCTATATTGGACACATCCTGAGAAGAAACCAGCGGATAGTAAAATGGGGGGGGGGGGATTAATTAAGGAGGCGAGGACGCCCCAAAGAAACCCTAAGCCGAACGTGGATGAGAGATACCAAAGCTGTCTGGCTGGATTCTATCCATGGTATTCAGCAGATCTGATTGCACACGATACAACGGAATGGAGGAATAGACTGCGAGCCCTGTGTGCCACACAATGGCTCAACAGGACTGTTGAATTGAGAATCGACATCATAGCATTTGGAACACTCCCATAAGCGCTCCGTCCCTATCTTCAGCAGCAGGCGAAGAGATCCAATTCATCACAACAGGATACTGAATGAATACATATGATTTAACAGACCACTTCTTTTCTTTTTCTTTTCTTTTTCACTAAAGTTGACTTTAAAATTGAAATAATCTTTAGCGTCTGATATGACTGATCTTTCCTTATGGGCTGCTACTTGCAGGTTTGGCACTTGTATGTAAGTTGTACCCCTCCAGGACATCACACAAAGCGATAAACACCGGTGACACAAAGTGCCACCATGCGGATGAGGATCAAACGTGGAGAGGTCTCGGAAACCCCGTTCAGACATAGGCCATATGTATGGCCCGGCTATATTTAGGGCCTCACCTCAGGCAAAAGCCAGGGTGAGGCTTCAAATAACGAAAAATTGCATCCCACATGGGGACGGCTGCCATGACGGATTTGACACTTCTGCGACCAGGAGTGTCACCCTGGATGTCTTCTTCTCTGCTTCTTCTTACTGTTCACCGGCTGTAAACTCCGACGGAGAGCTTTGGTTGTTCGTCCACGTCTGGACAAAGGTCTTGTTCCAAAACTTGAGTTTTGCTTGCACATTCATGACATGGATCTGGCTTTTTTGTTGTTGTGTGCAGACGGTTGGTTCGTCGCCTCTCGTGTGGAGACTCTCCGAACTCGAAGGAAGACTCCTAGTTATTCGCCTTTTACAATATGCTTTTTAAAAGGTGGGGCAGTGGGTCTCCATACCCCCTTTAACCCTAGTGGGGCTTAGGAACCGACATTGGACCCTGGATATCAACCCAACAGGACAAATCCAAGAAACCCCGCCCAGTCTCATAAGAAACTGTAGGGTATGCCTCTTTAGACAAAGGATATTAGCGTTAAACCATAAACAAACTGGCGAAAGGCAAGGGGAAACCAGTGCTGTAATGACACTAATAAATCATGCCTTTAAGTTAATCATTACACGCAGATCGCAGATTGTGGAGAGGCATAATCGCCCATGCCAGTCGGTAAGGCAACTGATGATAATGAGGAAAGACAACTACAGTCGAAAGCAGGATATGAGTTATGTGAGTTTGAGAACCCCTGTTGTAATTAATCATAATGTATGACAGGCTGGTAACACACGCGAATATGTTTTGTTTGTTTCGTTTTTTATCCTTACGTCCTTTTTAGGACGGAATTTTTTTTGAAGCCCCACCCTGGCTTTAGCCAGGGGCCGCAATATAGGCAGGTCATAAATATGGCCTATTGTCTGAACGCGGTTTCTGGGACCTCTCCACGGTGATCCTCATCCACATGGTGGCACTTTGTGTCATCGGGTGTTTATCGCTTGTGTGATGTCCTGGTGGGGTAGAAAGTCAGTCAGTTTCGTTTTTATTTCTGCAGCCAATCTCGACACAGCCAGGGCCGTTTTAACAGCATTATAGGCCCCTGAGCAAACTAATGCGCTGGGGCGTCTACGACAAAAATTCAGTGGAATAAAATGTAAATGGTCGATAATATTAAACATATATAAACATATATATATTTATAGACCTTGTGTGTGATAGGGAATAGAGTTATCATTTACGTTTCATAAACAAGCCACTCTACATTTCACGTTTGAAAACTTTAAGTTAGTTGCGTATCCTTCCTTTACAGGACGTTGCAGAACCAACCCTAACAGGCCCTGGCTGTTGTGTGGTTTCTCTAGGCAATTTACGTCCAGTAGTTTGCCATTGCTTGCTGGACGGTCGGCTTTCTTGATACCACTGTCGAAACCAACGCAAGGCGCTTTGCCCGCAGCTGGGATCGAACCTGGCATCCCGGCATTACGAAGCGAAGCGTTCGCATCGACTTAGCCACAGAGCCGACCGTTTGAACACATTGTTTGTTAAATACTTTTTTGTCTTCAATTTTTCTACTCCGGATGCTTTATACAATCTCGTAGGTTGGAAAGGTTTTGTATTACATAGAATTAATTTTAAACATCAAAATTATTTTAATTTAATTTATGGCAAGTCATTTTACATACACAGACCTTGGCTCCCAGACCGACCCAACCTTGAGTGGGTACCAGGTGCAATCCTGGGAAGTAAAGGCGACCAGCATGATACTGACCGACTCATCCACTAAGTGCTGAATGGTCTATGTAATATAGGTCTAGCCCTTGATGCCCACTACGGTTGACATTTTTTATACACAGTTCCATATAAGCATGTCGTAAGAGTCAACTAATTGGGAGCTTCCTTTGAAGTCGAAGTGCATTTGCCTGAGAGGCAAGGAACCAACGGTCTGCACACAAATGAGTCAGATCTGTCAAACGGATGCACACGCACCACTCAGGTTCTGAAACAGGACTGCACATCAGAAGTGGACGAGCAACCAGAACTTTCCGCCGGAGTTTACAGCCGGTGAACGTGAAGAAGAACGTGAACACAGACTAGCATGGGGACCCTTTGCACGCGAGGCCTCTGGGCAACTGACCAGCAGGCCCATACATTAAGACGGCCCTGTATATATCCCCTGTTGCCAAAAGATGTTAGCCTTGTGCAGAGGTATGGTTCTAGGAAACACAAGTGGCGGTACTCGGCATGAAGGTCTTAAAAGAGATGCCGGAACTTGCTATAAAGTGTCTTTTTACAGTAGCGCTGAAAAAATTATGCTCGAAAGATGCCTCAGTTTGAATAATAACATAACATAACCCTTGACCCTTTAGGGTCGTTGGGGTGTATCTATGAAAGCACTAGCAAATAAAACCCGCCATTTTTCTCTGTCTTCTGCTTGATGAATAAGTTTATAATACCTTAGTCCTATCCATTTTTGATGTTGTCATCTCAGGTTCTTCTTTGCCCTCCTCTTTTTCGACTACCCCTCAATGTTCTTTGAAGTTCAGCCCTGGCAATGGAATCATGTCTCACCACGTGCCCAAACCAAGCTAGATTGCGATGTTTCACCACTGCCAAGAGAGGCTCCTGATGTCCTGCAAATTTGTATATTTTGTCTCTGACATATTTATTAGTTTTGTGTTGAATAATGGGAAGACAGAAGCAATGTTTACAACAACAACAAAATAATAGTGTCTGAAGATAAAATACAGGACACAACGTTATTTTAGGACAAAATAGCAAAAATGAGTTTTCTATGTCCAACTAGTAGGACAGCACAGACGTGTATCTCAACTAATCCTTGCCAATTATAACTTTTCAGTGCTTCATTATGGAACTGTTGACACCGACTAATACTTGACGCATTCACACCGTCTAGTTATTTTGCGTATTCATGCAGCGAAGTATTTATTAGCTCTTGGCGGTTTCAACACAATCATAAAACTCGCATAATTCCAATATTTGTTTACGTCATGGTCGGGGCGTACTTGGGTTAGTTAAAGTTAGTTGCGTATCCTTTACAAGACATTGCAGAACCAACCCAAGCAATTTTTTGGCCATTGTGATTTTTCTAGACAAATTTCCGTCAAGTAGTTTGCCATTGCTTACTTGACGGTCGGCTCTCGGTACTACTGTCGAAACCACTGTTAAAACCGTCTGCAGCTGGGATTGAACCCGGCACTCCGGCATTAGAAAGCGCGTTCGAAACGCCTAATCCACAGACGCCGACATGTACTTGGGTGCTTGTATAAAAAGCAGTTTTGTTTTCACAATCACTGTACACTGCTGCTGCCAGAGCACTTAAACGGGTAGCAGAACTAGAGACCACTCATTCGGTAATTGTTTCAGATTCTTTAAACATGCTTCAGAAAATCGCCACAGGGAGTCTACGCTCCGAATTTCTAGAAAGCATTCGAAAGTCGCAGTTAACCTCCATCATCTGGATCTACTCCCCTGGGCACGCTGGAGTACATGATAATAAAAGAGCTGACCAGCTGGCAGGTAATGCACCGATGCAAATGGGAAGAAGCATGGATAGAGCTGATATCGTCAACGCTGTATGGACTAGGCTGCGGGATAACGGTGAATCTCTGATACCAACACTACTGGGTGACCGAGGAGTTAAGCTTGTTGAAGCACGTCTATGTCTTCAAGGTAAAGACAGGAGATACTATAAATAACTCCTCATGGAAACAACCAGCAGAGGTACCCTGGAGTGGCTGCTGCATCGGAGGTCTGAGCGCGCATGGGGATGCCCAGTCTGTAAAGTCGTCGATTGTGATAAAATAATATTACACACTGGCCATTCGCGGATGTGCTAAGTCGTCCGAGGCAGCAGGGATTTCTAGTTGCCTTAAGGAATTGATTAAAAAGTCTCTATTTTAACACGCACCGCGTAGACGCGCCTCACCAGGCTTGACTCTTAGGTTACGCAATCGTATTAGTGTCAGAGACTCAGAATCCACTAACCTAGTCCGTAGAGAGTTGATAATATCAGCTCGGGCGAGAGTATTACTTCACTGCTTTGGGTTTTACTCTACATGGAGCGGTCTCTCTCTCTCTCTCTCTCTCTCTCTCTCTCTCTCTCTCTCTCTCTCTCTCTCTCTCTCTCTCTGCGTAGAATGTAGTCTCTAAAATAACAAGTAACTGAAGAGAAAATCATAAACTGCGCATCTCAACACCTAAACTACACATATTAACATATGAACTGCACATATTAACATCTGAACTGCACATATTAACATCTAAACTCCACATCTCAACACCCACACTACATATCTTAATACCTGAGCAGCAGATCTTAACACCAGAAGTGTATATTTTGACATATAAACTGCACGCCTTTACACATTCACTGCACATCTTAATATATAAACTGCACATATTAACATCTAAACTACACATGTTAACATCTAAACTGCACAAATTAACATCTAAACTGCACATAGTAACACCTAAAATGCACATATTAACAGCTAAACTGCACATAATTGTATCTAAACTACAATATTACCACTTGTTAACATCTACACTGCACACAATAACATCTAAACTGCATATCTAAACACCCGAACACCTAAAGTGCATATTTTTACACATAAACAGCACACCTTTACAAATTCACTGCACATCCTAACACATAAACTGCACTTATTAACACCTAAACTTCACATCTTAACACATAAATTGCACATACTAACACATACAGTGCACATCTTAATAACTTCACTGCACGTCTTAACACCAGACTACATACCTTCCTACTTAAACGTCTCATCTGAACACTAGACTGTACGTCCTAACACCTAAACTGCACATCTTCCCCACAATCGGTTTCACAGGAAATGAACAGTAAGACCCCACAACCTACATTCTAATATTAAGATGTGAAGTTTAGGTAGGAAGATACGTAGTTTGGTTTTAAGACGTGCAGTGTAGGTGTTAATATGTGTTGTTATGTGTTAAGATGTGCAATGTAGGTGTTAATATGAGCAGTTATGTGTTAAGATGTGCAATGTAGGTGTTAATATGAGCAGTTATGTGTTAAGATGTGCAATGTAGGTGTTAATATGTGCAGTTATGTGTTAAGATGTGCAATGTAGGTGTTAATATGTGTTGTTATGTGTTAAGATGTGCAATGTAGGTGTTAATATGTGTTGTTATGTGTTAAGATGTGCAATGTAGGTGTTAATATGTGTTGTTATGTGTTAAGATGTGCAATGTAGGTGTTAATATGTGTTGTTATGTGTTAAGATGTGCAATGTAGGTGTTAATATGAGCAGTTATGTGTTAAGATGTTCAGTGTAGGTGTTAATATATATATGCTCATTTTGTCTCTCTATATATATAAATATATATAGATTATCCGGCTCAGACAGACAGACAGACAGACAGACAGACAGACAGACAGACAGACAGACAGACAGACAGACAGACAGACAGACAGACAGACAGACAGACAGACAGACAGACAGACAGACAGACAGACAGACAGACAGACAGACAGACAGACAGACAGACAGACAGACAGACAGACAGATAGAAGGATGGATGGATGGATGGATGGATGGATGGATGGATGGATGGATGGATGGATGGATGATGGATGGATGGATGATGGATGGATGGATGGATGGATGGATGGATGGATGGATGGATGGATGGATGGATGGATGGATGGATGGATGGATGGATGGATGGATGGATGGATAGATAGATAGATAGATAGATAGATAGATAGATAGATAGATAGATAGATAGATAGATAGATAGATAGATAGATAGATAGATAGATAGATAGATAGATAGATAGATAGATAGATAGATAGATAGATAGATAGATAGATAGATAGATAGATAGATAGATAGATAGATAGATAGATAGATAGATAGATAGATAGATAGAGATAGATAGATAGATAGATAGATAGATAGATAGATAGATAGATAGATAGATAGATAGATAGATAGATAGATAGATAGATAGATAGATAGATAGATAGATAGATAGATAGATAGATAGATAGATAGAAAGATAGATAGATGGATAGATTAGATGGACAGAACAACATATCTCAAGTAGAGAAGGTAGATTTCACCGGACCGAGTTTTATCTTATAGGACACATAGAATAAATGGATATATAGATGGATGGATAGATGGATAGTCAGACAGATGGATGGATAGATAAATGGGTGGTGGATAAATGGATCGAGGGATAGATTGATAGATGAATGGATGGATGGATAGATGGACTGATGATTGAGTGGATAGATGGACGGATAGATAAATGGATGGATAGATCGATAGATGATTGGGTGGGTGGATAGATGAATTGAGGGATGGGTGAATGGATGGATGGATGGATGAACACACAAAAAGCAGGCGCCGTACGGCTTACAGGTCAACAATAGGTGACTATATTAACTCGCATCAAGTGGAGAGAAGTGGTTCTGTAATAGCTCAAGTCCCTGGGGGCAGAGATTATCGTCCTGACAAACAGTATATGTGGACGTTTAGGCTGAGACAATGAATGATCAAGGTTTTGACTGTTTGACAGGTCCCGTTGTGGATTCTGTGTGTGGTTTGTCAAACATTGCTTTCCTTGGATACATACGCAGGTTACTGAGCCACTTCAAAGTCAGTCAGTAAAACAGTCTTTAAACAGGCAATTAAACCAGACAGAGATGGACTGAGGTAATAAGGACGTCCAAAATAGAAACCCTGAAACGACCGTTGACGAGAGAGACCAGAGGTATTGGGGTGGATTCCATTATGATACTGAAATAACTGGACAGGGAAAGACGAATGGTAGAAGGAATTGCAAGTCTTATTGGACGCATAATGACACAACATCATGATCATGATCATCATCATCATCATCATTATCATCATCATCATCAGCATCATCATCATCATCATCATCACCATCATCATCATCATCATCATCAAGTGTTTCGCCAGCTGGCGTAGACGTTCATGCATCTCCACAGATCTCGGTCTTTGGTGTTCTGGGTCAATTCCACTGATGCCATTCCTCCATACCCCTGTCTGAAGCCATCCACCATCATTAATCTCGGTCTGCCTCTGCCACCTACTATCATCACGAAATTTTTTCTGTGCTTCTCTTCTCATCACACAATAGGATGATAACGATGATGATAACGATGAAGAAGTGAGGACCCATTTCAGTCAATTTGGCGCATCGAGCATAAACCAGCCAGAAGAGCTAGAAACAGAACCTTTTATCTCCCTCGACACCCACAGCGATAAAAGAGGAAGTGAAGAAGAAGAAGAGCATTTACCGTTAAACAAATTTTTGTGTGTGTCTTTACAGATCAGTTGTATCGATGGGTAATCTGACCATCACAACACCCGCCGACCGCCTTCACTCCCTCGCCTTTTATTTTTCCTTCAGTTTTGTGGATATTTAATCACAATTCTACATTAACATACAGTAAAACGAATGTCCATGACGTTAAGTCACAGTGTAAAGGGCACTAGAACATAAAATAAATACACGTGAAATGCGCTGTCTCCGCAAGGTCACTTCAAACAGAAGAAGAGACAGTGTTACGAGTACCTGCACAGAAAGTTGGAGAAAGACCATGCCTGGATTATATTGACAGACAAATAATGAAGTGGTTCGACCATGTAGTGAGAATGCAGCCAAACTAAACTGCATATCAGACTTTTTACAGCAGAAAACCTGGAAGGGGGGCAAGATGAAAACCAAGAAAGAGGTGTATCACTGGTGAAAATTAAGAACAAAATTTTCTTCTTACGACGTAATTTTTTGTTATTTGAAGCCCCACTCTGGCTTTTGCCAGGGGCCGCAATATAGGCAGGCCATCAATATGGCCAATTGTCTGAACGCGGTTTCTGGGACCTCTCCACGGTGATCCTCATCCGCATGGTGGCACTTTGTGTCATCGGGTGTTTATCGCTTGTGTGATGTCCTGGTGGGGTAGAAAGTCACTCAGTCAGTATCACTGGTGTAGTTTAAAAACCAGAATTAACAAATCCATCACTCAAGGCACCCGACAAGCGCAACACAAATACAGAAAATCATGAAACTGGGCTACAACATTGTATCAGTGAGATCACAGAAGAAGAAGAAGAAGAAGAAGAAGAAGAAGAAGAAGAAGAAGAAGAAGAAGAAGCGGAGGAGGAGGAGGAGGAGGAGGAGGAGGAGGAGGAGGAGGAGGAGGAGGAGGAGGAGGAGGAGGAGGAGGAGGAGGAGGAGGAGGAGGAGGAGAGGAGGAGGAGGAGGAGGAGGAGGAGGAGGAGGAGGAGGAGGAGGAGGAGGAGGAGGAGGAGGAGGAGGAGGAGGAGGAGGAGAAGAAGAAGAAGAAGAAGAAGAAGAAGAAGAAGAAGAAGAAGAAGAAGAAGAAGAAGAGAAGAAGAAGAAGAAGAAGAAGAAGAAGAAGAAGAAGAAGAAGAAGAAGAAGAAGAAGAAGAAGAAGAAGAAGAAGAAGAAGAAGAAGAAGAAGAAGAAGAAGAAGAAGAAGAAGAAGAAGAAGAAGAAGAAGAAGAAGAAAGAAGAAGAAGAGAAGAAGAAGAAGAAGAAGAAGAAGAAGAAGAAGAAGAAGAAGAAGAAGAAGAAGAAGAAGAAGAAGAAGAAGAAGAAGAAGAAGAAGAAGAAGAAGAAGAAGAAGAAAGAAGAAGAAGAAGAAGAAGAAGAAGAAGAAGAAGAAGAAGAAGAAGAAGAAGAAGAAGAAGAAGAAGAAGAGAAGAAGAAGAAGAAGAAGAAGAAGAAGAAGAAGAAGAAGAAGAAGAAGAAGAAGAAGAAGAAGAAGAAGAAGAAGAAGAAGAAGAAGAAGAAGAAGAAGAAGAAGAAGAAGAGAAGAAGAAGAAGAAGAAGAAGAAGAAGAAGAAGAAGAAGAAGAAGAAGAAGAAGAAGAAGAAGAAGAAGAAGAAGAAGAAGAGCAGGAGGACAAAGAAGAAGAAGAAGAACATAACGAGGAAGATGAAGAAAAAGAAATGACCTGCTAAGACCTGACACGCTTCAGTCGTTGATATACGACTCTGTTTTCCAAAACCAATACGTGAGAGCATGCTTGTGAAAAGTCGTAGAGTTGAGAGGTGGCAATAAATCCTAACGTTTGACAAGACTTCATCGCAGTGGTTCTCAACTTTTCTCACGCAGTCTTACTAACAGTTTGACTGCGTGGCCATGTGGAATCCTCTGGGCCGTTTTCTAGTTGACATCTTTATGGCACATTCAGAAGGACAAAATATCTATTGATATCGACAGCTTGATTCTCTACCAACGTAATGTGGGCGAAATACCACTCGTCGCCACAAACAAGCGACAAGCTTGTTCTTTTTCGCCTTCGCCGGATGTAAACTCTAGCGGATTGAATGTTGAATTGAGAATCGACATCATAGCACTCGGGACACTGCCATAAGTGCTCAGTCCCCATCTGTGAGCTGTGATGTCGATTCCTAATTCAACATTTAACATTCAAAGGTTAGTTTATCGTAATGACACTTGGACGGGCTTATGCGGACATTATTCAGCCGGGGTAGAAAAATTTGCATATGGGCTGAACTGATCGACGATTGAAGAAACGGGAGCCGCGTTAGCGCAGTCAATAGGAGGCTTGCTTTCCAATCCAGCTGCGACTCGCTGCAGCCACGGTCGGTGTTCGAAACCGGGCGGTACCCGGGGTTCACCCAGCCTCTAGGAATTGGGTACCAAAGTGACACTCTGGGGTAAATGGAGGAATGTCGCTGTAGCTACAGAGTTATGTGCGGACGGCGACACAGGCGGACAGTTTCTTATCAGCTGTCCGAACTGGTGGCAGAGCACTTATGGTTTATAACCATGTGCAATGCCGCTGGTTCACATCTCCCGACTTTGCCTTTACCTTTATTAACTGAGTATATTCCACGGTAAAAGCAAAGCAAAATACTAATGACGACAACAACAACATCTCAACAGACACGATTCAGGCGACTGGTCGGAAAGATAACCCGTTGTCCATTGGGTGCCACATTTTAAATTCTCATCACATCGTATATAATAACAATGCTTTTTGAATTATGTATTTAAAAAAAAAAAAAAAAAAAAACGCAGAATGCTGCCCTATTTGAAAACCACATTAATAAACCAATTTAGTCCAGAATTATGCAGACAAAACGATATGGTCGTGAACCTGCCTTTGCCAGAGTGAATAAGGCAGTTACTTTTGAATGTAGTCGATTTTGTGTTTCAGCTAGAAGGATTCACATGTTTGCTTTATTTTATTCAATTGTTAGTTTAGTATGCATCTAGTGAGATACAACGAAATATGTTGGGCAATAAATTGCGCAATCTAGTGTTTGTGTCTTCTTTGTTCGTTCTTAACTTGTTGTATTTTGACCTGGAACAGTTGATAGCGGCAATTCTTAGAGTCTCAATTTAAAATATTATTCTCCTCATTCATGAAAGGGTCACTGACACGCTCCATTGGGGTCTCTCGACCCAACAAATCGGAGTTTAGCAGTCCCTAATTAGTTGCCTTTTGAGATGCGCTTGTGAAGGGGCAATGGGTCTATTCTTTTTATCCTACAAACTGGGATCTCGAAACCCATTTAAATACTCCATTTAAATGGTGTTTAATTATTTAATTGTCAAGTCAGTGTTATTTTTATCATCCTCATCCTGTGTGTCGTTGGGTCACAAGTTGATGTTGTCTGTCTGATCACCTGCCACCACGGTTGACGGTCAGATGCGATGGACTTCACGGCTGAATGCTCACCGCGTGGGTTCCGGGGCCTCACTGTGGGGGAAAAAAAATAGACCAACTGCCTCCCCAACAAGCAAATTGGGAGTTTCCTTCTAGGGCTATATCCCCACATTGGCCTGAAGGTCTTAAAAGGGTGCTTTACTTTTAACGCTTTACAACACGCAGTCAACGCTTCTATCTTCGAACAAAGAAGACACAAACAATAGATTGCATAATTTATTGCCTGGCATATTTCGCTGTATCTCGCCTGGGGAATAGTACAGTAACAATTACATAAATGAAGCAACTAAGTGAATCCTTTATAACTGAAGTACAGTTTCAACAACGATCAAACATGACTGTCTGTTTTTACCAGGGCAGTCGTAAAGACATCTTTCTTGTATCTTCCTCTAACGTTTCGCTGGCAGCAGCAGTAGCGGGAAGAAAAAAGAGAAAGAAGAAAAAGAGAAAGAAGAAGAAGAAGAAGAAGAAGAAGAAGAAGAAGAAGAAGAAGAAGAAGAAGAAGAAGAAGAAGAAGAAGAAGAAGAAGAAGAAGAAGAAGAAGAAGAAAAAGAAGCATAAGCAGAGGAAGAAGAAGAAGAAGAAGAAGAAGAAGAAGAAGAAGAAGAAGAAGAAGAAGAAGAAGAAGAAGAAGAAGAAGAAGAAGAAGAAGAAGAAGAGGGCAGCAGTCATACAACTTGAGAACCACTGAGAAATTTAGTAGCTTTTGTTTATTGATGTCAGGCGATCATGAGGTGGTGAACGCTTGCCAAGACCAGCTCATTTGCATACCGTGACTATCTCTGACGCACACCCTGCGGACAGCAGATGTAGCTAGCATTCATAACCGTAAATGTAGCAGTGGAAACTAGCTCGAACGACCAATTCTAACACTCACTCGTATATCACAGTATTACTTTGTCGTTAATAGCTATAAGTGTTTTGTTTTCTTCTTTCTAAAAATTTAGACTTGTAATGATGTTTTTTATTTAAAATATATTTAATGTAAATTGAAAAAAAAAAAAAAAAGGATTTGCAAGTCCTTTTTTTTAGTCGCAAATCAACACCAGAATTTATTGGCTGCTTTGACCGTTCTATACAATTATATATTCAATATTTAGCCACTGCTTTCTAAAAGGTACGACGCGTATACCGTTGTTGGAATCAAGGCAAAGCCATGAGGATATTTGATATATTTGTAATTGCACTAACCTGCCTAACAAGTCTCCTGGGCGCACAAGGTGACAGCGATGAAGGTAAGTGAACGATCACATTATTGCTTACTTTCTTGTCAGGATTCCCCCCCCCCCCCCAGTATCCAAAAACCATTAGTTATTAACCCTTTGACTCGGTACTATGGATATCGCAACCCCTCGACCTTGATTCCATGATAGGTACCGTAAATCTGGGAGAAATGTGGCTTTTCTGCCTACCCCGGGCGTGAACCCGGACCACAAGGGGTTCGTCACCCGGTTTAGTCAACTATACTAGCGAGCTGGGCTTCTTGTCAGGATAAACATCAGCAAATGTTCTAGCCACCTGTCGCTAGTTTTTGCTATATTTAGCAACTTATTGTCGTCTTAGTTTAAAGGTGACCATCGTCATCATCCCGCAACACCGCGTGTCGTTGGGTCACACGTTGCTGTTAACTGGTGAGATCCATCCACTTTTGACGGTCAAATGCGTTGGACTTTATGGTCGCACGCCTAAGGCCTGTCCAGTCAAGTTCTTTTTTTTTTGTTTTTTAGTCTGCCTTTTCTCCCTTTTCCCTCTACTGAGCCCTTTAGTATTGTTATTGTGAGGCCGTTAGATCTCATTACAATGTCCATACTATTGCATTTTCACTGTAGTTTAAAGAGGTTCATAGTTGCCAATGTACTCGATTATTATGCAACAAACCTCGTCATTTCTGATGGGGTCTCTGTATGATATGCCAAAATTTTTTTCGGAAAGATCGCATTTCCAATGCTTGAATCTTCCTTTCGAGTTCAGCTGTTGAGGTCCCCGTTTCACAGCCATATGTAAGTGCACTAATAACTACTGCTGTTAGCGATCGAATCTTAGTTTTACATAAAATGTTATTAGATCTCCACACTGTTTACTGTCTGGCAAGGACGGATGTCGTCTGGGTAATCCTAGACATGATTTCTGGTCTGGCATAAAGATGACCATAGATTGGTACTATTCAAAGGTTGGACCACGAACTGGGCTACAACCTGGAACCAGTGAGACAATACAAGAAAGAAGAAAGTGTCAAAACACCTTGCGGCTATTGGAGGGGTGAAAAAGAGAGGCGGGGTTTCTTCAGTGTCTGTATTTAACGCTTGTATATTTCTATCCATGTAACTAATGAAGAACAGTGGTGAGATGCCACCTTCTTGTCTGACACTTGATGAGATGGGCAACGAGTCTCCCATCCGTTTTGTTGTTCTTACTTTGCAATGATCATTTTTAGTCAAGTTGCCTGACCTTTGCTCTAGAATACTAAATCTTTAGAATTGTCCGTAGTTTGCATCTGTTGACTCGATTAACTGTCTTCTCTTGATCTTTAAATATGAGATCTTGACTTGTATTGTGTTCAGTAAATTGCTCAGAGAAATACTGTATCTGTGCAAATACGAATTGTTTCTTATTTAAACGGGGTTCTTGTACCGGTCACGCTCCCAGTTCTGGTGATTTTGCAAACCTTTCCAATGTGGCTCAAGATGGAAACACCTTCGTAAGTTTCCTGATCTCGTTTGTCTTCTTCATTTTTTCCAAAATTGGAACGCTGATTGCTCTTTGCCAGTCTGTTCGGACCCTCCCTGCCTCCAAAGCTATGGTAAAGATTCTGTTCAACCAGGCTGTTGCTGTTGTCTTACATGCAAGGGGCATTTCTGTTGTAATTCAATCTATTCCCTCGGCCTCGTTTTTGCGTTGTTTAGGGTCATTTTTAGCTTCAGATCTTTGGTTCGTGGTCTTTTGCAGATTTATTTTGGTGTGGTACTTCATCATGTGTTCCAGTTTAACAGCTCACTGAAATATTCCTTCCATCTGTTTTTAATTTCTTGACTGCTGGTGAGTGATTTCTTACTCTTGCTGTTTATAATAGTGGATGGGGTAAATTGTTCTTCTTTCAGTCTCATCGCCTAGACACTTCTGAAAAACTTACTTGGTAACTTAGTGCATAGTTTTGCTACTTGTTTTCTATAGTCTGTCTGCTCAGTATTCTGAGTTTTGCTATGTTCACTTTCCTTTTGCTGCCGCTTCTCGCTTGTCTATAGCTGATGTAGTCTTGGTCTGATTTTGTCTTCTGCCACTTATAAAAACATGTTTTCCTGCATAAAAATAGTAATGTTTTCATTCCACCATGCTGTATATTTTCAACGAGTGCCCCGCGTTTTTAAAGGGCAGTTCTCTATCACTAAAAGCAGGGGAAAGGATTTACAAATGTACTACTACATCATCATCATCATCAGGTGCCTTGCCGACTAGCTTGAACGATCATGCCTCTCCATAATCCACGAATTCCTGCAGCATGTATCAGTTCGTGTGCCGACACACCTCCAAGCCATGCAACAAGACTGTCAAGAATCTTCTCTCGTTGTCTTCCTCTATCCCTCCTTTCACAGATCTTTCCATTGGTCACAATATGTTCTATTTTCCCTCTTCTAATGAGATTCTAACCGGTGTTGAAGGAGATTCCAACAGGTGTTGAAGGAGATTCTGGCTGGTGTTTAATGAGATTCTGGCCAGTGTTAAAGGAGATTCTGGCTGGTGTCGAAGGAGATTCTGAATACTTTGTCTATTTCCACTGCAACTTCTTTATCTTCTAGTTCTCAGTGTTTATAACGTCTGTTTGTTAAATTGATTTCGTGGGATGTGTTTCAGCTGGTTTCTGGAGCTAAAGTAGCAACTGGTCTATGGCTGGAATCTTTTAGTTCATTTGGATTAACCCTGGAATTCTGTTAGCTATTCCATCATGACAGTTATAAAGAGCTCAGAGCCCGAGTTCAGCCACAGACAATTTCTCTTTGTGGCAGCGTACCTGTCAGAAATAATTGGGAACAGAAGGAGCAGACGACTATTCAAAGATACGATGACCAACCCCACATGTGTTATAAATTCTCTTTAAAACTATTTGTTTATACATCATATTATTTAAAATGTATTATAATATTGATTTATCATTCAGGACACCATTATTATCATTATGCTCTTAAACTAGGATCAGGCCTATCGAGTCACTTTTTTGAGTAGAAAATGTGTATTGCTGGAAGTGGGGGAGGGGGGGTGTCCACATATTTTCTCTGTGTCGGCGCGCCTTGTGTGCGCGCGTGTGTGTGTGTGTGTGTGATACCTTTTTCCACACCTTCAGTCCTATTGGGCTAGTCCTACATTTTATAGACCAATCGGCGCTCAGTTGGTGATGTGGTTAACATCACACCAGCCGCATTTACTTTCCATGATTTTATCTGATACACATTTAAGACTGGTTCGACCTGCGAGCCAGGGTCGTCGGATTTGAACCCACGACATTCGCACCAGCAGGTGTGCGTCTAGTCGCTAGACAAGGCTTCCTGTCTTTGTTCACCGCTTTCTTTTGTACTTCTGACTACTTCTCCAGATGACTGTGAATTCATCAAGTCATTACCGGCAAAGTCCGACTCGAAGACACTGGAATTTACTGTGAAGGACAACACTTATCCCAGGTTAGAAAACCAATTTTGTAATTGATACAAAGACAATCTTTGTGATTTTGTTTTAAATTGTAGTTTATTTTTGAGAGGGGAAAAAAAAAAGTAGTATAAGTAGTAATAGCGAGGAGCGGCTGGCCGAGCGTTTAGAACGCTGGGCACTCAAGCGGGTGACCCGGGTTCGAATCCTCGGTAAGGCTGGGGATCTTTTCTGTCGGGGGCAAAATAAAATCCTCACCTGCACAGTCGTGGCGACAGCACTAGCCATGCGGCCGTAAATTCTCAGGCTGAAAGACCCCCTGCCTACACCGCAAAAGTGGTATAATAAAGCCAGTAGTAGTAGCAGTAGCAGTAAAAGTAGCAGTGGTGGTGGTGGTACTAGTAATAGTGGTAGCAGTGGTATTAGTAGTAGCACATAAATAAACCAATCGTATTCCTTTCTTAAAAGTTTGTGTAATCTAGACGAAGCATTAGGGTCTACTGCGTTCGTGAATTGTTGCTGTATTTGTTATTCGACCTATACTTCGTTAATATACATTTCTGTAACTTATGGTGCCATTTCAACGGTTTGAAATGAATTCTGTCAGTATTCCCAAGTTGTGGATTTCAAGCTGTACGATAGACACAGCCAATAAGACACCTTTTTTTAGGGGTGCCTAGCTGACTATATTCTTAGTGCACTTGTTTCCATAGCGAAGCGCACACGCCGTCTGGATGTTCGATTCCCGACACGGTAACTATAGCTTTTGATTTTTATGTTGTCTAGTGTGTTCTTCTATCTTTCTACTTCTTTATATGAGTGACGATCAATACATTGTCTGTTACTTATTATATTACTTTATTAATATATAGTAGTAGTAGTCCGATTGTTGCCATCTTTCTATCTTCCCAGACGTTAGTTTTATTTTGTGCTGTGGGGAAAGATTGAAGACACGACCTATAGTAGTAGTAGTGCGTTTAACAGTAGGACTACTAGCAGTTGGTAAAAATGATAATAGTGATAACAGTAGGAGAAACATCTAGAACAACAGCTGCAGTCGTAACAACAGTCAGCGCTTTTTCCCCAGACGCTACGCGTAACTGGCACCTGTTTTAGGTCTAATTTTTTTTTAGCGCTTGTATAATAGACACTCTATAGTGCGTACCGGAATATTTTTGTTTGTTTTTGTTTAGACACATTGCAGTGAGTACTCGCACCCTTTTTCTTGAGAAAAAAGAAGACTTGCAACAGTAGTAGTAGTAGTAGTAGTAGTAGTAGTAGTAGTAGTAGTAGTAGTAGTAGTAGTAGTAGTAGTAGTAATAATAGTAGTAACAGTAGTAGTAGTAGTAGTAGTAGTAGTAGTAGTAGTAGTAGTAGTAGTAGTAGTAGTAGTAGTAGTAGTAGTTGAAGTATTAATAATAATAGTAGTAATAGTTATAGTAGTACTAATATTAATAATAATAGTAGTAGTGGTAGCTGTAGTAGTAGTAGTAGTAGTAGTAGTAGTAGTAGTAGTAGTAGTAGTAGTAGTAGTAGTAGTAGTAGTAGTAGTAGTAGTAGTAGTAGTAGTAGTAGTAGTAGTAGTAGTAGTAGTAGTAGTAGTAGTAGTAGTAGTAGTAGTAGTAGTAGTAGTAGTAGTAGTATTAGTAGTAGTAGTTGAAGTATTAATAATAATAGTGGTAATAGTTATAGTAGTACTAATATTAATAATAATAGTAGTAGTGGTAGCTGTAGTAGTAGTAGTAGTAGTAGTAGTAGTAGTAGTAGTAGTAGTAGTAGTAGTAGTAGTAGTAGTAGTAGTAGTAGTAGTAGTAGTAGTAGTAATAATAGTAGTAACAGTAGTAGTAGTAGTAGTAGTAGTAGTAGTAGTAGTAGTAGTAGTAGTGGTAGTAGTAGTAAATAGTAGTAGTAGTAGTATTATTAGTAGTAGTAGTAGTAGTAGTAGTAGTAGTAGTAGTAGTAGTAGTAGTAGTAGTAGTAGTAGTAGTAGTAGTAGTAGTAGTAGTAGTAGTAGTAGTAGTAGTAGTAGTAGTAGTAGTAGTAGTAGTAGTAGTAGTAGTAGTAGTAGTAGTAGTAGTAGTAGTAGTAGTAGTAGTAGTAGTAGTAGTAGTAGTAGTAGTAATAGTAGTAGTAGTAGTAGTAGTAGTAGTAGTATTAGTAGTAGTAGTAATAGTAGTAGTAGTAGTAGTAGTAGTAATAGTAGAAGTAACAATATTAGTAGTACTAGTAGTAGTCGTAGTAGTATTTGTTGTTTTTAGTGTTGCAGTTGTTGTTATATCTTGCGTAGGCATCTCTTTTACAGATCTGGCTTATTTGTATGCAGACTGTTGGTTCCTCAACTCTCAGTCAATTGTACTCCGACTCCCCCCCCCCCCCCCCCAAAAAAAAAAAAACCAACAACAACCTAAAACTGGTCGTGTTTAGCAACATGCTTCTTGGAGGCAATTTGTCTCCCCCCCCCCCCCCCTTATCCCAAATAGGGCCCGTACCCAATAAGTGGCACAATTAAAGTTTTAGACGAACACGAAATCCCAGCAGTGGGCGAACAACCATTTCTCTCCGCTTGAGTTTAGTCAGAGAAAGCTAAGAAGAAGCAGATTGCAACAGTAGCAAAGGCAATATCCCCAGGTGCCATAACCTTTTCTCGTAAATCACAGAGGGAACTAATTAACACAGCACACAAACTCCCTACGCCAACAGGAATCTCAGAGTACCTAACCACTGGATCAGTTCATTTTTTCAGCGTTATCTATGTCCAGCACTTAGCCAGATGGCCAAGTCATTGATGTCTATCGACAGTTCTCGAAGTTTGCCGTTTCGGATTAGTTCCTTTTGATGATGTTTCTCTGCATTTCCGTTTTGCGGCTTTGAGTTAAGTTCTTGTTTGATGATACTTCTCTATACTTCCGGCTGAGACTATCCAACAGGGGCGGTGAAACCTGGTAATTTGAGCACTAACATCTTTAAAGAGGAGGCGTTGGTCTCACACCTAAAAGCATGTTTTTCATGTTAGGAGACTAAACTGTCCCTTTCTCCAACGACGTATTCAGATTTTAAAAAAAAGTCTTTGCTTTAAAATTTCATCATAATTCGAAAATATTAGATTTAGCTTCATCGTCTTATTATTATTAACCGTTTAAACTAGGCCTATCTCTCCACGATGCGCCCATGGAATTTGTAAGGGTGCTTAGAACGCACCCCCCTCCTCCGGTGTTTCCCTTATGTCGGCGCCATTGCTATCCAGTATTATCATTTTCGGCTTGCCCTTTTCACCGTTAGAAATGCACTCACATTCCAATATGGGACTCACATTTTCCTTATTTTATAGCCCCAACCCGGCTAAAGTCTGGGGGGACCTAATATAACCTAACGGTCGAACGAGGTTTCTGGGACTTGTGCCCGGGTGGTCCTCATGCAAATGTGGTGGCACTTTGGTCAGGGGTTGGTCGCTCGAGGTGCGGACCTAGTGGGGTTGAACGAAGGACATACATTTTTACCATTACTTGTCTAGGCTACGACCATACCCCATACAAAGTTAGTTTAGACAATATTCAGGATTGTACAAGTTGTGACTACAAAGGAACGACAGCAAAGATCACACACGTCTCACATTAGGGGTGCCTGTACATGGAGGTTCAGGCACATTGAGGCCCCACCCCCTCTTCGCATTTTTTGGTGTATGGGAGAGGAAGGATCCTCGGCTATTAATTTCTAAAAAGCATACCCCCCCCCCCCCCTTTTTTTTCTTGAAAAAGCGAAAATGCAATGGCTGTACCGAATAGTGATTTTCACTATTCGGCTGAATACGAATAACGGGACCAACTATTCGGCCGAATACGAATACGAATAGTGTATAGTGTATGAAATATATCTAAAAAGAAAAACCCACACACACACATTCATAATGGCAAATGTACGCTGAACTTTTACCTCACATTTTACTTCTCTGTCATCTGACATTCTTTCAATATGCCCCAACCATTTTAGCCTGTTAGCTCTAATGATGCCAGTGATCAGTGGTGATTTAAACTATAGTGATTTTCACTATTCAGCCGAATACGAATAACGGGACCAAACTATTCGGCCGAATACGAATATGAATAATGTATAGTGTATAAAATATATATTAAAAAAAAACTACATTCATAATGTCAAATGTACGCTGAACTTTTACTTCATATAAAGTAGCACAGAATAGTCATCTTCTTCTTTAGCATTCTGAGTCCTCGAGGTTTAATGCTGCATATATCACTCGTCTCCATTCATTTCTCTTTGTGACACCAGTTGTTTGCAGGTCTGGATGGACATTATCTCTCGAACTTCTTTTTTGTCTGTCTCGTGGTCTACGCCCATTCCTCTTTCAGGTGTATACAGTTTTTACTTCTTTGTATTTGGATATTGTCACTGACAGCTTAGTTAATGCAGGAAAGCTGCATTAGCTTTCAACAAAACCAATCGTTCCATGTTGTCAGCATTAAGGCCATATATGCAGAAGCTGGTGTAAGGTAACTACTATTATACAAATACAATATTATACGAATACAAAGCAAATGTTCGGTACAGCCCTAGTATGGATATGTAATAAGATCTAACGGCCTGTCAAAAACAATACTGCAGGGCTCAATAGAGGGAAAGAGGAGAAGAGGCAGACCAAGAAAGACCAGGTTACAGAACCTGGCTGACTGGACAGGCCTCAGGCAACCATGAAGTCCATCGCAACTGACTGCCAAAGGTGGAGAGAGATGATCAGACAGTCAACGGAAACTGGTGACCCAGCGACACGCAGTGTTACAGGATAATGATGATGATGAAACTAGAGGAACGGGGCATCGAAAAGTGCTCTAAATTAAGGGGAAACCATTTTGTTTTCAGGACGTCCATAGCAAAATTCTCCCCACTTGAAGGGGCGGCCCTGATGCTATCGAAAGAAGCAGACAGGGCACTAATAGAATGGAAGCTGTGAGTCCTTGAATAATAAGAGCATTGTTTAGAACAGCGAAACAGAAGGTGAACATGTCGGTAAAACTGTTACGCACCAACAAATGTTAAGGAAGAATAAATGAAGACGGAATTTTACATGCAACTTTACATTTATAATGACCTAAAGGACAATATAAAAATGTTGACTTGAATGATAAGATAAGATCAGATAACACAGGTTATGAAGAGACTACGGGAAACATGGACTAGGAGTAATGAATGAAAATTGAGAATTATTCACCAATATTTGCATTTCCCAACATAAAACGTGGGAATTGGCACACCATAAGACAACCAATCAAACTGATCTCATATATATATATGTCGTGGAACAGGTTCCTTTTACACTCACTAAAGTGGTGTTATCTTGTTAGGAACCGAGACAACTGTCTTTTGGTGCAAAGAGCAGACAGTGTCCCTGGATACTCAGATACAGACTCGAATTGGCTCGCGAAAGAAGGTGAGCTGCCTGAATATCCCCAGAAAAGGGATAAGGGAATTTAGATGCCTAACCACTTAGACAGAGCAGATTACCCCTCCCGACAATTTCCCTTTCTGGTAATAAAATTAAGCCCCCATCTAGACTATGTATATTGGTAGACAGCACTGACACCATACATACATCTAGAAATAGAAATAAACTTTAACTATGAGTTTAAATCAATCATAGGAATGTTTATTAAAATTAAAGTAAAATTCAATCATCTATTTACTTTTGAAAATACATTATTCAAACTAAGTAGGATGAAAGATAAAAATGATAGTAACATGAAACTGTCGTCATGAGAGGATCAGTGGGAAATAACATACAACAATTACCACCTGGAGTTTCCCAGAGGATCATCCATTTCAAAGACTGAGGTGGAATGTCGGATCTGTCCCAAGCACCAAGATCTTCCTTAGGGCACTCCAATCATTAGCTACAACCAGCCTGGCAGTGGTTTGGAAGCTCGTCCTGCCACAAGGAATCTGTCCTCGGCTTTTCAGCAGCTAGGGATGGAAACAATCAAAAAATATATAGTCCCTGCTGTTTTGCAAAATAAAATATATTTCCAACTTTCCCCTCTCTCTTCATATTGTCAGAAGTGGGATAATAGTCTAGTAGCATTGTCATTTACATAGCTTCCACTTCTGACTACTGTCCAGTCCAGATGAATGTCTTCCATCTTCTGTCCTTCAGGATGATAGTGTAATGCTCCTCATTTTTTCACAGACTCAGACAGCAATATGCAGTTATAAATGCAACACAAAATCAGACAGAATGTTATAGAATTCTCTCTATAAATATTGAGAATTCTAGATAAAAGGTCTTGCCTTTCCTTCTTCCAGATATTCCACTGTGCGGTTATTTTCTGGTTGAATCCTTCTTTTGTGAGGCTAAGAAAAACAGTTTCCCAGTGGGTAGTTTTCTCGGACAGCATGTCCTCAAAATCACAGCATTTAATACTGCTGTGTATAAGTAAAATAATACATTAATAACATCATGAATAATACATCAATAACCTGAAAACAAAATTCAGCACTTCTACAACAAGCAAACATTATGAATTATAGAAGTATGAGCATGAGAAGAACAATGTCTCCTATGAAATGTTACCATTGAAATGTTACCATTGAAATGTTACCAGTATCTACACAAACTCTGATAATCAGCCATAGATCATTCATCTACCAGCAATAGAAGATAGATAATTTCCTAAGAGTCTTAGAAACAGCAAACAGAAGTAACCTCCTAGATACCGAACAATAGGAATCAGGAATAGATCATAAAGAAATGGTTTCCTGTCCATGTGCAGAAATGGGTCAGCGTGGTTTTTCCTCTGTCTGGTACAATTCTAATATTGTACACGAAATGCGGCCCGAAAACTGAAATCACGATTTAATTAACAGTTACTGTGCTCACCTGGATTTAGATGTAACTATATGGTCATGTTGCTAGGGTTTTTAGGCGGCGAGAAAGACAAAGTTCTGCCAAAACGGCCCGCTCTAACACCTGCTTGCTGACCTGAAGTAAAATGGCTGGCAATCTTGTCTCACTGCGGGATTTCCGGTGTTGGCCAGGGTTTTCCCCGCTACGTTGCCGAGTTACTAGCCGTATATTTTTATACGTGAAAGCTCAGGGGAATTACAAGTAGGACAATGGAAAATCCCCAAACAGCAACCGTAGGCTATAACCGGGAAATCTCTCAATGCGTCTTATGACGAAAATGAAGTCACTGGGCGCATGTAAGAGAGAAAAATAGAAGGGTCACAAAGGGGTGGTACGTCAGCCAAGAGTATCTTGTCTACTTGAAGCGGCGTCTCGCGACAGAAGCCCTCCTTTCGAAGCTTTCTGTAAGAATGCTAAGATCGCTGTCAAGTAGAACAAGAATACCAGACTACCACTTCCAGGCTCCCAAGACTTCCACTGGTCTGAATTTCCAGTAGTCTTTATGACAATGTCTTGTCTAGTAGATGTGCTTAAAATGCATGCACCAGTGGTGTACTGACCGTTTGTCCGGAGCTATTGCATCCCCTAGAATCAATGATTTCGTGGGTCTGGATGCTGAGATACCAAGGCCAACCTGATAACAAGGCTTACCCCACAATGTACCTAGATTCTGCCCTATCAAAAGCGGTAGAGCTTGTAGGGACTGCTTGTATGGAAGAGTCACAGTGCAACTATCTTCCGCTATTCTCCTCCACCCATTATCAATCTTGGTACAATCTGTCACTTTCCTTTTGGTATAAGGGATGGCGTCCATCAAGGTACCATGAGGTTGGCGCAGTTTACCACTGACTCTTTCTTGGTAGGGGGTCCACTTGTCCCCTCCTGTGTGCATTCTGTCCTCCCCTTCATAATTTATCGGGGTGAGTTTCTCATGAATAGAGCTCCTTTCGGAATCAGAGCACAAAAGTAGTTCAGTAAATACAGTCACATCAGTCAGAAGTGGTTCGTTTTCTGAAGATGCTAAGGTGGTATTGCTTCGGACCGAAGCTTCTACCGGCAGCTGAGTTACTCCTGTCGCATCTTTCGAAGTGAAGAGTACTCTTAGACCAGAGTATTTGGTTTCCCTTTTACTCTTGGCTTGTTCAGCCACAATGTCCTTCATCTGAAGTTCCCCTGTGGTGTCAGCTGCACAGGCAAGAGATAGGCTCTCTCCCTGCCCAAAAGAAGTACATTCTTTTGTGTTGATGGCAAACAGTGCTGTTTGACCATTTTCAAAGTTAATAAGGCTTACAGGAATTTCCTGCTCATCAAGAGTTTCCTTCCCAGAATACTCTGCAAAGACCTCAGGGAAAGTATCCTCTGTGTCGGTTATTTCCTCCCTGGTCAAGCTTTTATGGGCCAAGTCCAGAGGGAGTAAATAAAGTTGAGTGCTGCTGCCATCACAGTCACCCATCTGGGATGCCAAATCAGAACTGATACTCATCTCCCTATTGCATGTGGCTGCATCAAGGGAAATGAAAAAAAACAGATTTACTGTTATTCTCTGTACTATGCTGCCATGATTCCACTTCTTGTTTAACATTACCGAAGGGCATCAAAGAGTCACTGAAGGTGCTACCTTCCCTTTCATTATTGGCTAGTGTCCCAGTCAAACCGCCATGTTTACGGTTCCAGCAGTTATCACGTTGGTGGCTGCTGTTCGATGTGTTCGGGGTCCTCTTAGTCCTACACTTCCCTTTCGGAACATGCCGATTCCCTTCTTTCACTAAGGAACATAAGAAGTTAAATGAATCGGATGTGGTGTTTGAGGTTCGTCTGTCACTGGTATGACGATTACGGGTGCCCACGGTACAATTTCTCCTTCCATGATTCCATTTAGGCTCAGGAGGAGTCTCCTCACTTTGCTCATCTGAGTTAAGGGGAGTAAAGGGGTTCAGCAATGTGGATCTGATCCCTTTTGAAGATTTCTTTGTTTTCTGTCCTCGCTTCCTTGTGGGGACAGGAGGCTTCTCATTTTGCTTATCAGGGCAATGGAGAATACAGGGGTTCAGCAATGTAGATCTGATTCCTGTCAAAGAATTCTTGATGTCCACTCTTTTCCTATATGGAATAAGAGAGGTGAGGCAAGGTCTTGGGTGGTCTATTACTTCATCATTTGATGAGGTACCATTTGGCGCAATAGTACACACCTCTCCATTGAGAGAGTGAGTCCCTGACCTTTCTACCAGAGTGTCAGTATGGGAGTTGTCAGTTCCCTCAACTACCTGGATGTTGTTCTCACCGTTCCCTGTGTCTAACTGCAGTTCTCTCTTCTTTGTCTGCCTAAGTAGTCGATAGTTATGCAGCTTTTCTTGAAGAAGCTTCATTCTTTTGACAGCTGCATCCTCTTGGAGTTGTCTAGCATCTTCTTCTTCTTCAAGTTGCCGTATTCTCTCTTCTTCTTCCCTCTCCGCTGCATGACGAGCAAGCATTGAGTCCCATTCTTCCTGTTCGCGTTGTATGAACGTTGTTAACTCTTGTCCTCTATAGCCCCTTTGTGCACCAAAAATCCTTGCATTTTCTAAGAACCTGGACCGGCGGTCCATAATGTCTAGATTGTTCATTTACAAAGCAAGAGAAACTGATCACATGCAGGACTAACCAGAAGAGTATTTATAGTTGAAGGGTTGGGTGATAGAATAGAAAAAAAGGAAAACTGACCACAGCAGTAAGGAGAACGTTACTGAAAATAATGCAAGTAATCAAACATTACTGCACAGCAATCAATGACACATTAAATAAACTTAACAGTAATGTCAAATGATAGAATGTCAACATAAAAATGATTTACAATCAATATCAAATGCTAAAGCAGTCAAGATTGGGGGAAAAAAAAATCTCAGACTACTTCCTAATTGTGATATTACACTAATTAAGGTAAGTATAAACAGTTCATATTTTTTACTATCATTTACTTAACAGTTAATACTGCCACTCTTCAAACCCTAATTATGTAAGTCACTATTATAAAAAATGGTGCCTGTAATCTAGGGAATGTAAAAGTTTTTTAAGTATTTAAAAAAATTTATGAAATAAAATTTCAATTGTCTAGGGTTTCCCGGGTTTTAAATAACAGGCGCCGACACACTTGTGTGGCCTCAGATTATTATTCCGGAGAGCGCCTCACTTGTCGTGGAACAGGTTCCTTTTACACTCACTAAAGTGGTGTTATCTTGTTAGGAACCGAGACAACTGTCTTTTGGTGCAAAGAGCAGACAGTGTCCCTGGATACTCAGATACAGACTCGAATTGGCTCGCGAAAGAAGGTGAGCTGCCTGAATATCCCCAGAAAAGGGATAAGGGAATTTAGATGCCTAACCACTTAGACAGAGCAGATTACCCCTCCCGACAATTTCCCTTTCTGGTAATAAAATTAAGCCCCCATCTAGACTATGTATATTGGTAGACAGCACTGACACCATACATACATCTAGAAATAGAAATAAACTTTAACTATGAGTTTAAATCAATCATAGGAATGTTTATTAAAATTAAAGTAAAATTCAATCATCTATTTACTTTTGAAAATACATTATTCAAACTAAGTAGGATGAAAGATAAAAATGATAGTAACATGAAACTGTCGTCATGAGAGGATCAGTGGGAAATAACATACAACAATTACCACCTGGAGTTTCCCAGAGGATCATCCATTTCAAAGACTGAGGTGGAATGTCGGATCTGTCCCAAGCACCAAGATCTTCCTTAGGGCACTCCAATCATTAGCTACAACCAGCCTGGCAGTGGTTTGGAAGCTCGTCCTGCCACAAGGAATCTGTCCTCGGCTTTTCAGCAGCTAGGGATGGAAACAATCAAAAAATATATAGTCCCTGCTGTTTTGCAAAATAAAATATATTTCCAACTTTCCCCTCTCTCTTCATATTGTCAGAAGTGGGATAATAGTCTAGTAGCATTGTCATTTACATAGCTTCCACTTCTGACTACTGTCCAGTCCAGATGAATGTCTTCCATCTTCTGTCCTTCAGGATGATAGTGTAATGCTCCTCATTTTTTCACAGACTCAGACAGCAATATGCAGTTATAAATGCAACACAAAATCAGACAGAATGTTATAGAATTCTCTCTATAAATATTGAGAATTCTAGATAAAAGGTCTGGCCTTTCCTTCTTCCAGATATTCCACTGTGCGGTTATTTTCTGGTTGAATCCTTCTTTTGTGAGGCTAAGAAAAACAGTTTCCCAGTGGGTAGTTTTCTCGGACAGCATGTCCTCAAAATCACAGCATTTAATACTGCTGTGTATAAGTAAAATAATACATTAATAACATCATGAATAATACATCAATAACCTGAAAACAAAAATTCAGCACTTCTACAACAAGCAAACATTATGAATTATAGAAGTATGAGCATGAGAAGAACAATGTCTCCTATGAAATGTTACCATTGAAATGTTACCATTGAAATGTTACCAGTATCTACACAAACTCTGATAATCAGCCATAGATCATTCATCTACCAGCAATAGAAGATAGATAATTTCCTAAGAGTCTTAGAAACAGCAAACAGAAGTAACCTCCTAGATACCGAACAATAGGAATCAGGAATAGATCATAAAGAAATGGTTTCCTGTCCATGTGCAGAAATGGGTCAGCGTGGTTTTTCCTCTGTCTGGTACAATTCTAATATTGTACACGAAATGCGGCCCGAAAACTGAAATCACGATTTAATTAACAGTTACTGTGCTCACCTGGATTTAGATGTAACTATATGGTCATGTTGCTAGGGTTTTTAGGCGGCGAGAAAGACAAAGTTCTGCCAAAACGGCCCGCTCTAACACCTGCTTGCTGACCTGAAGGTAAAATGGCTGGCAATCTTGTCTCACTGCGGGATTTCCGGTGTTGGCCAGGGTTTTCCCGCTACGTTGCCGAGTTACTAGCCGTATATTTTTATACGTGAAAGCTCAGGGGAATTACAAGTAGGACAATGGAAAATCCCCAAACAGCAACCGTAGGCTATAACCGGGAAATCTCTCAATGCGTCTTATGACGAAAATGAAGTCACTGGGCGCATGTAAGAGAGAAAAATAGAAGGGTCACAAAGGGGTGGTACGTCAGCCAAGAGTATCTTGTCTACTTATATATATATATATATATATATATATATATATATATATATATAACACAATTTAGATCATCACTGTGTGATATTATAACTTTTAGAGGTGACCATATATTTATTGACCATTTTCTGCTTGTAAGTAAAATAAAGTTGCAACGTAAAAGATATATAACATCTTATAGTCACAGAAACCAGTATATTGTAGGTTATCTCAGGCATTAAAAAATGCTGAGAAAACAATCTTCATTTGCAGTATCTAATAAGTACCAAGTGTTGTAGCAGTTAGTTAAAGAAGTAAATACTGAAGCTTGCTGGGATCAGATCAAGGGAATTTGGAATGAGTCTTGTGTAAGAAGTCCTTGGTAAGACAGAACGGACAAAAAAGGTGTGGATAACGCCAGAAACCATTAAAATGATCGAAGAAAGAAAAAAAGTAAAAAAGGCAGACTTAAACAATAGTAAAACTAGAACTGCTAAAGCTAGAGCTCAGGATAAATACACAAAACTAATAAGGAAGTTAGGAGACGGATAAGGGTAGCTCAAAGGAAATACGTAGATGACCCAGCACAAGAAGCGAAGACAGCAGCAGCAAAATTAAACATTAGATACCTTTACAGTAACACAAGGAAATTGGTAGGTAAATAATGTCAGCCAACTGGATCAATCAAAAATAGTCAAGGAAAGGTACTCGCCAACACCACAGATCAAATGGACAGATA
>CAJHNH020001079.1:500000-507500 GCA_905116865.2 Candidula unifasciata | reverse complement strand
GAAAAACATGATGATACATTTGCAGCATTCACTATATCCAAAACAAGTTTACTGTCTGAAATTCCTGCCCGCAGACTCAGAAAGCGAAGGCCAACCAGAGAGATGAGTGGAGGTGGGTGATATCTGCAGCAGTGAACCTCAAGGGCTCGGAAATCTGAGGAAGAAGAAAGAGTGATAGCTAAAACATTGTAGTAGTAGATATATTTATAATCAGGGCTTTGTGTTTACGCCGTAGGCAGTACCTGAACCTTATATAGGCATCATTTTTTTCAGTGCTTGTGTAAGAGGCATATTATGGTATATACAGGTACCTCTTTAAAGACGAATTTTGGATAGTACCAGCAAATGTCTTTCTAGAAAAACAATGTCCTGTTATAACACCTACCACCCCCCCCCCTTTCTCACTTTCTCCATACAGCGCTTACACTCCGGGCACGACAGTGAGGCCGTCAACATCGAGAGATGCCTCACACGAGTATGATTCCTTGTCCGTCCCAGCTTCGCATAAATTAGGTCCAGCCGAGACCGGAGTTTACCACAACAACGTGGGCCTAGCCTCCAATTATTCTGTAGCTATGGCACCAGTCCCCCCGCCTTACACAGGGTAAGAAGTGTAAACTGTCGTAGTTGTGATTTGTCTTTCTGTCCACCCAACCATCCATCCACATGTCTATATATCACCCACCATCCACCTATCAATCTAACCTATTCTTCATCCAGTCATCCTTAGTCCATCCATTTGTTGACATCTATCCATTCCCACAAACTGTCTACCCATCCAGACTCAATCCATAATATACCTATCTATCACATATTAACTACCCATCTTCCACCCGTGGATCACCAAGCACTCACCCATATATCATCCGCCCATTTATAACCCACTCATCAAACCTTTCCGCCTCATACATTATCCACCCAACTACCTACCTACCCATCTACCATCCACTTATCCATTTACCCATCCATCGTGCTCCACCCTTCACCTACCCCTCTGTTCATTAAATAGCTACCAGTCTGGACGCCTGACCAAAAGTTCCGAATGTATCGGTCGGCCTGGCGGTTTTTTTTTCTATCGGTCGGTCTGGCGTTATTTGTCTATCGGTCGGTCTGGCGTTTTTGTGTGTGTGTGTGTGTGTGGTCTATCGGTCGGTCTGGTGTTTTTTGTCTATCGGTCGGTCTGGTGTTTTTTGTCTATCGGTTAGTCTGGTGTTATTTGTCTATCGGTCGGTCTGGCGTTTTTTGTCTATCGGTCGGTCTAGCGTTATTTGTCTATCGGTCGGTCTGGTGTTATTTGTCTATCGGTCGGTCTGGCGTTTGTGTGTGTGTGTGTGGTCTATTGGTCGGTCTGGTGTTATTTGTCTCAGGATTCATAAGAACAAAAATTCCAAACTTGTGACTTCTTTCAGCTGCCTGACGGCTTGCTATATCAAAGTCGGTTGCAGTTGTGGTTTGATTTGAATTTCTTTCTTGTGGCGATCATTCTCGCCTGAGTTTTCTTGCATTTGTTGCGTTCTTGTTAGCAGCGTGAGCTTGGCGGGCGGCTTGCGGGTTTAGGGTGTGGACATGGCTGTCCTGAGAAGGACAGCCACATGTGCCGGGTGGCCTGGGACGGGAAGGGTGGGAGTGGTCAAACTTGGCTGTCGATGCCTGGCTGGTCTCTGGCAAGTGGGTTTTTTCCGGTCCGGTGGGAGTGGTTTGGTGTGTCATGGCGGCCTGGTCGGTTCTGGTTGGCTGATGTCTATCGGCGCCTGTTCGGTGTTCCCCGAATCCTCTAACTCCTTTTTGTTTCTTTTATTCGATAGTGGGTGTCGTTCACTTGTTACCAGAACCTGTTCAATTTGGAGATGTAGGCTTTGCTTTCCTCGTTGAATATGAGTTCGCCACTATTATATATTTCCCGGTCATATTCGATGATGTAGCGGCCGCCTTCAAATTTGATCTTGTGTGGGAGATTTTCTTGTTTGTTGAAAACTTGCACAATTTCCCTTAGGCCGGCTTCGCTTATGTCCTTCGGGATTATAATTTCTTCTGCCTCTGGACTCAGTGTTGTCGCCTCCGCTTGTGTGTTTTCTTCGTCGGTTATGATCTCTCCATCTGACTGTTCGGTTTCTGCGATGACTGGGATCTCATCTGCGGTTGGGGTCGCCTCTGTAGCTTCGGACACGGCTTCTTCAACTGGCTGGACAGTGCCTCCCTCATCGGTTTCTGTTTCTGTACTTTTGTCAGCCCTGCTGATGTTTGGGTTTGCGGCTGGTGCCTTGCTTCTCTCTGCTAGTAAGAGTTCTCGTTCTTGTTTTGCCTCCCGTGTAGCTGCTTCTGCTGTTGTTTTTACTAGCAGGGCGACTTCTCTGTACGCGGACTCTCTGGCTTCGTTAAGTAAGGCCGTCTCTGCCTTTCTTTCTTCTCTCTCGGCTTGTCGGTAGGCTGCCGCCTGGTCCTGTTCCGTTTTCAGCTGTGACAGAAGGCCTTGTAGTTTTTTGCTTGCTTCATTTACTTCTGCTAGCAGCTTGGTATGGTGTGCAGCTTCTGCTATTCTGTCTCGCTTCTGGGATTTGACTTCTTCGAGTGTTTGGGAGATTAGTCCCAGCATCTCAAGTCTTTCAGCGGTGGCCTTCTCTTTGTCTGCTGTCAGCTTCTGGACTGCGGTTTTGAGTGCTCTCACTTCCTGGGTTGTCGCGTTGTTGTTAGCGACTGGAATCACTTTCTCTGGTCTTCTCTCACTACTTGGAATTGCCGCTTGCTGCTTGCACTTTTTTAGGTAGGTGCAGCCCATGTATCTGGCGCTGTGGGGCCCTCCACAGTTTGAACACCTTCTGCTACTGTTTGGCTTTTTAAAGTCGGGGTCCTTCTTGGCAAGTGGGCACTCCTTAAAGTCGTGCGGCTTAGAGCAGTAGCGGCATGCTGGGCTGTTGCGGCAGTGTGCGGCTGTGTGCCACGCCTTGTTACAACGTGAGCACTGGATGATGTTGTCGCTGCTGAGGGCTCCAGGCTGCTGTCTTCGTAGGCGGGTGCCGGTAGGTTCCTGCGCCACGACTGGGGCGGCTTCTGGTGCTGTCGCCACGATAGGGGCGGCTTCAGTTGGCGTAGGTGTGCGAGGCGCCGCGATAGGGGCGCCTGCCGGTGAGGCTGCTGATGTGGCCATCCTCTTTCTTGGTGTGGGTGCGGCTGCTTGTTGTTTTTCCATGACAGGAAAATCAATGATGGGCAAATGCGGTCTGTAGCGAAAGCTAGGTCCCTTCGGAGTAGGCAAGGCTTGTTAGAGTATCCTAAAAAGGACACCCAAGCGTGCTTTCTCCTTAGTTCTCTAGCAATCGTTAAAAAAACTGGCTGGTATGACTATCTCTACAACAGTGATGTGCTCCCGGGCCGCCAATAACCCACCCGCAGACGAATAACAATAGCCTAGTCGAGCCAAAACTCAGCTGAATGTCAAGCGAGTTCTGACCAGTATCTAGCTATTGATAATCTGGCTACGAATGGATAGTTGGCAAGCTAACGAGAGACACACGTGGCTTTATCGGGCGGTATCGAGCGAGCGAGAGAGAGCTGTGTGCGACTTGGCTGTCGGGCTGCGAATGTGGAAGGTTGATGACTTATTTGTCTATCGGTCGGTCTGGTGTTATTTGTCTATCGGTCGTTCTGGTGTTATTTGTCTATCGGTCGGTCTGGTGTTATTTGTCTATCGGTCGGTCTGGTTTTATTTGTCTATCGGTCGTTCTAGCGTTTTTTATCTGTCGGTCGGTCTAGCTTTATTTGTCGGTAGCTTAAGGCAGGAGAATTGGCGAGAGATCGCGTTTCTTTCATGCAGACTGTGACGAGAGCGACCTTCTGCAAATGTAGCACAGCTGTCTACTTTGTTACGTATGTTGATGTCACACCCAGGTTCGTCTTTAGGTTCGCTACAGGAGGAGCCGATTTGAAGATCGTAGACGAGGAGAAAGATGGTCGTGTCAATAGTGGTGGTGTTGATGATGATGTCTTGTTAGCTGCATGCTTCTCGTGAGTCTCGGATACTAATACAATGAACTGTCTAGAAGTCACAAATCTCATCTACACTCTTTATTGTAATATGGCAACAATGCCTCAAATTATGTCAACGACGTTAAAAAAAAAAAAAGAATCATGTGTTCATCTTGTTTTCTTATTTTCTAGAAGCTTGGTTGACTGGTTCTAGCATCTAGCTGCCACCTAGCCTCTAGTGCGGTTTGGTACTACCATCGGACTGAGCCTGCCGTTAAGAGCTAATTCGTTACTGTGCTCCAGCTTCTCCTTCTTCGTCGCTAGATCCCGGATCAGTATCTAGTCCAGAATCTGACTTAAGTTCCTCCACCAAAGGTGGTTGAGCAACAACCGAAAATTGCACTCCTCTCAATCTGTATATATGCTCTCTCCCTGTATCATCAGTCAACACGATTGTCAAGTCATACACGCCTTCTAACGTAGATTCTTACTGCTGTAAACATTTGCCTATGAGAAGAAGTTTGCAAAATATCTCTATTTTACTTCTCACAACTCAACCCAAATATAGGAACTTTCCGAACACTTTGAGCGGTTGTATATATGAGAAAACGAAAATTGACAAAAACTTTAGCATCATAACTAACTACATTTCCTCAACTTCTTGCCCACTTCTTCTACACTAGTCTACACTTCCTCTCCCGCCAGGCTGTCCTGCTCTGGCCCTCTCCTGTTCTTGTCCTTCTCTCCTGTTTTTCTCTCAAAGGTTCCGGGCAAAGGCTTATAAAGGTATCAGTAGCTCGCATCTAGTACTTTCTAGCCACATGTTTTGCAGACTCTACTGCGACTTTTACTAGTCGGGCCAGTGAAAGTATTCCAACAATGTGAAAAACAACTTATTGTTTTTTTTTTGCTGGACGGGAGATTCACGTGATGTCTGGCCAACTACTATAAGCTCAGGCCAAGGGCACTCTGCACTATTAGCTAACACTGAGCCCAGTGGGAAGATTCTAGAAATAAGGGTGAAGGCCATGATGGGCCTGTTGTGCAGACAGCACAACATTAAAACGCAGTATGGGTAGTGACCCTGTTACACAAAGGACCTGCTACATGAGGAGGATGAGCTTGTACTATCGATTGTGCGGTCGGACTACTGGCCCACCCACCTAGCTACATAACAACAGACCTCATCAGCATCGATTTTTATCCTTACCCTTAAGGTTCGTGGGGATGAAAAGTCTGTGATTTGTTCAATTGCTAGCACTGGCTATTGCCATTCTATGATGCCGTATCACGTTTTTTGTGTCATTAATCCATGTTCTTCTTGGGTACCTTCTAGGTTGATGTCATATCAATCTATGTCTAGTGTCTTTTTTTTTGGGTAGCTGTTGTGGCTGCATTATATCTAGATGACTGAACCATTTATCTTATGCTTCTCAACATACCTGGAAATTCAACTGCACATCTTTTGTCTAACGTTTAACTGCCTATCTATCTCTTGACTGTCTACATAAGTTTAATCTTTCAACATGTCTGCCTGTCTGTCTTTTTACACATTGACTCGAGTTTTAAAGGCAAATTCTCGTTCCTTTCAGACACCCTACAAACTCAGTGACAGAATCGTCTCACTTCAGCAAAGAACCACCGCCATCTTACTCCGACGTCATTCAAAATAAATAAGATTTCAAGGACTGCACCTTCAAGAAAAAATAAGGATACATCACTAGGACCCAACATAAATGATCTTCACTAAAAAGCTAACAGATGAGTACATAACTAGGAACAAACATCACTGACCTTCACGAGCAAGCCAGCAGACGGGTACAACACTCGGAGCCAACATCAATGACCTCTGCTAGCAAGATAGCAGACGGGTACACCACAGGCAGCCAACATCAATGACCCCCAATAGCAAGCTAACAGACCGGTAAACCACAGGCAGTCAACATCAATGACCCCCCCCCCCCATAGCAAGCCAACAGACGGATCCGCCACAGGCAGCCAACACCAATGACCCCCACTAGCAAGCTAACAGACTGGTAAACCACAGGCAGCCAACATCAATGACCCCCACTAGCAAGCCAACAGACGGATACAACATTGGCAGCCAACATCAATGACCCTCATTAGCAAGCTAACAGACGGGTACACCACAGGCAGCCAACATCAATGACCCTCATTAGCAAGCTAACAGACTGGTAAACCACAGGCAGCCAACATCAATGACACCCCCCCCCCCCCTAGCAAGCTAACAGACGGATACGCCACAGGCAGCCAACATCAATGACCCCCACTAGCAAGCCAACAAACGGATACAACATTAGGAGCAAACATCAGTGACCCCCCACTAGCAAGCTAACAGACGGGTACAACATTGGCAGCCAATATCAATGACCCTCATTAACAAGCTAACAGTGCGACGTAGAAGAGTTTGAGAAAGTATGAATGAAAGGTCAGACAGTGAGTAGGTGGGCCGGGAAACGTAAACATGACCACACTACGATAAAAAAAGAGGAAGACAAAGGTAAAAGTCCAAGCACTATTAACAAGAACTTACAGAAAACATCTACATTAGTGGTTCTGAACTGTCCTAAAGCCGCGATCCGTTAATACAGTACCTCATGTTGTGGCGAACCCCAACCATACAATTATTTTCCTTGTTACTTATAATTCCGCGAATATGTGCTTTTCGATGGTCTTATGCGACCCCTGTGAAGTTGTCGTTCGACCCACAAAGGGGTCGCGATCCACAGTTTGAGAACCTGGTGCTGTGGCCTTGACCACATAGGACATAGCAGTCACCAAAGCAATAACATTAAAGTAATAACAGTATATGACAAGGCTATTCAACTGGCTGCTCGCAGGCCACTCTGGCCCGTGGAGGTATAGCAAGTGGCCCGTGGATCATTCCCCAGTTGTTTTTTAATAATTTTTCTACGCAGGGGCTCAAGCTCCGCCTCCCAGTCCAACAATAAAAGTACATCCCGCCCCTTCCCCCTTAACAATCAAATTGCCCCCTGTGGGACCCAGGTTTGGAAACACAGCTTTAAACCTAAATATTTTACTCACCGCGAACGATAACCGCATCCACTACACTCTAACAGTCTGTTTTTTCTCTGCAATAAAAACCGTATCATCCATACTTCTTGTCGATGTTTAGTATTTGATAGCGATTCCCTTCTTGCGTGTTGGTTTTCTTGAATTTCCACTACACAGAGAACTGATTTAGAGACATTACACACCCGTCACACACACACTTTTGATTGGTTGGTATTTTACACACTCCCCTCTTCAATGGCTACTATAACTTTCTTCGTGATCGGTTCTTAGGGCATCAGCGACCGGGTGGCCCATTGGCTGGCCCGTAGACGACTTCGTCACCGGTAGGGATAGTATTTGGGTCAGTCTTTTTATATCGCATCAACACTGCAAGTGTCCTTTTCAAGGCTACTTAGTGGCGAGCAATGATAAGCTATATTATATGGCGCACAGAAGCCTAGTCACAATTATAACCAAAAGCTCCCCCTTCGGGGATGCTGG
>CAJHNH020001079.1:435000-495000 GCA_905116865.2 Candidula unifasciata | reverse complement strand
GCAAACAGTGAGGTTAAGTTCCAGAACACAAAACTGTTATGGATTTTTCACTTTCTGATCACAAAAACCATAAGGTATATTTTACCTTCATATGACAAAACCATTATGTACATTAAATATTTTCTGATCCCAAAAACCATTACTCATGTTTCACTTTCTGATTACAAAATACATTATGTGTGTTTCACATTCTTATAAGCAAACACTTTTGCATGTTTCATTTGTTTATACCAAAAACCTTTCCACAGAAGTTTCTGATCACAAAACCTTTTATGTATGGTTCCAATTAGATAAAAGAATAGCAATAAATGAATACCTTGTGCAAAAATGTAAAAAATGACTGGTCAAAATAAAATCAAACAGGTGACTGTTTTCTCTGTAAACTGTGATACACGTTGGTTAGTCGCTGTAAACTATGATACATGTTGGTCAGTAACAATATATTTAGGGCCGTCTTAACTTTTTAAGTCCCAAGGAACGCACCATACATTCATAGGTTCCTACTTAGAAGCCCAGTGAACGTAAGATGTGCCGATTTGACTTCTCTCTTTACTACCCCTGTGGCATTTGATGCTAAACACACTGGGACTGAAATATTTAATGTACGTGCAAACTGGAGGCCCCAAAAAAGCACACCGGGTCCTTATGCTGTTTGTGTTTTTCCTGTTAAGGTTCAAATTGTATTGTCTAAACTTTTATAATGACTGAAATTAGCTGTAAATCAAGGATTAAAAAAAAAATTGGTCAAAACACTGATTTTGCTGGAGGTAACAATACATTATCATTATCAAATGTGTTGCCTACGTGCATGGTTGAACACACTTCTCCAGATCCTGCTATATCCAACAACGAGTATGAGAAGGAGACAAACAAAATTCTTTGTCATGTGATGAAAAATGGAGCACTGGAAAATATTGTGATGACTGCAAGATCAATGGTAGAAGAAGCAGAGGTAAACCAAGAGAAATGATGGTGGATGGCTCAACTCTTTGAGTCCAAGAAGGTTTAGCATCACAGGTCCAAGGGTAGTCAAGAGAGGCATGAAATCGGCGATCATGCGTTCACTGGACTTCTAGATAGGAACCTATGAATGTAAGATGCGTTCCTTGGGACTCAAAGAGTTAAGACAGAGGCATGTTTGAATTTCATCAGCAGAATTGATCCAGAACACCAAAGACCGTGATCTGTCAAGATGCATAAACGCCTATGCCAGCTGGCAGGGCACTTAAAGATGATGAGTATGAGTTCATATGTTGACCTTCTTCCATGCCATTAGAGAAAGCTGTCAAGAATCAGTTATCTTTATCTCCCCCTCTTGATTTTCTTTTACTTTAAACAGCACATTTATACCAACACTCTGCTACTCACCAGTGCTAAACTTGGAATTATCAAAGGCTAACCTACATAAAATGAACAGCCGTGAAATGAGATACTTGCAGAATGCCACTAACTTAACCATCCTAGACAGTGAGAAATATTACTATCAGACAGACTGTGGGGACAACACCATGCACTAAATTAGTTGAAAAACAGAAGATCAAATGGCTTGATTATCTTGTTAGAATGTAGTCACGGCTATCAACGCAAGCGCTACACATGAAAACATCTGATGTGAAAGCAAGAGGTTGCCTGAGGAAAAGATGAACTGATGACATAAAAAAGATTCTACATTGACAGGGAATGACAACAGCCACTGCTAAACATCAAGCAATGGAATGCAAACTGTTCCTCCCCATGATATTTAATGGCTAAAGTGGAAACTGATGATGACGATCTCTTTTTCAAATATTCTTCCCAGTTGCCACAGCATGTTCCAAAAAAGAATAAGACTACCAATAAGTATAAAATTATTGTTATCAATAACTGACAATTTTATTTTTGTCAGTCGCTGTGTAGGAAATGGCACGGAGCACTGCTCGGTGCTTTATTATTATCCTACCCCAAACAGGAGCCATCCACAGGTCATGGGACAGTCTAATATTTCAGGGAGGTGGTAGATAGGCTGCATGCAGTCATGGGACCTAGGCTGCATGCAGTTGTGGCATCAAGGCTGCACTCTCTCATGGGACGTAGGTGGGTTGGGGTTAGGGCCAGTTCTAGATGTTTTGGGGTCGTTAAAAGCATCAAAAGGTGGGGAAACCCAGTCTTACCACCCTCCAAAATGTTGGACTATCCTGTGACGTCATCTGGGGTAGGATATTAATAAAGTACCCACTGCTCTGCCACAAAAGCTTATAATGCTGATAAGACCCTGGTTATATTCATAAACATTTTCTCTGTACAACACTGAAAAAACTGGTGGGGATTTACATGAAAAATAATTATCTCACACTTGCAAGAACATGAATGTCAGACGGTTGTTGAGAGATGTGATCATGTTACCCCCATATGTCATCCCATATGGCACATAGTGATGAGGGAAGAAGAGTATGTTAGTCATGGTTCCAACTTCATGGCCAGAGGGTCATAATTCTGTTCACTGCCAATGAAAACCACAGAAGATGCCCATCAGTGTTATTGTGCCACATGAAAACAGCAGCTTGCATATACAGATGCCTGTATGATAGAATATGTACAGGAGAAATTGTGACTTACTCAGTGACAAGAACTAAGCTAATTAAGAATCAACATCACAGCACTCAGGACAGTCCCATAAGCACTCCATTCCCACCTTCAGCAGCAAGTGCAGAGTTTCCATTCTGATAGTACTAGTAACAGTGTGATTTTATATTAGTCTCGCCTTTCCCCTGAATGATGAGCGTCTGCCAGATCCCTGGTCCCACTTTGCAGCACCATTCAGAGTGACAAGTTCCTTTCACTACTGTATTAAGGGGGCTGCGTGGACTCGGGGCATAGTGTCCGCCTCAAATGCTAGAGGTTCCCGGTTCAATCCTCAGTAAGGGCTGGGATTTTTTCACGTTGACTTGGACTTCGAGTGATTCCACTGGGTCTCTGGGTAGTGAGATCGGACACGCGTGTGTATTGTTGCGCACGTGAAAAAATCCCTTGGCAGTTGGAAATCTAAAAGAGCAGCCTAACGGCGCTGCCCTGGCATACATTTGGAGTTTAAAATTTACCTAAAGTATTTCAGGATCCTCGCCGGTGCTACAGAGCCTGTGCACTGTGCTGAGCTTATTCGGACTCAGACTTGAGTCAGAAGAAGAACGGAGCACTTATGGGTTACCCGTGGGGATTCTGGGGCCCCAGTGTGGGGGGAAACAAGAACAGACCCACTGCCTCCCCATCAAGCATGTCACAAGAGTAGACTAAATGGGGACATTCTTTGAAGTCGGCTGAATCTGCCTGCGAGGCAAGGAACCGACAATCTGCATATAAATAAGTCACATGCAAAACGGATGTGCACACGACACTAAGGTCCTGCAACTAAAGTCCAGAGATGGAATGAAAAATCAAAACTTTCCGCTGGAGTTTAAAGCCAGTGAATTTGAAGAAGAAGAAGAAGAAACCTTCTGAAAATGAAGTCAGCTCATTCTTTCAATAAAACAACGCAAATCTTAAAAAACACAATAAAATACTGAATGCCACATGAAAGTTCACTTCCCCGCTATGAAAGCTTATGTAATGTCATTTTCTGAACAAACAAAAGTCTGTGCATTTAACATAAACAAGATTTTGTCCAAAGTTATAAATCAAACAAATAATACATTTACTGAGCTACATCCAAATAACAATCTTTCACTATCTGAGGTCACGTGACTACTTAAATACCTGATTAAGTGAAAACTGACGTTTTCAGGATTAGATCAGTAGCAATCAATACAATATTTTTTGTAAATGCTGTTTAGAGGTTAGATAATCTGATATGCAATGCTAGAGCATCGTTTCTGATAGAGGAAGCGCTGCAATAACATCCATTCGATTCACTGGCTTGGTTTTTATTATCAATATTTGAGAAAGCCTTTTCACACAAATAGAAAGTAAAAAAAAAAAATTAAAAAAAAATGACACAAACATCTGATTTTCTATAATTCTGAGATAGATATTCTTTTCTTGTTACATGACTGGGCACACATTTCTTCGCGGCCCTTTGGTATCTCCCAGACCCTTCCACCCCCTTTTTCCAACAGTGGGCCACGCAGCTCTTGGGGTAAAGAACACTTCTTTAGAGCACAAGGTAAATATCTGGCTTAACCTCTTAGCCATGAAGAGTCAGAGAACCGTAAGTGAAGTCACACTGCAAAACACAGATCCATGCTTTTCTTTGACTGAATTCACATTTGCTACACTGTGTGACAACCAACTGGATAAAGGGCATGGTACACAATTAAATAAAAATAAGAACATTCTTTTGTGCAAACTGTTTAATAACTCCTTTAATATTACTGTAAAATATGTGTTTCTGTGCATTATTAGTTTACGACTGTGACCTGAGTTAGATATAGTTTACCCCCTCCCTCGCGCACGCTTCCTTATGAACAGAAATGATTTACATTTGCAGGCTTATTTATTATGCTGAATTATTAGTAAGGAGTAGATAGAGGCTGTCAGCACAATGCTGGCTACCCGTGGACTGAGAACTTGTCTATAGTAATATAGGGTCAGCACCGTATGTCTATGGACTGAGAACTCGTCTTTAGTAATATAGGGTCAGCACCGTATGTCTATGGACTGAGAACTTGTCTATAGTAATACAGGGTCAGCACCGTATGTCTATGGACTGAGAACTTGTCTATAGTCATATAGGGTCAGCACCGTATGTCTATGGACTGAGAACTCGTCTATAGTAATATAGGGTCAGCACCGTATGTCTAACTGAAGATGTGGAAATGAATACTAGATGTTACAATGAAACTGAACAACCAGTGGATCTAATATGAGATGATGTAGAGTTAATGTGTCAACAAGAAATAGTAACACAACTCAAGTTAAAGAATGAACTGTCTGATAACAAGAAAGCAGTAAGGAAACTAACGACAAATTAAAAACTAATATTACATGCTTTTGCAAAACTGGACATTCAGAACTAATATTAGTTACCAAAGGGTAAATCCCTTAATAAGTAAATAGCAATAAAACTAATTAAAAAAATGTTAAATGTTGCTGCAAAACTCACAAACCAATGGAGCTAATAATATTGGAATTTACAGGGTGTATAAAAGTAAAGGACCTTTTCCCACGACTTTGGGTGTATTAGGCATATAGGGCTAGACCTATATTTTTATAGACCAATCGGCACTTGGCGGGTGATGTAGTCAGTATCACATCGGACAGGTTGTATATAATTTAAAAACAAAAACAAAAAAAATTGCTAGAAAACTTACATTGAAATATTAGATGTTATTATAGAACTGAACCGTGTGGGTCAACATTAGATGTTACTACAGAACTGAACCGTGTGGGTCAACATTAGATGTTACTACAGAATTGAACCGTGTGGGTCAACATAGATGTTATTATAGAACTGAACCATCTGGGTCAACATTAGATGTTAGTACAGAACTGAACCGTATGGGTCAACATTAGATGTTACTACAGAACTGAAGCGTGTGGGTCAACATTAGATGTTACTACAGAACTGAAGCGTGTGGGTCAACATTAGATGTTACTACAGAACTGAACCGTGTGGGTCAACATTAGATGTTACTACAGAATTGAACCGTGTGGGTCAACATCAGATGTTACTACAGAACTGAACCGTGTGGGTCAACATTAGATGTTACTACAGAACTGAACAGTGTGTGTCAACATTAGATGTTACAGGGTAAATCTGTTAACATGAAAAACAGTAACAAAACTAATATTGGGCATTACAAACAGGTGATCTATTATTTGAGATTATAGAGTGAGTCATCTAACAAACAAAAAACAAAAACTAAATAGCAATGAAACTACATAAATATTAAAAGGTTACTGCAAAAATGAACAACCAGCAGATCTAACATGAGATGTTACATGCGTATCCTTTAAGAAATGATAGGAAAAATCAATGGAATAAAAAAAATTAGATGTTACTGCGAAAATGAACAATCATTAGATCTAATATTAGATGTTACAGAATGAACCAGTTAACAATAAGAACAAAACTGATATTAGATATGAATACAAACTTGAACAAGCAGTGGATTTAGTATTACAGATAATTATGTGAATCTGTTAACAAGAAAGATATTTACATAAATGAGATTTTAAGCACACTACAGCAGACCAAATTTTTTTTTCAGACCATGTTTTAATCACTTCTTTTTTCAGCCTTAGCTGATACACAGCATCTTCTTCTTATAGCCTATGCTTTACAGCACTGGTAGTCATGTCTATGCACAATTTTCTGTCTCGTGTATTTTCCAATTTTCTGACACAATGATCTTCCATACCACGCTGTCACAACTTTCTGTCTAGTGTATTTTCCAATTTTCTGACACAATGATCTTCCATACCCCACTGTCACAACCTTCTTTCTCATGCACTTTCAAAAAATCCTGACACAGATAATCTCCCATACTCCACTGTCACAACCTTCTGTCTCGTGCATTTTTAATAATTTCTGACACAGATAATCTCCCATACCCCACTGTCACTACCTTCTGTCTCATGCACTTTCAAAAAATCCTGACACAGATAATCTCCTATACTCCACTGTCACAACCTTCTGTCTCGTGCATTTTTAATAATTTCTGACACAGATAATCTCCCATACCCCACTGTCACTACCTTCTGTCTCGTGCATTTTTATAATTTCTGACACAGATAATCTCTCATACCACACTATCAAACTGACCAGCATCTTCCCTCTCAATTTCCACCTGTCCATTTCCCTCTCTAACTTTCCTACCATCACAATGTATTCTAGTTTTCTCCTTCTCATGATCAGACCATAAAAGCTAGTATGACTGAAATATCACCACAAGCTAGTTTAACATGCATAACATCCCTTATCTGTAACTGATTGACATGATCTTGACCTTCATACACTCTCCGAGTCCAAGCAACAACCAACACATCCCAACAAATGTAACAGTATATTCCCTCGACAATCCAGCCATATCCCAGAAACCTAAGATCAATCTCCATTCACTAAACCATTGGACAGTGGGTTATCCGAGGGGTGGGGCTGAAAGTCTTGGTGGGGTTTGTCCGCCTCTGTCGCGGTTTTGCGTGACTTCTGGTCCAGGAATGCTTCGGCTTGGTACAGGGCCTCCGGTATGCTGTCGGAAGATTTGGTCGTGTGATGGAAGAGATGCTGTGGGTCCGCATTCTCGGAGCCGTTGGATATATTCACTATCCTCTTGAGGAGGTCATAGGCAATGGGCTCTGAGACGACTGAGTCTTGTTTATAGTCTTTATGATTTAAGACAAAGTTGCGCATCCACTTGGCACTGGTCTGTAGAGTTCCTGTAGGACAAGAAACAATCATTCTCATGTTAGTAGTTGAAAAACTGGCCAACTCCTACAGTATATATGGATTCTAGTGGTAAGGACAGAAAACAATCATTCTCACGTTAAAGGTTAAGAAGCTAGCCAACTCCTACGTGGATGGATTCTAGTGGTAAGGGGAGCCAACTCCTACAACAGGATGATTCTAGTGGTAAGGGGAGCCAACTCCTACAGTATAGATGGATTCTAGTGGTAAGGGGAGCCAACTCCTACAGTATAGATGGATTCTAGTGGTAAGGGGAACCAACTCCTACAACAGGATGGATTCTAGTTGTAAGGGGAGCCAACTCCTACAGTATATATGGATTCTAGTGGTAAGGACAGGAAACAATCATTCTCACGTTAAAGGTTAAGAAGCTAGCCAACTCCTACAACAGGATGGATTCTAGTGGTAAGGACAGGAAACAATCATTCTCACGTTAAAGGTTAAGAAGCTAGCCAACTTCTACGTGGATGGATTCTAGTGGTAAGGACAGGAAACAATCATTCTTTAGTTAAAGGTTAAGAAGCTAGCCAACTCCTACGTGGATGAATTCTAGTGGTAAGGACAGGAAACAATCATTCTCACGTTAAAGGTTAAGAAGCTAGCCAACTCCTACAACAGGATGGATTCTAGTGGTAAGGACAGGAAACAATCATTCTCACGTTAAAGGTTAAGAAGCTAGCCAACTCCTACAAAATGGATGGATTCTAGTGTTTATGATAGGAAACAATCATTCTCATGTTAAAGGTTAAGAAACTAGTTAACTCCTACTACATGGATGGATTTTAGTGTTTAGGACAGGAAAGAATAATTTTCATGTTAAAGTTACGAAATAAGAAGTCAGTCAACTCCTACAACATGGAAGGATTCTAGTGTTAACATTTTTTGCTTTGTCACGTTCTTATTTAGGAGATTTAGGTTTGAATTCTTGGTGAGGTGGTGTTTTTTATCTGCCTGGGAAAAATAAAAATACAGACTCCGAAGCTTATGGCAACAGCACTAGTTATATGGCCCCTACATCTTCAGGTTCCAAACCCCCCCTACCCCCCTCTCTCATTTTCATTGTAAACTCTACCCTAAAAAGTGGTAAATACAGAGTAGGGACAGTAATTTTTTTTTAAATTCTTGGCTTTATTTATGGGCTCTAGTATTATATATATATTATATAGGTGGACCTGTAAAAGGCAGAGGAAAGTCAGGAGGGGCAAAGGACACGTCATATGTGCCATCTGGTCTGGTCTGGTAGTCTTAGTTTCAGCTTCATAGCAAACGGGTCACCCCATCTTTGCTCCGTTCCTGTGCCAACAAAAAACACACAGAATGTTTTTCACAGTATTAGAATTGCAGTTCATCATTGATTGTAGCAGAAGTCGCCAACAGATCAGCAGTTGCCCACGCGATCAATTTTAATCACATACGGGCACCACAACACTGCACGACAGGCATCGCGCCATTTTCTGAATCTACAATACACACCAACACGTTGGTCACAGTAGAAAAAACATTCCACCGCAGCTCACAGGGTCACGCCATGCATTCAACTCAGAAGCTGGGCGACGAAACTTTATCCAGTCTACAAATGGAGCAAAAATGTATCAGCCACCGTCCGGCAGAAGCCTAAATTTGCCTCTGTTTCGAACAGTGCCGCTGCCTAACGTCCATTTTGACCGGAAGTGCCATATGTAGGGCTGCTACAGACCGTGAGTTTTTAAAAATTAACCCAAGATTTGTTTGGGTAAAATTATTTTGTCCTCTCCAGGACTGCAGCTTGAGAGAGACTGACCCCCAGTGACTTTAACTTTTAGAATGTGAATTCAAGAGAAGCAAATCACAGATATAACTTTTTAGAATGTGAATTCAAGAGAAGCAAATCACAGAAATAACTTTTAGAATGTGAATTCAAGAGAGGAAAATCAGAGATATAACTATTAGAATGTGAATTCAAGAGAAGCAAATCAGAGATATAACTTTTAGAATGTGAATTCAAGAGAAGCAAATCACAGATATAACTTTTTAGAATGTGAATTCAAGAGAAGCAAATCACAGATATAACTTTTAGAATGTGAATTCAAGAGAAGCAAATCACAGATATAACTTTTTAGAATGTGAATTCAAGAGAAGCAAATCACAGATATAACTTTTTAGAATGTGAATTCAAGGGAAGCAAATCACAGATATAACTTTTAGAATGAGAATTCAAGAGAAGCAAATCACAGATATAACTTTTTAGAATGTGAATTCAAGAAAAGCAAATCACAGACATAACTTTTAGAATGTGAATTCAAGAGAAGCAAATCAGAGATATAACTATTAGAATGTGAATTCAAGAGAAGCAAATCAGAGATATAACTTTTAGAATGTGAATTCAAGAGAAGCAAATCACAGATATAACTTTTAGAATGTGAATTCAAGAGAAGCAAATCACAGATATAACTTTTAGAATGGAATTCAATAGAAGCAAATCACAGATATAACTTTGAGAATGTGAATTCAAGAGAAGCAAATCACAGATATAACTTTTTAGAATGTAAATTCAAGAGAAGCAAATCACAGATACCCTGTTCAACCCAATAAAATGGGTATACTGGGGTATGATATAATTATGAAGTAACTTGCTGCCCTCTTGTGAGTGGGGTCAGGGTCACGCAGAGGGTTTTAACAAACTGCACTAGCGAGCCGGGCTTTATTTGTAACAATCTGTCACACAAATACTTTTTTAAAGTACTTCTTTGTGCCCTGTCCAAAATGAGACCAAAAAAGAGCAGACATCAAGATAACACAGTGTCAACCATCACATTGATTTTTAGGCACCAAATTACCAGACTGTTTCTTTTATGTTCTGCGACATTGATTTATGTGGATGTTTTTCTTCAGGTTTTTGTTAACAGTGCTTGGCATTTTTTTTTTTTTGGAGCATTTGTTTTTTTTAAAATTCGGGGTGGGAGTCTTGCCAAACTTCCAAAAAGAAGGTTGGGGGCTGAAAATCTTCAAAACTATCATGTAGCAGGTCCTTTGCAGAACGTCGCTCTCATCACGGTCTGCCGGAAAGAAACTCGGTCTCTCGCCAGCTTTCCCACCTCATGTTCTTTCATACTCAAGGAGTCACTTATATCCTGTGCCCATCTTCGTGTAGGTCGGCCCCTGCCCCTCCTTCATGGTGCCATGACTTCTGCTTTAATTATTTCCAATCCATTGTGGCGCTTAATATGACCAAAATATTTCAGCTTTCGAGACAGGATATAAAGGATAGACACTGTAAATATTCAAGCAGTGCTGTGAAGTGCTAAGCATTTGCACATTATAAGTCATGATTTATAAGGTGTAGTGCACAGTTCCCTTCTTCACCATCGCTGCTGTCCAGCAAATTGTCTGGTATCTATTGATGTAAAGCTGGATTGACCCCAGAGTTCTACTGGTCAGAAGCAATTATCTTGCAATTATGGGGAGGGGGGGGGGGGGGGGGAGGGGGGTGAGTGGTCTCGAAGCATGGTGTCCATCTTGAGTGCTAGGGGTCCCGGGTTCAGGCTGGGAATTTTTTCATGTGGACTTCCAGTAATTTCTCCTGGTCTCTGGATAGTAAGATAGGATACCCGTGTGTATTGCTGCGCACACCAACACCCCAGACAGTGTCAACACCCCAAATGCAGCCAACAAACACCCCACACAGAGCCAAATGCACAGTCAGTGCCAACCCAACAGACACAGCCAACACCCCACAGACAGCCAAGACCACAGACAGTGCCAACATGCCATATAGTGCCAACACCCCTAACACAGCCAAATCCACAGACAGTGCCAACACCTCAGACAGTGCCAACATGCCATACAGTGCCAACACCTCAGACAGTGCCAACACTTCAGACAGTGCCAACACGCCATACAGTGCCAACACCTCAGACAGTGCCAACACCTCAGACAGTGCCAACACCTCAGTCAGTGCCAACATGCCATACAGTGCCAACATGCCATACAGTGCCAACACCTCAGACAGTGCCAACATGCCATACAGTGCCAACACCTCAGACAGTGCCAACATGCCATACAGTGCCAACACCTCAGACAGTGCCAACATGCCATACAGTGCCAACACCTCAGACAGTGCCAACACCTCAGACAGTGCCAACACCTCAGACAGTGCCAACACCTCAGACAGTGCCAACACCTCAGACAGTGCCAACATGCCATACAGTGCCAACATGCCATACAGTGCCAACACCTCAGACAGTGCCAACACCTCAGACAGTGCCAACATGCCATACAGTGCCAACATGCCATACAGTGCCAACATGCCATACAGTGCCAACACCTCAGACAGTGCCAACATGCCATACAGTGCCAACACCACAGACACTACCGACACCACAGTGTCTACACCCACACAATGCCTACATCACACAATACCTACACCAGTGCTTACACCCACACACTGCCTACACCACCACTAGACAGCATAACACCATATACCACCATCACTCTACACAGCACCAACACCACTCTACACAGCACCAACACCACACAGCATTATCATTACACCAACACCACACTGCAAACACCATACAATATCATCACCACACCAAGACCACAATGCAAACACCATATAATATCATCATCACACCAACACCACACTGCAAACACAATATGATATCATCGCCTCGCCAAAACTATACAGCACCAACATCACACCAACACTACACACATCCCACATGCACTACAACACCACAGTCCCAACTCAACAGACAGCAGGCCAACACCATCCACACAACTAACCTGAGGACCTCTGCCCAATCAGCATCAGGTACTGGGTAATAGTGCACCGGGAGTCCACATCGATCTCCATGCTGTCCATGTACAGGTTGATGAGGGCCAGCAGGCCTGGGAAATCCCCCTGCAAGAAAGGGAAACACAATGTAGGTGGTGTTTCCATGGAAGAGACAGCATCAACAGAAATCACATGAAAATAGAAGTAAGGTGCAGGTGGTGTTTCCATGGAGGAGACAGCATCAACAGAAATCACATGAAAATAGAAGTACAGTGTAGGTGGTGTTTCCATGGAGGAGACAGCATCAACAGAAATCACATGAAAATAGAAGTACAGTGCAGGTGATGTTTCCATGGAGGAGACAGCATCAACAGAAATCACATGAAAATAGAAGTACAGTGCAGGTGGTGTTTCCATGGAGGAGACAGCATCAACAGAAATCACATGAAAATAGAAGTACAGTGCAGGTGATGTTTCCATGGAGGAGACAGCATCAACAGAAATCACATGAAAATAGAAGTACAGTGCAGGTGGTGTTTCCATGGAGGAGACAGCATCAACAGAAATCACATGAAAATAGAAGTACAGTGCAGGTGATGTTTCCATGGAGGAGACAGCATCAACAGAAATCACATGAAAATAGAAGTACAGTGCAGGTGATGTTTCCATGGAGGAGACAGCATCAACAGAAATCACATGAAAATAGAAGTACAGTGCAGGTGGTGTTTCCATGGAGGAGACAGCATCAACAGAAATCATATGAAAACAGAAATCATATGAAAACAGAAACTGACTAGAAGGAGGTAGTATTTTCATGAAATAAACAGTAACAACAAGAATACAATCAAAACAAAAATACAATACACGTGGTGTTTTCATGAAAAAGACAGCATTAATAGGAATCACATGAAAATAGAAATACAGTGTAGCGGGTGTTTTCATGGAAGAGGCAGCGTCAATGAAATCACACAAAAACAGAAATCACAAACAAGTGGTTAATGAAAAAAATACAGCATGAACAAAAATCACACTCAAAAAAAATAAATGCATTGCACATGATGATTTCATAGAAGTTATAGCATCAATATAAATCACATTAAAACAGAAATACACTGCAAGTGTTTTCATGGAAGATACAGAATCAACAGAAATCACATGAAAACAGAAATGCATTGTAGATGGTGTTTTCAGGGCAGAAACAGCATCAACAGAAATCCGAGGAAAACAATCTGAAAGTGCTTTGATGGTAGACAAACCATGAAGCACACCTGCTTCTTTCTAACCCCACGTTTAAGCTGCAGCACAGTTTGGCAGCCAATGCCGGAAACAGTCCTAGTTGAAGATGTTATGCATGTCGTTCTAGACACTGCAGCTAACTACGCCCAGGGTCCTAGAATCGGGAAACACGTGATGCCGCCGTTGAAATGCCTTAATGGACAATACGACTATCCTAGCACCATGCCACAAGAGTCACACGCTGTGTTCTTGAAAGGCCTAGAGATCGAATGCTGCAGGATGAGCGTCCAGCCACAGAAGTTCAGAAGTCTGTCGACCGTGAAGGGCAAGGCGGTGGCAACTGCATTCACTGTGGCAGGACAACCAGTTCCCACTGTGCCAGACAATCCGGTCAAGAGCCTGGGGTGCATATATGACTCCTCAATGACAAAAAAAGTTGCAGTTCAGCGTTATCAATGAGGCAGTGGCAAGCGACCTGATCTCCAGTCTAAGAACTGTGGATGGGTACACAGCACAACTCTTCGCTGACGAGGTAGCCGCAAGAGGGCTGGTTTCAAAGCCAGTGTATGACACATTGAAACAACTACAGCTGCGTGGCCAAGCAAGAGCATGGGCACTAAATCAGCTGGGCAAAGCAGCAGAGAAAGCCTCTGGCTGGCTGGGGAATAAACTCAACAACGATACAGAGTAACCTTATGATCGCAGCAAGCAGGCCAAGGTCTCAAGAGAAGTGTCCACAATGTCTACCAAACGGCATTCAGAATGGCAGGCTCTCATGTTTTTTCCTAATGGCAACTGGCAAATTATTCATGGCTGTGACGACCAAGATGTAATAAGCAGCAAACCCTTAGTATTACTGGCAAGACTCAAGTGCGCAACAGGACAACGAGACCCGGGAGTCACGACCCAGGTGGCCCACTGTTGTGAGTCGATTCGGGTTTTTCAACATTGATTATGCAAATGTAGTGTAAGCCAATTGATTAGCGAGTCCACTGAGTGTCCGGTGACCTGAGTCAATATTCTGACTCTGTGTTGACTTAAGACAGGAGATGTCAGTAATGTGATTCTGTGTTGTGTGTAAATTGTCATACCTACTTCACGTTGAAGAGGTATGCAGGAAAGAACCTTTCAGCCAGTAAACTAAAATATTTGCTATATTTTATAACAGCCCTGGTTATGTGGTGTTAGTCATCATGTCTCTCTACAACCTTCTATTCTGTCTGCTGCCAATCATTTCAGATGCAAATATTTCCCTATCTCAGTGGTTTTCAACAGCATCTGTGAACTAGGAAAGGTGACACAATATTATGAGACTGCAATTTCCAACTAAACTAACCAGGGAGACTACAACAGGCAATAAATACCTTTGGAAGTTGGATATGTCGGCCGAAGGGCGCAAATATCACAGCAACGCTGTAGATGGGCACAGCACATTTACATCCTCGGATGAACACAGAAGAATAAGAACAAACTAAAAGACTGGCAGTAACAGATTAATTTCTGCTATAAACAAAGCAGAACCTCAAGTACTCACAGAATGTTCCAGAGAAATGTTCTTACCTTCCCATGAAAAATTTCTTTGATGGTCATCAGCTCATATTCTCCTTGCACATCGCTGCACCCTCCAGAACTGCCACACTGCTGCGCACACTCCAGGGGAGTCGACTCTGGAAAACAGGAAACCTTTTATGAGGGGAAAAAAGAAGAGACCCACCACCCAGAAAAAAGAAGCGACCCACTGCCCAGAAAAAAGAAAAGACCCACTGCCCGGAAAAAAGAAGAGACCCCAGCTGGGAAAAAAGAAGAGACCAACCGCCCGGAAAAAAGAAGAGACCCACTGCTTGGAAAAAAGAACAGACCAACCGCCCAGAAAAAAGAAGAGACTCACCGCCCCAAAAAAAAAGAAGAGACTCACCGCCCAGAAAAAAGAAGAGACTCACCGCCCAGAAAAAAGAAGAGACTCACCGCCCGGAAAAAAGAAGAGACCCACCGCCCGGAACAAAATGAAGGGACCCACCGCCAAAAAAAAAAAAAAAAAAAAGAAGAGACTCACCGCCCAGAAAAAAGAAGAGACCCACCGCCCGGAAAAAAATGAAGGTACCCACCACCAGCAAAAAAAAAAAAAAGAAGAGACCCACTGCCCCCTAACAAGCATGTCATAAAAGTTGACTAAACATAGAATTAAAAAAAAAAAAAGGTACATGTGCAGCGTCTTGAGATGAACTGGACATATGATGCTAACCCCATATTTTACAGGGAGGAGAGGTCAAGCCATTTGCCTAGCGCTCTGAAGGTCATGGGTTCATTTCACGGCTGTGTTGTTTAGTTCACAGGTGTAATTTTTTGGAAATCTCTGGCAGCAATGGAGTTCAAGCTTTATGCAACACTCTAGGCAGGCTGGCTAGCCGTACAGCAGAGCCACATGAGATACAAACTCGGTACAATGACGCTGATTCTGTCGGCTTTAACTTTAGTTCAATTTTAACCACATTTTATAGACCAATCAGTAGTCAGTGTTTGATATGGTCAGTAACAGGTCACTTGCCGTTTTACGTCCCAAGGCATTTTCTGGCACCCCCTTTAGGTTAAGTAGACTGATTTACCTTATTCTAATTACTTTGCACACAAAAAATTGTTAACAAAACAAACAAAAAGATCTTTCACAATTGCAAAGATAAGTCAACCCCAGCATCCTTCTCAGAGAAGGCAATCTTGTCATTACCAGGTAATCATCGCTAGGGATACTGGAGATAGTGGGACAGATAAAACACACAAACCCTCACCCCCCACCCCCCCCCCCCCCCCCCCACTTTTTCCAATTTTTATTTAACAGCAGAAGACGATCCAGATCAGCACAAAGAAACAGCCCCATATAAAGCAAATTAATTCCAACCCTATGCTAGCAGTGACAGTCATGGAAATCATAACAAAGAAGAAAAGAAAGTTAGTAACCACAGAAAGGAGATGTCTGAGAAGGACTACAGGACTGACCATAAAACACAAAATCAGGAATGAGGTCATACTAGAAAACAGCAGACTCAGAACCAATACTAAATGACAAACACAGACAGAAAATCAAATGGTTAGTCCACTTACAGCAGCGGTTCTCAATCTGCTAATTGTGTCATTTTTTGAGTTGAACTACCTTTTCGCAGAGGTCGCCTAAGACCATAGGAAAACCCATATTCATTGAAGTTATAAAGGTTTAGAGCCACTCTCTTGTCACCCTATACCATACAAGGAATATACCAAAAGAGGACAAGGACGCAGAGCACAAGACAGACTAAGAACAAGAAGGGAAGATACCATCAGAGAAATAACTAGAAGAGAAAGAAGCCGAGTGTTATATCTCCCTCAAAATCTAACGTGGTCAAAAAAATGAAGAAGTAGAATGGAGATAAGAAAAAAATGCTAAAACATATAAGACAAGAGGTTACAACCTATAGAGTAGTTGCTAGAATTCAAATCCTCGTTTAGACACGATTTTTAAAATGACGACCGACTCTTTGAATGACCCAGTGTAAAAACTGGTACGAGAAAATGTACTGGGAAGTAAAGGTGGCTGGCAAGATGTTGCCCTCATCACTCACTGAGTGCTAACTGATCTATTAACTCTTTGAGTCCCAAAGAACGCATCATGCGTTCATAGGTTCCTACCTAGAGGCCCAATGAACGCATGATGCGCTGATTTTATTACTTTCTTTACTACCCCCTGGGCCTGTGATGCTAAATTCCCTGGGACTCAAAGAGTTAACAATACTGTTGCGGCACCTATACTTCTTTTTATTTCTCAGATCAACCCTGATCAACCCAAAAACCGGTACCAGGAAATTTACTGGGAAGTAAAGATGGCCTGTCTGATGGTGAATGCATACATTCTGTATGTAGTACAGGTTCCTTATTTTGGGGAGAAAAGGGGGGGGGGGGGGTGTGTAAGACTCCTTGCACCTCTAACAAGCAAGTCATAAGAGTTAACCAATCAGGGTGTTTTCTTTAAAGTCGGAGTGAACGTACCAAGCTGAGAGGCCAACAACCGGAAGTCTGCATGCAAATAAGCCAGATCGGCCTAACTGATGTGCACACAAAACTCAAGTTCTGGAACAAGACTATAGTCAAGAAGAGGATAAACAACTAGAACTTTCCACCTGAGTTTACAGCCGGTGAATGCGAAGAAGAAGTTTGAGGTTCAAACAACAGATCAACATCATGGCACATGTTTAGTAAATGATAAGTGCTCCGTTCTTCTTCTAACTCAAGTCTGAGTCTGAAGAAGCTCAGCACAGTGCACAGGCTCTGTCTGTAGCACCGGCGGGGATTCTGAAATACTTTGGGTAGATTTTTAACTCCAAATTCTGCCCGGGCAGCGACGTTAGGTTACCAGAGGGCATTGAACCTGGAACCTCTAGCACTTGAGGCGGACACCATGTGTCGGGACCACTTCTTCTAAAGAAGAAGAAAAAGAATAGGAAGAAGAAGAGGAAGAAGAAGAAGAAAAACAAGAATAAGAAAAAGAATGTATAAATTATTGTCTGCCCAAAGAACTAAAAACTACAGGGTTAACGCTATATGCCTAAAGGCCCAGAAACAGTAGCTACTGCTTACTTACCTGTCAAAACATCCTTGCGGAAGTAGAACTTTTCATTAATCGCTGCATCTCGTTTAAAGGCTGTTCTCATATTTTCATCTACCTGTAATGCATTTATAAATATTTATAGGAGCTGTATGAACGTGGCTTTTATCATGTTATTAATATAGCACAGCTCTTTAATCATCAAGTAACATTTAGGATCACTCTCTGGTAACTCAATTGGACTTCAATGTCTTCAGCACATTTAAAAAAGATTCAATCATTAGGAATTAACTGTATCACTATAAGAGCACTTAACACATTCGTTCTCAATCTTTCTAACAATGGCGCAACGCTTTAATACAGGTCCTCAAATAAAATTATTTTAATTGCTACTTCATAATTTCAGAGGTTATGTGTTTTTCGATGGTCTTAAGTGACTTTTGTCAAAGGGTCGTTTATCACCCAAAGGGGTCGCTTCCCACAGGTTGAGAACCACTGACTTAACAGATGATTAATCTACCTTGGAGATTGGTATGATGAAATTCAGCTTGTATGACAAGATGACTCGTGTGAGCAGTACAATAAACACAGTGAAGGCAGCATTCTCAAAGTCTGTTATCTGGGCCTGGGTGAAACATATAAAAAACAATCATGATTACAACATTTTAATACTGTCTGAACAATCATAAACTTTATGTGCTGTGCCGATAAGCAAAAGCTGAAATTTTTTACCATCTCATATGAGCACCAGAACCATGGATCAGGTCAGTGTTCTTGTCTCCCCTTCTATAGTTAAGGTACTTATCTCTTTGCCTTCCCTTTGATCTTTTTTCCAACCATCTTGCTAATTGTTATTAGGTTCTAAGGGCCATTCCTTTTCATAACTTTTCCAAAGAAAAAATACAATGACTATGTCTAATTTTTATTATCCATTTATGACTGTTGCATGCTTATTCATGTGAGTTGTAACCTTGGGGCAGGACAATATATTGGGAATGGTGATGTCGGGAGTCCATGAGAATGTTGGGTTACCTGTGTCAATATGTTACCCGGTGTTGACTCAAGCCAGGAAATATGAGTCTGTTGAGTCCATATTTTGATAAGTGCAAAGGGACTTGACACGGGATGGACAGGAGAGGCCCGGGGTAGTAGCCGCGTGGGCTTACTAGCATGATTGGTATGAGATAGCCGCGATGCACGGAAGAAGGATGCTAGCGTGCTTCTAGTTAGGCCTGAGCCGCCCACTAGGGGCAGGCAAAGAGTATATACTGGGGTTGAGAGTCAGACAGAGAGAGAGACAGACAAAGTACAGCAGTACAAGTCAGAAAGTGAGGTCTGAGTCAAAAGTCTCGTCACCGTGCAGTCGAAGGAAGAGAGTCCAGGCGGCAGAGTTAGGCCACGAGGACTGGATACTCAAGAATAGCTGTTTTGGGTGACGACTCAGAGAGGCGTAGGATCACTAGAGAAACAAGACAGCGGAGATGCCGGCGATAGCTCTGTGCTAGAGGGGACTCAAATTAAGAGTCCTGTCGGTCATCGGAATTCTTCAACGGGCTGATGTGCAATGTGCACATGCTGGAGAACTGGTGTTGTTGAGTCCGTTCCCAGTCAGCCCATGTGTCTGCTCAGGGTAGAGCAGAGGTCCAGTTGATAGGAGAGATTTCCTCTTCATCTGTACAGCGAGCCAGCCCAGAGTGCGGGACGCTGTAGACCTACCAACTGTAGTGGTCAGCTCATATGTAATGGCAGCAAGTGCAAGCTGTCCAGGAGAGCGACGCTTTAAGTAGAAAGCGAGTGAAACAAGGAGCTAGGTTAACGTATTAGCCAGGACAGATGTCCACATCACTTCGCTTTATGTATGAGAGACTGTGATTACCCTCTGTGTTGTGACAATAATTATATATATATGGCGGACACTACGTTGTTGTTTTCCTGAGAGTTGTCTGTGTGGAAGCAAGAACAGTATCCTTAGACACCTGACCATGTGCTGTTTGTTGTTACACCCAGGATAGCAGACAATGACTTTCGTCTGTCTCAAGGAGGACAGTCTCATTTGTTTTTCTATCATTCTGTGATATTCTTTATATTCTTCTCAAAAACCAAATGCCCGCTGAACAATACTAAGTAAATATTATCTGGGCCTGGGTAAAACATATAAAATACCAACTCATTATTATCTGGGCCTGGGTTAAACGGAGATCTTTATTTCCCTTTACTCCCTCTTGAGCATACACAGCCAGCCTCATATTTTTAGAGACTATCTTGCACTTAAAGGGTGATAGCACATACATACATACATACATACATACATACACATCATCTATCTTCTTCTTCTTCTTCAGCGATCTTTGGTCATGCGCATAATCCACTGTGGGTCATAAACTGGGATGTCAAGGTCTCTTAGGTATCCCCAAAGCTTAGTTGTCAGTTCTACTGGGTGTTGCCATATGTCGCTCCGCAGCTCCGCCAGGAAAGGACAGTCTTGCAGGACATGTTCTGGAGTCTGTTCAGCACGAAGGCACTGGCAGAGAGCTGTTTGGCTCATACCTAATTTATGTGAGTGTTTATTGAGTCTGCAGTGTCCAGTGCGTAAGCGAAAAACTGTGACTTGGTCTGTTCTGTTCAAGTGTTTCAGAAAATCTTTTCCGTAGTTATAACCAGTGTTGGTTTTCCAATCTGTTTCTGATTTTCTCTTAATGAGAGTTTTGACTTCTGGAAAAAATAGTGGCTGGTAGGTCTGTGGTTTGTTACTGCCTTCCTTTGCTAAAGCATCTGCGCTTTCATTGCCTTTGATGCACATCATCTATCTAAAACACATGAGTCATGAGGCTATGAATAAGTACAGAGCACACTTAATCATGTTAGTAAAATGAATGTCACTACAGGTTTAGGGGAGAAATTTGACTGCCAGCTGTCAAGGCTTGGCCTAAATTAGGGTCAAGACCCAAATTATAATAATAATGTCAGCTGTGTGTGGGTGTGTGTGCATATTTTATGTATCTTCTGCCATGTCATGATGCCAAACTCTCCAAAATCTATGGGTCTTCTGCCTTTCTTCCTGTGCTGTTTTTCTATTGTCATGGTGTACTTTTTTATTTTTTTTAAAGGTGGAAAAAAATGTGGACTATCGTCTTCTGATATTGATAGTAAACAGTTTTAGATATTAAAAGAATCACTGTCATAGGTCACACAATACTCCTTTGTTTGCTGCTTAACTCTTTCAACACCAGAAAGTTTCACAGGAGATGCCAGAGTGCAGAAATAACTATGTTCATAGAACATGAATGCATTACTTTTCAAGTGGCAATATGAACAGCGGTAATCACATTACAGAAGCCAGATTTCTCTAGTGTGTTCTGGCTAAATGTTAAACTTAAGAGATTATATTATGCTAAGGAGAGAAATCAAGGGATAGTATCACTCACAGACTTTGCACTGCTTGGGACTGAAAGGGTTAACAACGCCTGGTTACCACTGAGCTAGGCAATGATAGACACAGGTTTAAAAAAAAAAACACATGTACCTCCATGGGCCGGAACTCTACCCGCCAGCCAATGTTTGAGTTTGCTGGCGGGGGCTTGAACCTCATCGTCTGCCAGTTTGTGGACTGGATGTTCTGTTGAAAGAAGTAAAGTTAATGTCTCATGTGGAATATGTGATAGTCTTGTGAAATAGATGGCGATATCACACAGCGGCGAACACCAGCCCACCAACTACTTCAGTGCCTAAAGTTTATGGCTGTTTGAGCTATTCCCTTCAGGGTCTAGCACTAGTTAAGCTTAATGTGAACACCAGTCCACCAACTACCTCAGTGCCTAAAGTTTATGACTGTTGGAGCCATTCCCTTCAGGGTCTAGCACTAGTTAAGCTTAATGCGAACACCAGTCTACCAACTACCTCAGTGTCTAAAGTTTATGACTGTTGGAGCCATTCCCTTCAGGGTCTAGCACTAGTTAAGCTTAATGCGAACACCAGTCCACCTACTACCTCAGTGTCTAAAGTTTATGACTGTTGGAGCCATTCCCTTCAGGGTCTAGCACTAGTTAAGCTTAATGCGAACACCAGTCCACCAACTACCTCAGTGCCTAAAGTTTATGACTGTTGGAGCCATTCCCTGCACTAGTTAAGCTTAATGCGAACACCAGTCCACCAACTACCTCAGTGCCTAAAGTTTATGACTGTTAGAGCCATTCCCTGCACTAGTTAAGCTTAATGTGAACACCAGTCCACCAACTACCTCAGTGTCTAAAGTTTATGGCTGTTGGAGCCATTCCCTTCAGGGTCTAGCACTAGTTAAGCTTAATGCGAACACCAGTCCACCAACTACCTCAGTGCCTAAAGTTTATGACTGTTGGAGCCATTCCCTGCACTAGTTAAGCTTAATGCGAACACCAGTCCACCAACTACCTCAGTGTCTAAAGTTTATGACTGTTGGAGCCATTCCCTTCAGGGTCTAGCACTAGTTAAGCTTAATGCGAACACCAGTCCACCAACTACCTCAGTGCCTAAAGTTTATGACTGTTGGAGCCATTCCCTTCAGGGTCTAGCACTAGTTAAGCTTAATGCGAACACCAGTCCACCAACTACCTCAGTGCCTAAAGTTTATGACTGTTGGAGCCATTCCCTGCACTAGTTAAGCTTAATGCGAACACCAGTCCACCAACTACCTCAGTGCCTAAAGTTTATGACTGTTAGAGCCATTCCCTGCACTAGTTAAGCTTAATGTGAACACCAGTCCACCAACTACCTCAGTGTCTAAAGTTTATGGCTGTTGGAGCCATTCCCTTCAGGGTCTAGCACTAGTTAAGCTTAATGCGAACACCAGTCCACCAACTACCTCAGTGCCTAAAGTTTATGACTGTTGGAGCCATTCCCTGCACTAGTTAAGCTTAATGCGAACACCAGTCCACCAACTACCTCAGTGTCTAAAGTTTATGACTGTTGGAGCCATTCCCTTCAGGGTCTAGCACTAGTTAAGCTTAATGCGAACACCAGTCCACCAACTACCTCAGTGCCTAAAGTTTATGACTGTTGGAGCCATTCCCTTCAGGGTCTAGCACTAGTTAAGCTTAATGCGAACACCAGTCCACCAACTACCTCAGTGCCTAAAGTTTATGACTGTTGGAGCCATTCCCTGCACTAGTTTAGCTTAATGCGAACACCAGTAACTGCCTAAATCAAAGTGTGATTTACTAGTGCAATCAGTCTTGTTTAATATGGCGAACATATGACGACGATAACTTGGTGATGTAAGATCAACGAGTGGTCTCTGGGTCAAATTCAACTAATGAATCACTCGCTCAATAATTACTGGCACAAAGTCTGATTAACAGAACAGGCGTCATAAGTTGTTTTACAACTGTGGAGCTTTTGAGGAGGAGATCGGAGCACCTATGGATCTGTCCGGAGTGCTGTGATGATAATCCTTTCTAATCACTAATTACAAAGTCTGAATAGTCCCCAATCTCCATAACTCGTAGATTGTAACCTACTAGGTTTGACCAGAAAACCTATGTGTGTCTGTGTAGTGTTTAGAAGGCCCGGATGTAAACATAGTAACTAAATATAGCATTTAGAGTGGTTGCTTTGTAAAGCCAATAGCTTTTTCCTAAAGCCAGGTTGACTTATCATAAGCCTCAGTGATGGAGGTCAAGGGGTTACGGCATGAATACCTGACATATTTTATTAAGGCCCCTGGGATGTATTTGATTTAATGCTTCAGTCTGTTTGTGTTGACTGATAACTCCGTTTAAATATCTCTATACAATTCAGACACCAAAAAAATGTAGATAAATACATTCTTAAACAATCTATTAGACCTGTATAAATTTGGTTAAATGATTTTTTTCTGGAATTTCCATCAGAATATGCAAGGCAAGGAAAACAGAATCAGCAGCAAAAACATAAAATGAATACCTCAAAATGGTCAGTATCTGTCTCATCATCTTGGCTCTCTAGCTTTTCTTTAAATAGCGAGACCGGATCCCTGATGAACAAATGTGCAATATGTCGCGCTAAAAGTTCATCAACTCCTATTTTAGGAAGAAAAAAAATATTTCACAGTATAAACATTTTATGTCAAATATTTTGCAGATGTGAATAATTTTCTGTGTTTGTCCTTAAAAGGACAGCTGTAGTATACAGCTAGGCTGTAATACAATCTATATGGCTAAGAATTCCTTTCAAAGGCTAAAGAATCTACACTGCTAAAGGATTTCTTCATAGGCTAAAGAATCTATAGCTGAAGAAACTACATAGTTCAAGAAATGATTTGGCTGAAGAGAACATAAGGGGGGAGGAGGTAAACCTAGAAAGGTATGTGAGAGAAAGAGGGTGAAGGAGGTAAACCTAGAAAGGTATTGAGAACAGAAGGGTGAAGGAGGTAAACCTAGAAAGGTATGTGAGTGCAGAAGGGTGAAACTGGGTAAACCTATAAAGATATGTGAGAGCAAGTGGGTGAAGGAGGTAAACCTAGACAGGTACGTGAGAACAGAAGGATGAAACTGGGTAAACCTATAAAGATATGTGAGAGCAAGTAGGTGAAGGAGGTAAACCTGGAAAGTATGTGAGTGCAGAAGGGTGAAACTGGGTAAACCTATAAAGATATGTGAGAGCAAGTAGGTGGAGGAGGTAAACCTAGAAAAATCTTTTGTGAGAGCAAGAGGCCAAAGGAGCTACATCTAGAAAAATTTGGTGTGAAAGCAGAAGGGTGATTAGGCTACATCTAGAAAGATTTGATATGGGAGCAGAAGGGTGATAAGGCTACATCTAGAAAGATTTGATGTGAGAGCAGAAAAGTTGATTAGGCTACATCTAGAAAGATCTGATGTGAGAGAAGAAGGGTGATTAGGCTACATCTAAAAAAATCTGATGTGAGAGCAGAAGGGTTATTAGGCTACATTTAGAAAGATCTGATGTGAGATCAAGAGAGCAACGGAGCTACATCAAGAAAGATGTTATGTAATAGCAAGAGGGCGAAGGAGCTACAACTACAAAGATCTGATGTGACAGAAAAATGGCGACCAAGAGGTAGATAATAGAGAAAGATGACAATTTAAAAAATGAAAAACTATATGCTGTCCGCACGTGACTGTTGTATGTATGTACCCATTCTGTCTTTTGAAATCTTCCTTGAAGACGCTCTAGTCTCACCAACAGTGTGACTCTTGTAACCAGAATGGCATAAAAACATTTCTGTTTAAATAAATCGTCTGCGGTGAAAACCGACTCCTGACATGCCATGGATTATGAAACTGTAAAACACATTCACTAATCTCAGGGCCATCCAGCCACATACTTGATGCATTAAACATCTATATGGTATCTGTGTCACCCATTGAGTGGCTGGACCAGAAACTGTTCCTCCCAATGATTCTTAATGACAAAAGTGGAAGTTGTTGAGGATGATACATGTACATGTACTTTCACCCTTACCTCCATCAATGAGCTCCTTACACAAATCATCATCCAGTGTTAACTCAATATCATTGTAGCATCGACCCAGAGGGGAGATATAGCTGTCTATGGAGTCGTACCGTGACTTCTGTATCCTGAACCGGTCATTCTTCAATGGCTGCAGAGGAAGCATTTGTATAAATGTATTTTAGTTGAGTTACTAACAATGGCACTGCAAGGAGTTACAAGGGGATCTGGCCGGTGATCAACACTCAGGAAAAAGGCAAGATGGATATACAATCAGACAGTTACTGGTGCCATCGAAATTAGAACTCTTCGCTTGCTGCTGAAGATGGGAAGGGATTGCTTATGGGGGTGTCTCGAGTGCTCTGATGTCGATTCTTAATTCAACATTTTAGTTGAGTAACATAATGGGATCGAGTGAACAGTGCAACAGAACAAAGCAGTTCATACCTTTAACCTCGATTACTAAAGACTACAAATGTTTTTGACATGATGGCTAATAAAAGCCAGTTTCTTTAGCCCTAAGATCTACACTCTTTTTTTAAAGTAAATATAATCTATCCTGGGCTTCTAAATTCTGCACTGGTGCAAAAAGAACCAATGCCATTAACCAGGTTTGTTGGAAATTGTCCAAAGCAACAATGCTGGTTTAGTATCTTCTTATGAATAAGTAGCTGATGGCGATGCTGGATTATGTGCTTTACGGAGTCAAAGGGTTAAGGTGAATTATAACACAAATCATAACAACAGTTGCCAGAGTAACATAAAGAGATAACATTACAAATGAAGAAGCAAAAAGAAGACTGATTTACTGCTTTACTGATTTAAGAATGAACATCATAACACACACGGGCATACCCATATATACTCCGTCTCCAGCAGCAAATTACGTAAGGTGTAGATGCTAACTGTTCCCATAGCACTCTAATTATACACATGCTGATCTCTTCCTCTCATCCGTCCCTCCTTGCTGGTATTCACACTTAATACCTCCTTCACACATTCCTGCCCATGTTATTTCATCTAATCTCGTGTTTTCTGCCAAAAGTCGTTCATATATAGTCTTCAGAATATCTCCATTGTCCAGTACGAGTGTTCCCGTAGCTTTTGCTTTTGTAGGAAGATTTTTTTTTTTTTAACGTAGCCAGAAACCATGAGTTGTAAACCCTTTGGCTCGGTACTATGGATATCGCAACCCTTCGGCCTTGATTCCATTATAGGTACCGTTAATCTGGGAGAAATGTGGCTTTTCTGCCTACCCCCGGGAGTGAACCCGGACCACAAGGAGTTCGTCACCCGGCCGCCGCGAAAGTCAGGTTTAACCAACTTCGCTAGAGAGCCGGGCTTGTAGCAAGATAATCTGCTCTTTCATTCCCTTGCTCTCCTGCATTACCTGGACAGTATATCCACGAGACTCAATGCAATGTTGGCGTACTGATGCATGGTATCCACCCACGCCACATTAGTCCATTTTGAACCTTCTGCAGTGCCGGCTGAGAATCAGATATAATAATTCCTCTGGTAACTTTGTTTTCTGCTATCCACTTCAGAGCTGTAGTGATTGCCTCTACTTCTTGCTTGAAGTTGTGAATAAAAAAGCTCAGTTTTGTTTTGCCACAATTTTTCCTTTCATTCTAGCTAAAAATCCCCAGCCAGATCTTACACCCCGATGAACAAAACCATCGGTGTACACTACTGCATCATCTAGCCCAGCCTTTCCATCTATCAGTTGTTAAAAAGAAGACACTGGTCTGAAACCAGTCATTGAAACAACAGAGGTGATGGTTTGGCTATGTGACAAGAATGCTCTGGTACTAACTGCAACAGTGAAGAAAATTTTCGAACACAGGGCAAGTAAAAGACAACATGTGAGGAGGAACAATGTTACTAAGAATAAACTTAAACCAAATAAAGACTAACTTATACCATGCGCTTTCAATGCCAATGCATCTTCAATGTCCTGTATCCATCTTCGCGGAGGTCGACCCTCCGTCGCCGTCTTTTCCAAGCCACCATGATGTTTGATGTGGCCAAAATACTTTAACTTTCTGGGCAGGATGCTGTTTATGAGCCAGTTCTCCTGGATGTTTAACTTGTGTAGATTGTCTATTTTTTTCCTCTTCTTGATCCATATATTATAAGAATTTTTCTGTAACATTTTAATTCAAAAGCTTTAATTTTTTCCCTTCAGTGACTGAGTGAGAGTCCAGGACTCACAACTGTAAGTTGCCACAGGAAAAATGCATGATCTCAAGATTTTTTCTTTAACTGATTTACAGGTGCTCTGCCATAGGTTCTTCATGCTGCTTAATCTCTGCATTGCTAATGCAAGTCTTATACAGAATATTAGGAGAAAAAAGAACACACACGATCCTTACAGCCCCCAACCAAATCCTCATGCATACTATATTACTCACCTTAAGTCCTCTTTCTTCTTCAGTCCTGTCATCCACTGATGCAGAAATCACAGGCCACCTGGTGTCTATGTCGGAGAGATAACCTCTGTAAATGGGGGAGCTTGCACTAAGGGCCAGCTGTAGAGAATCAGAATACATCGTACATATTTTCTAGAAATCACTCAAGTAAAAAAAATTAGATAAATATCCCCCTGGGGCACTTCGTAAATTAGTGAAAACTTATTTGGAAGCAGCTGAGATGGATTTTATAGACAAATGATGAGAATACCCTGGACAGATGAAAAAAAAGGTAATGAAGATGTCTTGAGAGAAACTGACTCACATAGAGAACTGATTGCCTATATTCTTTGGTCATGTGATGAGGAGAAAACTGGAATACATTGTGACACAAGGAAAGTTACAGGGGAGCAGAGACAGAGGAAGACCAAGAGAAAAGATGCTGGACAGTTTGACATGATGGCATGGAGGATCATATGTGCCAGAGTTGATTTAAATTACACAAGACAGAAGGTTGTGGATCATATGTGCCAGAGTTGGTTTAAATTACACAAGACAGAAGGTTGTGGAAAGACATGACTACCAATGCCATACAGCATGGACTTTGAGAAGAAAAAGAAATATCCCCTTTCAGAGGTCACAAACTAAGCCCAGCACTTGGTGGTTGTGAAGTTTTACAATGCAATTGTTCAGTCATTCATTTCCCACCAAATCAACTGCATTATACTGACAAATACAGATGGAGGGACCTGATCACACAGTCAGCAGCCATTGGTGACCTAATGACACACTGTGTTTAGGATTATGAACGCGAAAATGAGTTTGCCAATTCACTTTTTGAATTATACGACAGTCGTACCACTGACAAAAGAACTGCAAATGAGTCTTATACCAAACCACCTGCAGCCGACTTCCGACTCCAGGATCGTGAAAGGGTCTTCACCACCCCTTAAGCCATAGCCACACCACACATTACCAACAAACAGGTTTTTCCCTAGAGAAAAAAAAATGCCTGAACCCAACATAAAGTTGAGGAATAAATGGACATAAAAAGGAGCCGGTACTTGTGTATAGTAGTAGTGTACTAACAGAAAGAAAAAAGCCCTGCAAAATAACATTTCATCAACATGAATTTGAAAGCTTACCTACCAGTTAGAAGGCATTGGGTTCAAATCCACAATGAGGCAGATTTTTCAAAAGTGATTTTGGCTCCCAGACAGACCCTGCCAAAAATGGGTATCGGGTAATTTCCTCAGAAGTAAAGGCAGCTAGTGTGATGCTTATCACATTACCCACTATCCATATGCCTAAAGTACCACTGGTGTACAAAGGATCCTTTACTTACTTAACCTTATTAATATATATTCAGGGTTCATAGCCAAATTTACCAATCAATTTCAAGGCTTTTCAAGGTCTTTTTCAAGGTCTCCTTAGTTTTTTTCAAGGTTGTCTCGGTGTAATACTGAAACAAGATTTTTGCCTTGTTCAAGGGTGTACTGAGCACACAAGGTACTTCATTTGTGCCACATGTGTTGGTATACCAGCACAGATATCATCATCATGTAGCATTTCCTTTGTCCTGACAAAAAAACCTCGGTCTCTCACCAGCTCTCCCGCCTCATGTACTTTTTTATACTCAAGGAGTCACTTATATCCTGTGCCCATCTTCGTGTTGGTCGGCCCCTGCGCTTGATATAGTGTTTGAAATTTTTTTTTAGGGCTTGGTGGTAGAGGGCAGCAAACTGAAGTCCTGTCTGTTCTGGACCTGGTACCTGAGAGGGTTAGGGGAGAGAGAGAGAGTCATGAAGAGAGAGGAAGACACATGCTGAGGTAGGCTGGGAGAGACAGTGTAAAGATGGACAGATGGAGGTAGAGAAAAGAAGGAAAAGAAGTCTGGGGAAGGAGGAAAAAATGAGAGGGAGGGATGGAGACATGATGAGGAAAAGTGGGGAAGGGACAGCGAAAGACAGAGAGGGAGACAAATACAGAAAAAGGGAATGCAGATACAGAGATGGGCAGATGAAAAGAGAAGGAAAAAGGGAACGAAACAGAGATATGGAAGGAGGAAAATATGACAAAGAGTTGAAAGAAGGGAGACAGGGAGAGAGAACGGACAGGGTGAGAAGCAGATGCAAGCAGAGAGAGATGTAGACATAAAGGAGAGAGAGACAAAGGGACAGCACAGAGAGGCAAGCAGACAGAGGGAGAGAACCAAAGAAAGAGAAAAAAGGCAGAACAGGAGAATGGAAGGGAGGTATACAAAGAGGAAGTGATGAAGGGAGGCAAACAGACATAAAGCAAGAGAGAGAGGTGGGTAAGGAAGGCAGTGACAAACACAGATTAAGAGAGAGGGGCAGAAAGGGAGACAAGATACATCAAAGAAAAAAAACAGCCACCTACTCTCCCCCCCCCACACACAATTTCAAGTGTAGTGGACACAACCACTAGGAAAAGAGTTATGGGGCAAAAAAATACGTAGATGAACCAGTAAAAAATGGGGGGGGGGGGGAAGAGAATGAGAGAGGGGAGCTGGTAAGGAAATCTAGAGAAAATGAAAAGACAGGATGGAGAGGAGACAAAGAAGAGATGGGACAGGAGAAAGGGCAAGGAAAGGAAGAGAGGAAGAATGGAGAGAGAAAGGAGAATAGTAGAAGATCAAAGGAAAGAGAAGGGGTGAGAGAAGAAAGGTAAGACACGGGGGGGGGGGGGGGGGGGGGGGGGGGGGTAAGAACAGTGAGTGCCAAAAATAGAATTAGGAAATCTCTAAGTGAGGGCACTTTTCCGGTTCCTACCCTCTCCCAATGTGAATGTGGCCGTGGTCCAAAAACAACAGTGCTAACCCCTACTGCCCCTTGCTTGTCCTATCTGTGTGTGACAACAATAATTCAATTTCTTACACTTAAGGCTGGTGACCTGAGAGCCAAGGTCATTTTATGAAGAAAAAAAAAGTCCAGGGGATCCCAACCCACCACTGGTGGAAAATAGAGAAGTTTACCCACACACATAAATAGGTCAGACACATAAATAGGTCAGGGCAGCAGTGGACTTCGTTTTATTTCTGGTTTTCCAATTACAGAAAGGAGGGGAGAGAGGAGGTGGTGGAAAGTGGTGTAGAAGGCTGAGGTGGTAAGGGTGAGACAGAGGAGGTGAGAGAATAAAAAGTTTAAGAAAATAAAGTGGGAATGAGACAGGGAGAGAAAGAAGGGAGTAAGAAATAAGATGAGATATAGAGGGAAGAAGGTAGCAGGAAGGGGTGCACTCCCTCCCCTAGGTGTCATCAATGTGGGAGGAGAAAAAAAAAGGGGGGGGGGGGGGGGGGGTGACGGCAAATGTGTTTTTAAAAGTACACATATATTTAATGTGTGGGAGGGGGGAATGGTGGACATGAAATGTTCTGCACTAGGCAACACATAACCTTCTACACCAACTGAAGGTATGGAGAAAGAAAGAGAGAGAGAGAGAGAGGGAGTGAGGGAGAGTGGCAAATACAAAGAGAAAGAGAGAGAGGAAAGCAGTGACACAGACAGGCAGAGAGTGAGGAACAGGTAGGACAAAATGTGAGGGGGCGGGAAGGGAGATGGACAGAGATTAAGGCCGCTAGGAAAACAAACACATCAAAAGAAAATATCCACCATGTTCACACAGAATGCACCCCCCCCCCCCCCAATACAACTTCCTGTGTACTTGAGTTGCTAGGAAGAGTTATGGAGCTGCACATTTACTAAACATTTAAACAAGAAATAAAATAGGAAAAAGGGGGAGGGGGGACAGGAAATGAGAGAGTCAATGGAAAGATAGAGAGAAAGAGAAGAAAATAAAGATCAGAAGGGAGGGTTAGAGACAATGCAGGAGACGGGAAGGAAGGAGCAATAGGTAGAAGAGTGAAAGAGGGAGGGAAGAGAGAGAGGGGTGAGACAACAGAAGAGGGAATCTCGGGGAATTACAATACTGATCGCCAAACACACTGTAAAGATAAATCCAGGCCAAAAATAGAACTGGGAAATCCAGCTGCAGTCACTTTGCTTAGCCTCAATGCCATCTCTAATTAATAGAGAAGGCCGCCGTGCTTAGCCCCCACCACGGCGACTCTATTTATAAATACAACTGAACCGAGCCCCACCATCTCCCAATGTAATCCTTTCTAGAAACCACGGCCATAAACGATTTTTACTGTTCATTCTGCCGGACTTGCTAGAAACAAAGGCACACACACACACGCGCGAGACGGAATCTGCTACTTCCCGCCCCATGCCACACCGCTGCTGTCTGCATGTATTCATGATCTGCAACACAGCCCGCCCTCCCCTGGCCTTTAACAAGCCATTTCGGCTGAAAATAGCCAATAATCAGCTGCCCTCACACCTGAAACGACCATACAACGAAAGTAGCCAAAAACTAGCCAAATGGCCAAAAAAGCCAAATGGCTCCCCCAAAATTGCCTGTGCTGAGAAACACAGGATTTCTGACGATTTCATTGCCGCGGTCAAAATTCACGGCTTTTCAAGGTCGGAATGTCTTTTATAAGCTAAAATTCACAGTTCAAGGTCAACGAAAAAAATCCCGGTAATTTCCCGATTTCCCGGTCCACTACGAACCCTGTATATTATTTCCAAAGGGAAGTGAAGAACAAGACAGCAGCCTATTGTACATGTTTTATAAAAGCTGACTAAGGAAGCTGCCTCAAAGTAAAAAAAAAAAAAATTTAGCTGTAAAATTCAGCCGATCAGGAACGTCTTCTTAATGTCTTCTTTCCTGTATTCTAGGAATGCCTCACAGCATCCATGGGAAAAAACATCTCTGGAACTGGCCCTTCTGTTCCCTTCACATATAGTACTTTTCAGTGTCTCTGATATTTCTGCGGTCCATTCTTTGTGAAGTCAACCGTTGGCTATATTACCACTGTTTCTGCATAACACTGCGCTCTGTGACCCGCACAGTTTATGGTAGTTACAATATCCAAGCAGCCTCAAAGTCCAACTCCTAACACAGCAACTGTTCTACACTGCTCTAAAAAAAATGGTAAAAACAGGCAGTAGAGACAGATTTAAAAAAAAAAACATGACTGGCTAAAACATTTGTGTCACCAACTGGGAAGAGAAGGTCAAACAGGGAGATGAATGGAGGCAGGTGATAACTGCAGCAATGAACCTCAAGGGCTCAGAATGCTGAAGAAGAAGAAGAAGAAAAAGAAAAAGAAGACAAAGAAGAAGAAGAAGAGGAAGAAGAAGAAGAAGAAGAAGAAGAAGAAGAAGAAGAAGAAGAAGAAGAAGAAGAAGAAGAAGAAGAAGAAGAAGAAGATGATGATGACTGGCTAAAAGCAGGCCAATGTGGCTAAAAGCAGGCCAATGTTATTAATGTTCATTGCGTAGACATGACCTATTTTGTTATAAGATGCCAACCCAGTGCTAATATGGTGGCACCTATTGTACAAGGCTTACATACAGCAAAAGTCTCACCATTATTGGACACATGCCAGCCAGCTGATCATACAAAGTTTTGGCTTCATCAATGTTACAAGCCTGGAAAGTGACCTGGAGGCAACAGTTTCCCATGCCAAAACCCATACAATCCATGTAGATGTGATCTGGCTTTGCTGCTGCGGCACTAGAGCCGTCATCTTTCAGATGCGAGAAATCTTCGATAAAAGGCGAAGGTGTGTTGACATCTTTGAAAACTGCCCAAAATACAAACATAACAAAGGATGACTTCATATTATACAATAACCAAATGAATTAATGGTCTTATTCACGTTTCCCGGCCCATCTACAAGTGGCTGACCTTTTAATGATACTTTCTCAGACTGTTCTACATCAGAGGGGTATCACATTGTCTGGCCTCCAATTACATCAGCGCCGATGTTGCGTGTTCTATACTACACGAGGACACAGCTTTTAATGACCCAAGAACATCTAGAACTGCGCCCCCCCCTTCCCCACCCAAAGATTGTGACCGGTACCCTCATTATTGGAACTCTGCGCTGGCTGCTGAAGATGAGGACTGAGCATTATGGGAATGCCCCGAGTGTTGTGATGTCAATTCTTGACTCAACTCAACACAACCCCCTACCCACAGCCTCAGCCTAGGTCCATGAAGGACTCTTTTTGAAGAAAACAGTACAATGTGACACCCCTATGACCTAAACCGGCCTGAGAAAGTGTGCAGATGCCCCGGAAAACATGAAAAGGACCTAATTAATTATTGAAGAACTGATATAACTGCATTCAGTAACCACTTCCACACAACTCAGTGGAGCTCCCAGACCGATGGTGCCAGTTGCAACCTGATTAGATGTCCACATGACTTTTGCCCTGATGTTGAATATCAACTGCCCAGACACTCTGCTCATTCGCAGCAAAATCACTCTCTCCAGTTATGGATATTCTTTTCTGCTGCATTGTCCAAATGATCCCAGACCCAAGACAACCTTCATCATAAAGCAGCTGTTGAAATGATCATCAGACTTCTCAAATAAAAAAATTAATAAAAAAAATACTGGCAGGGAGAACAAAAAGAAGGTAAAGTAGCGCACCATGAGAGGAGCTGCAGCAGTTAATCTATCAGCCTACTCACTACCCCAAACACATGAATATCCGTTTCATTATAGAATAAAACACTGCACAAGTTGAATATTGAATTAAGAATCGACATCACAGCACTCGGGACACTCCCATAATTGCTCAGTCCCCATCTTCAGCGGCAAGTGAAGAGTTCCAATTCCGATTGGTACCAGTGATCAACTGACTGTAGATCCATCTCATCCTTCCCCTGAGTGTTGAGTGTCTACCTTCACTGCACAAGTGAGAATGAGAATCAAAAGAGCAATCTGGCATAGCTTCAATTCACAGGTAATGAAGTTATTCAACTGTTTCTTTCTCCAGCAATGTACGATGTGTAAAAAAATAAAAATAAAAATTACAGGACCGTTTTCATTAGCGCCTTGAGTATATAGTGCTAGATGGCATTTGATGGGTGATGTGATCAACATCATGTCAGCCATCTTTACTGCTTAGAACCCTTCCTGGTACCCATTTCAGGCAAGGCCCACTTGGGAGCCACAGGTAAATTATAAGAATCAACTACCCACTGGATTCAAACCCAAAACCCCAGGCTGGGAGGCAAGTGTCTAGCCACTGCATTACTGTGACTTCTTCAAGAGGACAGACTGGATATTATTCACATGCAGTAATCAACAATGCAGAGGCTAAACAGCATGAAGAACACATACTGTAGCTCCTGCAATTAAGTAAAAAAATTTTTTTTTAATCATGTACCTTTTCTATGGCAACTTAAGGATGATATTTTGCTGTATCTTCTCAGGTGCGTTACTACAAAAAAAGTTTTGTGCTTTATTTTATGTTATTGTAACTCTGTAGTAACGCACCTGATGAGTTACAGCGAAATATGCCTGGCAATAAATTGTGCAATGTATTGTTTGTGTCCGCATTATTTAAATTCATTACAGGAAAAAATTGCTTTGAATTAAGGATGATAGTCAGGGACTCTTATCAAATCAGTGAAAAAAAAACTGGAGCCTTTGAACTGAAACGCTATAGAGAAATTCTTAGAATACAATGGACCAAGAAAACAAAAACTGTGACATCCTGCTTGATCTGAAGATCATGGAGAATTTATTCATAAACACCTTCTTGTCTTGAAAGTTGAAAAATTGTGACCATATTAAACGTCATGACGGCCTGGAAACAGCACCAATGGGGAGGACAGTTTCCAGGAAAATAAGTCACAAGCAGACTTTCAAGAAGGTGGACACAAGTCACTACAATGTCACAGCTATCTAACCTAACAATGATAACTAATAATAGCAGACCGAACCTGTATTATAGGAGTTAAATGTAGAACTGCTCGAGCAAAAGGTAGCATTTCACAAAATGAACACTATTCTAGGCAATATTTCTTTTGTCAAATGAGATGAGAAAGATAATTCTTAAGAGCTATATAAATTCTAACCCGATATACCGAAGTTAATCGTGGACACTTGGCCGATTAGCAAAAACGTTATGTGGAAGCAGCAGAGATGTTGTTTCATAGATGCATGATGAGAAAACCCAGGACAGATATAAACAGTAATGAAGATGTCTTGAAAGAACCTGATTCACACAAATAACTGATTGCCCACATCAGAAGTTCTACATTCTTTAGTCAGGAGAAAATGAGTAATCATGACAGAGAGAAAGCTACAGGGGAAAACAGGCAGACAGATAGAAGTTGTTGGGCAGTCTGGGATCATGGCATCAAAGATAATCTACATCAGAAATGATTGAATGTACACGAGACAGAAGGTTGCAGATAGACAGGAATACCAAAACTAAATGACACGGACAATAACAAGAAGACCTAAACAATGACTGAGACCAAATTTCCATACTTACTTGGGATATTGATAGCTACTTTTTCTCCTCTTCTGCTTCTGATATTCCTTGTCAGTGTTCTGTTGAAAATGAGGATAAAAGAAGAACTTATCACAATTATATATCATAAGGATGATTGCCATCATCAAGTCTTTTGTCAAGGGAGTAATTTATTAAGACAATGCATTTTTGTGTGTTTCAGAGCCCCTTCAGTGGGGTGGACAGACACCTCCCCCGACCTCTGACATTTATGTTGTAAAAGATGAATAATTAGGGGGTTTGCATAAACTGAGTCTGTTAGGCCAATAGGTGCAGATATCACAGCATAGCAACAATCTATAAGACAATGTGTCAACCACTGTTTAAACTCTTTCACCTTGCAAATGCTAAAAAATGGTTCACTAACTCAAAGAAATTCCTGCAAAAAATACCTACAAACACATTTTACAACAGCTAGAGGAATACCTTTATCTTTGATCTGAAAAACCAAGTAACACAATGTCGTGCTTGATTAACTCTTGCAGTCCCAGGCATTTTTTACTGATACATTTCTTCTTTATCTGCATTTATCTATAAAAAGGCAATCGGCACGCGGGGTTGAGGTTTACAGCTAGGCTGCAATAACTTTGCCTTTTGCCTCAACACATTTGATTTCAGCTAAATCTCAACAGGCAGCATTTTACAACACGCTTATTAGGTGGCAGTGGGTCTATCCATCCTTTCACCCCCCCCCCCCCCCCCCAAATGGGGTCCTGGAATCCACGAGGGAAAAACGTTGTATTCTAAATTTTACCTGAAAAAGTTAAAGGAGTTACAGAAGAGACATCGTGAGACAGGAGAAGAAACTAGCCTTCTAGACAGTGAGTTACACAGCAGTGATCTATTAACAGAAGACTGCAAGAACAGTGGGGTGCCTTTGAAGTGACCAAGAAATGAACGATGAGTTGCCTCATGCTTAACTCTTCCAGTATAGGGCAATAAGGTGTACATTTTTTTGGGGTCATTCCATACACAGGTGTCCCATAACTCCACTGGTGAAAAACAGGTATAAGTAAGCACAGCTGGTTTGAAGTTTGGGGCTTAAACAACGGATCAACATCATGGGGCATACGGGTAGTAACCCATAAGTGCTCTGTTCTAATTCTAACTTAAGTCCGAAGAATCTCAGCGCAGCGCATGAACTCCATTGCACCGGCGAAGATCCTGACATACTTTGGGTAGATTTTTACTCCAAATTTTGCCTGGGCAGCGCCGTTAGGCTACTCTTTTCGATTTCCAAATGCCAAAGGATTTTTTTTACATGCGCAACAATACACACGGGCGTCCAATCTTACTACCCAGAGACAAGGAGACATTACTAGAAGTGCATGTGAAAAAAATCCAAAGCATCACTGGAACCTGAACCCAAGACCTCCAGCACTTGAGGCGAATACCATGCCATGAGACCATGCTGCCCCCTAACAGCTGGTGTTATGCTTGTTATGGCGCTGGTGTGTGTTTATTTTTGACGTGTATGGAAACTTAATTAAACATTACTAAAAGTCTATTGTTGAGCACCAGCAAGGAAATCAGTATTAAAATTCTGAGAGCATGCATCTTCCCTGTAGCAACATACAGATGTGAGTCGTGGACTGTGCCCCAGTCCTCAAGAAAATAGGGGATTTTGAGCTGAAATGCTATAGAAAGATTCTCAGAATACAGCCGACAAAGAAGAGAAATAATACAGACACTTTAAAAGATCTGAACTTCGAGGAAGATTGGCTAATAAACAGTATCTCATCTCGGAAGCTGAAATTGGTTGGTCATATCAAGCGCTAGGGCAGACTGGGAAAGAAAATAGCAGAAGGCATGGTACCAGGAAGGAGAGGCAGGGGCCGAACATCATGAAGATAGGAGCAGGATATAAGTGACTCTTGAACATGAAAGTACACGAGGCGGGAGAACTGGCGAGAGGAACTTATGGGGCACAGTGTACATTCCTGTTCTTATCTACCACTGACATGGGTTATATTAAGCCCTTCTATCTGAATTATTAGTCTGACTATCTGTGTCACACGTAACAGCTCAGCTGAGCTCCTCATCTGCAACTGGGTTTTCCAAAAGCTCGCCCGTAGACGGCTTCGTCGCTGGGGACAGTATCTGGGTAAGTCTCCTGTGATGGCATCAACACTGCAAGGGTTCTCTTCAGAGCTACATGGTGGCGAGCCATACAAAGCTACTTGATATGACAGACCGGACATAGTCACAATTATAACGTGAGGTTCAACCATCGGTGATGCTGGCTGAATGTGACGTTTAACCAAAAAATTTTCAAAGCAATCACCACTTTCAGGCCAAACAGTCTTAATGGATTCCGAGCTCAATTATATAGAGAGTTAATCCTGTCACCCTCAGAAAGCCAGTTTATGCATTTTACAGCTACTGATGACCTGCCGACTTTGGGTAGTGGCAAATCAGCTTATACAACAGCATTAGTCCTGGCTGCATCTACACAGTCTGTAAATGTGCTGGGTATGAATTTTGAAACACAATTTTGTAAAGGGTCATTAAAAAAAAGATTTTATGGGGCAAAAGGGTAAGGATAACAACTGCTTGTGACCGAAAGAGTTCAAAATCATGTCTGTATATCTATACGGGTAATATTTCACTTACTTGAATCTAATGTGTCCTTGGTTAATGGCCTCATCTGGGAAAAACAGTGACTTGGATATACCATTGATGGGATCTGGCTGAAAAGGGGGGTGAGTAAAAAACCCACACCCCAATCTGAAAGTAGGAAACAAACAAATATATATAGATATATATCTGTGTGTGTGTGTGTGTGTGTGCGCAGGCACTTGCGTTTTTTGTTTGTTTTGTTCATCCATCAGAGCGATGAAGACAACCTTTCATTGAAAGTAGTAATGATCAATGATTATGAGTACGAAGGTGGCTGATTAGTCCAATATGAGCCTGGAAAGTTCTTGAGCAATGAGGACAACAGGTAGAAGCCGCAGTAAGTGTAGGAAGGATTAGCAATACGGTTCTTTCTAGTCTGCCTTCGTTTCTCTGCCTGTGCAACCTCCGCTGTCTGGCCGGCTGATGCACCATGCCTTAAAGATCTGGCCTCACTTCCCTTTGACTCGCAACAGCTGCTATAACATTACCATTCATTGAATCTTCTACTCCAGGAGCAGCTGGTCAAATGGTAAAGAATGTTAGGCTCTCGTATGGGAGACCCACGTTCAAATCCTCAGTCATGGATTTGTTTCTGTTAGAAGCAACAATAAAATCCTTAACTACAAAGTCCACGGTGACAGCACTTATCATCAGTCTCTAATACCCCTCCGCCCACATTGCACAAGAGGTAGATACAGACAGTAACTGGCAGATCTTCTATTCAGGTATAAACTACATCTATAAGTTCAGATTACAAAATACTCTTCATCACTGAATACATTCTTACCTTGGAAAAGCTGTCAAGGATAATGGTGCTTCATCTTCTTTCAGCTCAGCCTGGATTTCTTGGCGCCTGTGGAAATACAATTGAAAAAACATACTACTATAACTTGTTCGCATGCCTCAAGAAACTATACTGGGTGAAAGGAAATGAAAGAGCAGACATCCGGAGCACTGAGTTACAGAGACAGTGAGACACAGGAGTCGGCGCCAATAAACAACCTGTTTGAAATGGGTATTAAACAAGGGTAGGCATGCACAAAATGGTTGCAGGGTAAAGAAAGAAGATATGCAGATCAACTCCTGATGTGTATGTTGAGCATGCAGACACTGCAACTGAGGTTGTATCAGAGAAAGATGCATGAATGGGTTCAATAATATCACCAGCATGGGTCGATTGGTGAGTGTAAACAACATAGATGCGACCAATACAGCAAACTGATGAGATATGACCAACATAGTGTGCTGATGAGTGTGTGTGACCAATATAGCATGCTGAAGATAATGTGACCAATACAGCACAGTGAAGATAATGTGACCAATACAGAATGCTAATGAGAATGTGACCAATATAGCAAACTGATGAGAATATGACCAATATAGCATGCAGATAAGAATATGACCAATATAGCAAAGTGATGAGAATATGACCAATATAGCATGCAGATAAGAATATGACCAATATAGCAAACTGATGAGAATATGACCAATATAGCAAACTGATGAGAATATGACCAATATAGCAAACCGATAAGAATATGACCAATATAGCAAACTGATGAGAATATGACCAATACAGCATGCTGATGATAATGTGACCAATAATTAATACAAGTTCAACCAGTTCACTGCAAGTGCTGTCAAAAAACAGTTCCAGAAGTTATAGAGTATTTGAACAAAAGCAAAGTAAAGGATCCTTTTTCCATGCCTTCCGGTGTATTGGGCACATAGGGCTAGACCTTCATTTTATAGACCAACTGGCACTAGGAGGGTGATGTGGTCAGACTATGCACATGCACACAGATACACACACACAGAAACAAATACCAGACAGACATACACAAATGCAGACACACACACACATGGATACACACAGAGAGACGAACACACGCACCGACACACGCAGACACACAGATATGCAGACATTCAAAAACTAACAAATACATAGAGACACACTCATGCAAAAACACACGCAGACACATACATACACACACACAGACAAAAACAGACATACACACGCAGTCATATACACACAGACATAAACAGATACACAAAGACATACACACATGCAGACACACAAGTAGACACACACACACACACACAGACACACACACATGCAAACACACAGACACACACACTGACACAGGCAGACACACACACAGACATACACAAACAAAATCTTATACAATTACGCATGCACACACTCAAACATAAATAGAATCACACAGACACAGGCAGACACACACACACACAAACAAAATCTTATACAATTATGCATGCAAACACTCAAACATACATAGAATCACACAGACACAGGCAGACACACACACACACAAACAAAATCTTATACAATTACCCATGGAAACACTCATACATACATAGAATCACACAGACAAAGGCAGACACACACACACAAACAAAATCTTATACAATTACCCATGGAAACACTCATACATACATAGAATCACACGGACACAAACTCCCAACAAGCAATTACTGTCACCAATCGGTTAGCTTGTCAACAACAGCCCATTTATACAAGTTTAACTAGTGCACTGCAAGAACTGTAAAAAAAAAAAAAACAGACCCAGAAGTGACAGAGTATTAGAACAAAAGTAAAGCAAAGGATATTTGTTTATGCCTTTAGGTGTATTGGGCATATAGGGCTAGACCTTCATTTTAGAGACCAACTGGCACTCGGTGAGTGATGCTGAATGTTGAATTAAGAATCGACATCACAGCACTCCCACAAGCGCTCCTTCCCCACCTTCAGCAGCAAGTGAAGAGTTAAAATTCAGATGGTACCAGTAACAGTCTGATTGTATATCCGTCTCGCCCCTCCCCAGAGTGTCGAGCCTCAGCCAGATCTCATTGTAGTGACATTCTCCTCAGACCGTAATGATCTATCTGTTCCTTGGCACTGTTCACTCGCTCCCAAAGAGCCCTCACAACATCCAGCTTGTCATACATCAGGTCATCACCAAGCTGTGCAAAACCGATCAGTCTATCCGCTGCTGATTTCCCAACACACCGGCTTGACCCTGAGAAAATATCCAAAAAATGCTAACAACCCAGGACATCTGAAGTGATGCTTGCCACTCTGCATGCCTGTCTCCACCTTTCTCAGCATGCTCTGTGAGTCAGTTACAATGACGACATGTGTGTACAGCTGATTCTCAAGACAACGGAAGGCAGCAGTGACTGCCTCCACCTCCATTCTCAAACTAGACGTTGTGATATCAAATGCCAGGCTTTGTTGCGCCAAGCGATGTCCATTCGCCTTCGCTATGAACCCCCATGCACTTCGTCTGCCCCTCACCACAGAGCCATCTGTATATACAATCAAATCACTTGGGCGGGAATTGTCATGAATCATTTGTTGAACTTCTGATTCTGCAGCACCAGCTGGCCAGTCCCTGCACTCACGTCCTAAAGTGATAAGAACCCTACACAAGTCTGAAACATAATCGGACACTTTGACCCACTCCTCTCCTCGCCTAAATTTATCAAGCCTGCACACATGTCCAATTGTGTCTTCAGCTTGCGCTATCCAAGACTTTCCTCTTTTCAGTCTGTGACCCTTAGCTCTATCCAGGGCTTTGTGCAGGAGGTGCCTCTTGTCCGCAGCTACTCTGAGATATGACTTTATTTGTAGATCTTTGAGCCTATCTGCAATAGTAGGCAGTGCAAGTATATATCGCATACATACTACCGGGGTATCTCTTGTACATCCCAGAATCACCAGTATGGCTTAATTCTGTATGCGTTCAAGTTTCATCAGCTGACTCTTTGATATGGTAAGCATGCCAAGTCCATAATCTATCACCGACAGGATCACATGCTGGAACATTGTGAGCAACATTCTTTGTTACATGTCCATTGCTGCCATAATCTTGAGACCATTGAGTCCTTTTTGGAATTTCACTGCAACTGCATCCACATGATCCCTGAAGGACAGGCTACTATCAAAAATGATACCCAGTATCTCAGTTTGCTTTCTCTTTTGATGTTACTGTTATGAACTGTGAGGTTTGGAACGCCAGCTTTTACAATTCTTTTGTCCAGAGAACACCACAAAACAGCCGCCTTTTCTGAGTTGATGACAGCACCCATTTCTGCACACCAGTCAGTCACTTTGTCCACAGTTGCTTGTAGCTCATGAGCTATCCGTCGCCTATCTCTCCCCTGCCTATATGCAAGAATATCTTTGGTGGGTGATGTGGTCAGCATCACGCTAGCCACTTTTACTTCCCGAGACTGTCAATGTCCATGTCCTTTTAAGAAAAAGAAAAAAAAAAAGATCACGTCCCAGGACTGTACCTGCTACCCATTTAAGACCTAGGGAGAGAAGATGGTTTTTGAAAAAAGTCCAGCACTGTCAGGATCTGAACCCACGACTTCTGATCTGCAAGGGAGCCTCTAGCTGCAACACCACAGCAGCTCCCATTGATAGAATAAGCAGTGTGCATAATTTGTATGCCAGAACTGTATCAGTAAAACAGACATAATATGGGGGGGAGGGGGGGGGGGGGGGGGGGGGGACATTGGCGGACAAATTTAAACCCAAGACTTTTGAAATGCTATATCATAGTTCCTTATTTGAAGGTTAGGGAGCCGCCATGGCGTAGCAGCTGGATGCTTGCCTGCGGATTGGAAGGTCGTGGGTTTGATCCCTGGCGGAGCCGACTTTTTTCAAAAATTACCTTGACTCCCAGGTCGACCCAGTCTTGATTGGGTACCTGGTACAGTCCCAGTAAGTAAAGGCGGCCAGCGTGATGCTGACCACATCACCCATCTTGTGCTGATTGGTCTATAAAAATATAGGTCTAGCCCTATATGCCCTACACACATAAAGGTGTAGAAAAGGGACCTTTACTTTTTATATAAAGATTACCGAATGCAGAACAGAATTATAGCTTCTTACAGACCTTATAATGTGACAACAGGTTTTTCACACATGCACAAACAAAACTACAATTCAGATTAGATAGTAAGACAAGAAGACAGGTGTCGACATTTCAACTAAAAAAATCTTTCAAATGATAAAAGATAAGATAAGAATTGTACGTGACTACACTGGAGTTTCAGGCAGTCTCAAAAGATGTGGTTGCAGACACCCAAAGGGATTTAGCAATCACAATGGGGGAAACAAAACTAGATGTGAGCATAACATGAAACCTATGCTGGTGGATGTAAACAAAATCTAGCCAGATTTCTGTTATCTGCTGAGACCAAACATTACTGGTATAAAAACGCATAATACATTCTTTGACGTACATGGAAATATGACACATGGTGCACCGCTCAAGACAGAAAGAGTCCAAGAAAAAAAAACAAGGCATGATTGTATGTGACTACACTAGAGTTTTTAAGGAAATAACAAGACAGGTCAAGAAATAAACAACAACACAGAAGTTTTAAAGAAATCAGTCAGTAACCAGCAGTGCAGAAAAGTTAAGTTTTTAAATAAATATTTGCTCTGGTGTTTACAGCTCTGGTAAAGCTAGTCCTAGCATGGGTCAATAAAATCACGTAATGGACTGACAACATAAAGATAAGCCAGTCTTGACATACAGTTAAAAAACTATCTTGTGTTTATTCTCAGCATGTCTGACCCAAGTTAATTTTTTTCCAAGGTGATATGTTACGTGCAACACTTATGTAGGTCAACAGTAATTATTTCTTTTTAAAGTTCATGAATTATGTAGTCCAGGGCTGTTCAACTGGCAGCCTGCTGGCCAAATCTGGCCCACGGAATGCTAACAAGTGATCCACAGATCACTGCCATTTATACTGTATTAACGATCCGTCTATATTGGGGCTTGGACCTCTGGTCTTTGAAGATATCCATTTTCAAAATGATGGCCCTTAAGTAAACTTAGTTGAATAGCTCTGTGTGTACAGCAAATAATGTTTGATAAAGATGTCCATTATGCTGTGATCTCAATCTGTTGAGAGTCTTCTTTTCTGGTCTCCTGTCTCTTTTCAATTCCAACTTTCCAGTTATTGACACAACATTCTAAATTGCCTCAAACAATGTAGCCTGGCCTCTTCTGATGTGTGTAATTTTTCTTTGTGAGTTAAGTTTCTTTAATACAGAAAGAACGCATGAACCAATGAACTTTATTTTCAAAGGGTCACAATTTTGGCACGCATGCCCATCTTATAGTCGGCTCTTCCAAACACCTATCTTTCACACAGCAGCTGTATTTGGTCAATAAAGCATTTTATGTATATCAAGAAAAAACACAAAAGCATCATTGGTAAAACGCATGCACACACTTGTGCATGCGCATACACACTCAAATGCACACGCCCACTCACACATTTGCATACACACCCATATATATTACTTACACACATACATATATACATATAGATGTATGTAGATACATAAAAGGTACATACATGTATAGGCAGGCTTACAAAGACACACCCACAGACACAAACACACAGAGATATTTACAGACACACATGCAGACCATGCAGACACATACACGCATGAACAGACATATATCGATACATACATAGACACACACTCAAACACAAACATACAGACACACACATACACACACAGACTCTCAGGCAGACACACATACACAGATACACACAGACACACTCAGGCAGACACAAAAAATGCAAACACATATACACAGACACACAAATATACACAGGCAGACAACAAAAAACACATATAAATACTACAGACATACATACACACACACACACAAACAAACAAACACATGCACTGACACACGCATACAAGCAGACACACACAAACACATACACAGAGACACACAAAGACACACAGACACATACAAACAGAACCACACCCAGGAACCCACACAGTCACATGCACACACACACAGACACAAACAAAATCTGATACAATTACCCATGCAAACCCTCATACATAAATAGAATCATACATACATAAACACGCCTTCACATTCATAACATACATAATGCAAACATACATATCATACACACCTTATTTAATTATAAAATGATAATTCAATATGGGCTATAATTACATTTAAGCTGGCATATAATCACTTGTAAGCAGGAATTAGTCTGCGGTTAAATGAATACGGACTCTTTGTATTTTTCAGATCAATTGGAAGATGGTTCCATAAGTGAGCAGTAGAATATACTAAACTTGTTTTAAATAAATGTATTCTAGGTTTAATCCTACCAGACCGCTGGCCCGCTTTTCCGTGAATTTCCTAACCAGCCGCTAAACCGCTGGCCCACTTTTCCGGAAATTTAAGTAGTAGGTGACAAATGTGCGTTATAGACTAAAATTAAACAGCCAATCGTCATCAGACTTTGTTGTTAGTTATTGCGAATGACTTCCGACGTGTGTTGAGATTTCTTTGTGTGGTTTGATGTGAAAAAAATTCGGAAAATTCTCAATGAAACGAGCGGCTTCGACAAGAAAGTGACATAGGTCTAGGCTTATCACAGTCCAACAGTTGATCGATACTTTGGTTAATTCAGACTGTGAATATGTTCATAAAGAATACTTTCCCAGTTGAAGTGACACAGTCAGTTAGAGCTAGAGTGAGGAGGAGAATTATGAAAATTATAGATTTAAAACTAGATCGATAGTAAGAGAAAGGGGCGTGTCCCTCAAACAGCAACATTTAGTGCTTACTTTGAGGATCAAGACTGATACTACTAGGTGGATTGGCACACAAAGGGGGAAGATTAGCGCTAGATGAAAGGTAAACCTATTTTCTACAATGTCTCCAAGTTTTATCTTATTCTAACCACTTGTTTGCATGTAACAAATTTTTTTGTACATCATGTTGGTTTTTTGTGTGTTAGTGCCCAGGAGCTCAGGTTATAGGGACAGTTAGGTTCAGGGCGTCAGGTCTGGTAGGGTTAAGCAAAGGTAATAAAATTAGTCACTTGCATTTAGTAGGACTGGATTTAGTCAACTGGAAAAGGTAGTTTAGAGTACTTTGAGATAAAATTTATCAATAAATTTAGCCTTGTTAAAAATTAAACATTTACCAAATGGCAGAAGTCTTAGATGGCTATAGAGATGATTTTTGTTGATATTTTTTCTATCTGAAACCAGGCACAAAGTGCAATTTTAAAGGGAACTTAGTCTTGTAACATTAGATTTGGCACAACTATCCCAAACTGTTGAACAATAGTCGACATGTGTTTGGATGTAGGACGCATACAATATTTTTCATGTATCTTCATCCAGGAAATGCTGAATTTTAGCAAGCTGAAAAATTGTTTGTGCTATTTTATTTGTTATGACACAAACGTGAGAATTCCACGTTGAATTATTGTCAATTGTAAAGCCTAATGTTTTATGCTCAGTTACATTAACAATAGGTAATTGGTCTATGTAAAGCTCAAGTGGTTGCTTGTGCAGTGCTAATGTTTGTAACTTCGGTCTTGCTGTTATGAGCATAGATTTAGTGTTGTTTAAGTTAACTTGCATGCCATTGCTCCATTTATTAAGATTATTTAACTCTTTCTGTAAAGAAGTATCCAACGCATTACAGTTCTCATGATTAGTATAAATTGTACAGTTGTCAGCAAACAGATCACATGTTATACTGAAATGTAAGGGAAGGTCGTTAACATGCATGGCAAAAAGTAGTGGACTTAGAATTGATCCCTGGGGTACATCTAGTAGACTGAGTAGATTTTGACAGACAGTTATTGAAGGACACTACTCGTCGTCTATCAGATAAAAAATGACCACATTAATTTGACTGTTATTGTTAAATTTCAAGGCTTTTAATTTGTTAATTAGAATATTGTAATCTACCATATCAAAGGCTTTCTTAAAGTCCACAAACACTGCCTCATAAATGTTGCCATTTTTGATATTAAAATGCCAGTTGTCAGTCATTTTTGTCACGGCCGTATGGCAAGAATGTTTAGGCCTGAAGCCTGAATGACTATCGATTATTAAGTCATTTTTAGTTAAATGCTGCAATGTAATTTTGTGTCTATGTTTCTATGACAGTTTTGATAGTGATGATAGGAGAGAAACGGGTCTATAATTACCTGGAAAGTTGTTGTCTGAGCCAGGTTTAAGCAGAAGATACACTCTGGCAGCTTAAAATGATGATGGAAAGTAGTTTTTGGTAAGACACTGATTGTATATAAACATTAGGGAATAACTAACAACTGGTGCAGCACACTGAAGAATTCAATTACTGACTCCATCCAAGCCAGATGAGCTTGTTTGCTTGAGGTTGGATAGATAATTATACACTTCATCAACAGACATAAGGGGAATCTCAGAAGGGAAAGTTGTAGGGCACATTTCCTCACAGAATGATGCTAGAACGCTTAAGTCACACTGTGAGTCTGGCATTGTGGACTTTAAATCCTCTATTTCTGATTTAAAGAAAGAACAGAAATCACCACGAGTTAAAGAATTCAATATTGTTCTGTCTGAAAAGTTTCTTGTTGGTTAGCCTTCCGTAAATCTGCACTATTTGTTTTGTCTGTAATTAATTTGTTAAAGTGATCTTTCTTGTTTTACGAATTAAATATTGTACTTAATTTTTCAATTTACGGTAAAGTTGGAAATTTGTATTCTTATTGTGCTGTATCTCGTTCTCTCATACTTTCCAGAACTTCGCTAGTGATCCACAGTGATTTAGTTTGATGTTTTACTCTAATTTCTTTAATTGGCACATATTTATCGAATACAGTTTCTGATGTTACAGCAGAAAAATCCACACCAAAAAAAAACACTGAAAGCTCAAACCTTTAAATACAGCATGTTAAACAAAATAAAAATGCAATGAAGCATTAAAAGGATAAGGACAGAATGGAATTTCAATTGACGGCAAACCCTAGGTGACGTACAACAGCACAAAAAGATAACAGATGATTACAAGGAAGCAAACAGATGTAATTGAGGATAGAGATTGTGCAAAGTTGTAGGCAACTGAAACACTGTGGGCCACTCAGTCAAGTTAATTGACATGGTACTCACAGGAAATTAGATACACTAATGATTAAATAATTAGGTGCAGATTTTCAAAATTTGAAAAAGTAAACAATGTGAATGTTTGAACTTTCAACAGCTTTCAATGTTTCTTGTTGTCTATGAAATCCTATAATTTCTAATTATTTGATTTGACTTGAAAATGGTTATCTATTTATATATATATAAGCTTCACGGCCTCTTAAGGAACTGCTTGCTTCCAACTGCTCTTGATTCAGAAAGTGAAAATTTATATGTGATTAGTTGGCAAAACTACCATTTAAATCAGTTTCCCACCCTTTTTTGGACCATGCCCCACCTGACATTCTTATGCGCCCATGTAACATCACTTTATGGAACTCTGGATGAGTCCATTTTCGAATTCCCTGGCAGATGCTCGAGCCTCAGGAAAAAGGCAAGATGGACGTTTAATCAGAATGCTACTGTCACCATTAGTATCGGAACTCTGCGCTGGCTGCTGAAGATGGGGACGGAAAGCGTTTATGGGAATGCCCCGAGTGGTGTGATGTTGGTTCTTGAATCAACTCAACTCAACTCCTCTAACAAACATATTAGAGCTCAGCTGATGATGTAGAGAGAGGACACATGTTACAAACAAAAAAAAGACATATTTTTTCACCACTCTCCTAAGCACTAACTAACCTCATATGAGAACTTAGTTCACAATTTATAGAGGGAAAACCTGTTGCAAATGAAACAAAAGTTAAAAATAATTTTTTTTTAAATGTTGAATGTTAAATTAAGAATCAGCATCTTAGTACTCGGGACACCCCTATAAGTGCTCTGTCCCCATCTTCAGCAGCAAGCGAAGAGTTACAATTCTGATGGTACCAGTAACTGTCTGATTGTATAACCGTCTCACCCTTTCCCTGAGTGTCAAGCGTCGGCTAGATCCCCTTAATTTAAACAAAGAAGACACAGACTGCATAATTTATTGCCTGGCGCATCTTTCTCATAAAAAAAAATTACCGCCAAATTTACATCAGCGTATCCTGCGTGTTGGTACCAGAACCCATTTTGAGAGAGAAAAAAACTCATTGCCCTAACAAGCATGCCATAAGAGTCAACTAATTAGGAGTTTATTGAAATTTTATATTGGCCCAAAAGGTGCAGATATTACAGCTACCTGAAAACCACAACAAAACATACCAAGCCCCCTTTTAAGGCAAACCAGAAGAAGACAAAAACATGCAAATCACATTAACCTGTGCCTATTTCTTCTACTGGATCTTTTCTGCTAGACTCCAGTCATGGGACTGACAATGTGCCTTACAGTTATTTATCACACAATGAATAGGCATTTATTAAAAATTGCAGAAGCAATGGCAGTTAGGATGGACAAAACTGCTTTATGTAAACAAAAGGATTACATGATTAATCTTAGCCTTCTGTGGTGAGATGTACAATGTACCAAGAAATAATATTAATGTCCTCTTCTTTTCAACACAAATGTATTACTTTCAGTAGCCTCACCTGAGTGCCATGTTAGCTTCCACAACATTAAAATGAGCAAAGGTTCCACCATAAGGCCTCCCTGGTGTTCCCTCCACCATGTACTCTGCATATTCTGGGTGCCATGATGTTTTAGCTGAAGTGCTGAAAGAAAATCAAATAGTTTCCGTAATGTAACAAAAAATGTAAGACTTGTTTCTGCCTGTATTTACCACTCTTTAGGCTGGTGTAGAAGAGAAAATGGTGTGTGTGTGTGTGGGGGGGGGGGGGGGGGGGGTGGTGAACTTTGAGCCGAAGAATTTAAGGCCTCATGGTTAGAGAAGCAGCCATAATCTGTGGAGACAGGATGCTTATTGCTGCTTCAATGTAAAAGGAAAATATCACTACCTTGCCGAGGAATGGAACCTGCCTCTCCTATTTGACAGCCCAGTATCTTAACCTCGTGGCTAGCCGCATGTCAAAACAGATCTAGTTAGATGTGTATCCTTTACAGGACCAACCCCAGCATTTTTTGTGTGTGACTTGTGTGGTTTTTCTAGGCACGTTTTACCTTCAAAAGTTTGTCACTGCTTCCTAAAAAGTCAACTTTCAGTACCACTGTCGAAACCAAAGCAAGACAAACTGTCCGCAGCTGGTAAAGAAGCTGGCAATTCTTTTAAAATGTATACCATCCCCAATACACAAAGACTGGGTGGGTGAACTAGGTATAAGAATCTATATAGATCAATGGCTTGTATAACTAAACTGCAGATTGGGTGGCTCATATAAGGTGTGTTCAGGATTAGATAGAGAAGTATTAACCAATGTGGAAGACATTGGGACCTCACTATTGAACAGCCTAAAGTTAGCAAGGGAGAGACTACAAAATGCAAATAAAATGAAAATTTTAAATGTTTTACTGAATCCTACTATCTTGTGTAACAATGAACAAGCAATAAAGAAGCCAAATTAAGTCTCTTGAGATGTGGATGTACAAAAAATAGGTTGTATTTCATGGGAGAAAAAGGAACTGAATGCAGAGGTTGTGAACAGACTGGGAATGAAAAAAGACCAAGTAAAATATTTTTGGCCACATTAAAAGATATATCTTAAAAATAGAAAGCATAATAGAGGGAAGAGTAAAAGTAAGCGAGGGAGGAATAGACAATGATTCAAATGAGAGGACATTAGGAAATTGACAAACATTTGTTTCAGACAGCACATAACCACCAGGTCGACAGACAGTGTTTGAGTAAAATGACAACCAAACTGCACTGCAGAGATGGCATCTGATTGATGGTTGTGGGATGCAGTAGATGGATCGTGGGATGTAGAGATTGATCGTGGGATGTAGAGATGGATCGTGGCACGTAGAGATGGATCGTGGCACGTAGAGATGGATCGTGGGATGTAGAGATGCCGAACAACACATGGTGGTGCACCAGGACAAGGACTTATACTGGTCAAGACCTGCCTACACCTCTTCCCAGTTATCACAGAAACAGGTTAACAATGGGTTGGTGGGGGGGGGGGGGGGCTGGCAAATGTAGACAGAATGGACATTTCTTTCAAAGTTGGAGTGCATCTACCTGACAGGTGAAGACAGAACAGTCTGCATTACAAATAACTCAGATTTGTAAAATGGATGTGCCATAAAAATCCTGAAACAGGACCAAATACAGAAGTTGATGAGAAGATGGATTATGCAATGTATGCAAACAGTATAGGTTAGTATTTTTTGTTGTTGTTGAAGATGAACTCTACATCCCTTATCGAGGATCGCATTGTCTCCCATGAGGGAGCCCTGCATTGTAACCAAACATCCAGCTGCTCCTTACTATAAAAAGAAGAAGAAAAAAGAGGGGGACAGGAGGAGGCGGACAGGAGGAGGAGCAGCAGCAGCAGAAGAAGAAGCGGAAGAAGAAAAAAAAGAAAAAGAAGAAGAAGAAGAGGAGGAGGAGGAGGAGGAGGAGGAGGAGGAAGAAAAAGAAGAAGACGAAGAAGATGAAGAAAAAAAGAAGAAGACAACATGCAAGGGGTGACTCTATGAACAGGTTAAAGGGGAGAGGATCGACTTCAATGCACAGTATTTGATTCCATAATGACTCTCCCTCTCCGCAAAACAGCTAGCTGCCTGCTGAAAGGATCACAAAAAGCAAAAATATTATAGCTCCGACGATGATCCCCAGGGACCCCCCCCACCCCCCAAAAAACAATTGCACTCATGAGCCTCATGACGCAGCTGTGAACCAAGCCCACAATCTTCAGAGTGAGAGGCAAATGCTTTGAAAACTTCCCAATGGAGACCCACTAACTCAACAAACAAGAAACATAAAGCACAGCTTCAACGTGCTGTACAGAAATGTCAACAGCTCAAATTTCAGAACGAGGTGAAAACTTTAGCCTAGTTCAGAAACCAGGTCTTGAACCTGACATGCAAATGTAAGCATAAAAAGTAATCAACTATATTTACTTTTCACCGAGGGAAACAGATCTGCTGTTCAGTCTTTCTATTTTTTTATACGGAAAATGAGAAATTTGTTTTATTTTATGAGGTTAATGTGGTGATTATTCTAACAGCCTATCCTGCATACAATGAAATATTGTATGGGAGACTAATGCAGGAGACTGACCATCTGGGAGTGAAACGCCTAGGAAATGAGTTACAATTAAGTAAATGAGATTACAACAGTACATTACACAATTTAATATTTGCACAGATTACTTCAAAAACATGCGTTAGTCATTGTTTTTGCAAAGCTCAAGTCACTTAATTAACTGTAAACAGAGATTTTTGTTGAAATGTTTGGAGACCAGTATATAGGTAAACGGTATGATACTAATAACATCACCCACAATCACCAACTGTCCATGATTCGCTTCCGTATATCAAGATATAATGTCTCTACTCAAGTCAAACAGGCCCACAATCAGAACTTCCAAAAAGAAATTTGACTTGACCTGCGAATAATGCCAAGGTCCATAAACATATAAAATATGGCTTTGGAGCCATGTTTTCAGCTAACAGACTAGCATCAACTGGACCCAGGTTTTCCCCACTGTGAACACTGTTGTTATGTTGTCCTTAACACACTTTGTTTAGTTTCTTGTTTCGTTTGTTTGCTTTTTTGCATTAAATTAACTCTTATTATGACTCCCAAGAAAGTGAAAAGTGTTAGCGGCAGTGATGTAAAGAAGCCTAAGTACATTACAGTAGAAACAAAGAAGGAAATAACAACAACATGAGAAAGGTGGTCATGTTTCTGACCATGGCAAGCAGTATGACATGGCTATCTTGAAGAACAAAATAGCGCTAAAGACGGCAGACATAACCAGAGGGGTACTTATGTCTCAAGTGTTAGAAAAAGTCGAAAAAATTATGTTTAGCCACCTAGCCAGCAAACGAACCACTTACCAGGTTACAAACTCCCCAAAATACCAGAAATTTTGAAACAATTGCCCAATGTTATTATGGAATGGGATTCATCCTTCAAAGAAGTATTTTTGTTTAAAAACTCCTTCTCTATCAACTACATGTGCCAGCAATATAGGTAAAGTTATACTGTATAAGTAAAAAGTAAAGGGCCCTTTTCTACGCCTTCAGGCATATTGGGCTAGACCGATACTTTGTACACCAATCCAAATTTGGTGGGTGATGTGTTTAGCATCACGCCAGCCACCTTTACTTTTTAGTACTGTACCTGGAACCCATTTAAGGCTGGATCGACCGGGGAGTCAAATCATTTGACCTGAACCCATGACCTTCCAGCCCGCAGGCGAGCGTCTAGCCGCTACACAATGGCTGTACTGTATATTTTTGTCACATATAAGTACACACAAAAACATAATATGTTTCTGGGGTGGACAAATGGATTAAATTTATTTGTACTGATTTCAAACAGAAACAATTGTTTCGGCTCACGAACACTTCCAATCTGAAACGGAGTCAAAGAACAAATTAAGTTTGTGAGCTGAGGTACCACAGTAGAGGTATACCACCATTGTTGCTGATGCACGGACGTTATGAAAATGATCTTTTATTTTCTAAAAACTGTATTCATCTTCCCCGTGTGGGTTCCAGTGCCCCATTATGGGGAAAACAAGAACAGACTTATTGTCTTCCCAACAAACCTGTCGTTAGAGTCGACTTGTGGGGGGGAAGGGGGGGGGGGGGGGAGGGGGGGGGGGGGGGAAGGGGTGTGGGGGGGGGGAGAAGGCTTTCTTCGAAGTCGGAGTGCATCTGCGTGAGAGGCAAGAAACCAACTATCTGCATTCAAATTAGTCAGATATGTAAAACGGATGTGCACAAAACATGCAGTTTCTGGAACAAGACTAGAGTCCAGAGGTTGACAAACAACAAGAATTTTCAGTGCTTTCTTAATATCTTACCCCAAACTGAGAAAATCCACAGGTCAGGGGACAGTCTAATATTTCAGGGGATGGTAGATAGTCTGCATGCAGTCGTGGGACTTAGGCTGCATGCAGTCGTGGGACCTAGGCTGCACTCTCTCGTGGGACGTAGGTGGGTTGGGGTTGGGACCAGTTCTAGATGTTTGGGTTCGTTAAAAGCATCAGAAAGCCATGAAACTCACTTACTTCCCTCTAAAATGTTGGGACTGTCCTGTGACGTCATCTGGGGGTAAGATATTACGAAAAAACCTGCTGGAGTTACAGCCAGTCAATGCCAAGAAGAAGATGTATATCATAAATCCTTCAGGTCATGAAAGGGTTCAAGCAGACAGTACTTACTCTGGTTTCTCTGCCACTTTTGCCTCAAGCCCAGCCAAAACTTCCTGTGCTCTCAGGGCCACAGTGACTTTCTTATTTGCATGATCAAACTTCACCAGCTGGTATTCAACCTGAGGACAACATATTACAACAGAATATTATGACTGCAAACAATGCCTGCAAATTTAGTTTTTGAACCCCCAAAAATGTATAATATCAGCTTTTATTACTTAAATTGCACACATTAACCAATGCATTAAAAATATAAAATAATTTATCACATAGTTTATTTTAGACAATGATTGTCACTATGACATTATTTAATGAAGATTTTTACTGCATGTATACTTCATTATATAGTTTCATGAACATATAAGTTTTAACTAATTATCTTTAAAAGCACTCAACTACAATTTTACACTATGATTAATAAATGTGTGGCATGTCCAAATACAATATCTGTACACATAGCAACTAAATCATTTCTATAATTTTAGTGGCTTATCCTTGTTAAACTTACAAGTTCAATCAAGTATTATATATTGTTACCTAGCCGATGCTCAACACTCGGGGAAAGGATGAGACGGATTTAAATCAGCCAGTTACTGGTACCATCGGAATTGGAACTCTTCGCTGGCTGCTGAAGGTGGGTACTGAGCACTTATGGGAGTGCCTTGAGTGCTGTGATTTTGATTCTTAATTCAACATATTGTTACTAAGGCTTCCCACGCATTTATTTGTCATTGAATACAATTGTAGAAGCACTTTGAGAAGAGAATATGAGAGAAAGAGAGAGAAGTGGGGGAGGGGGGGGGAGGGGTGATGGGGAGAGACAGAGGTAAATTAGATCAAGCGCGCTGCATGAGACACCAAAAGAATAAACAATTTTGACATGTGTTGATACTTCAGAGGTGGATAAACAAACTGTATTGCATTGACTGGACAGATGCAGAAGAAAGATATAGAGACATGACAACAAAAAGAGTCCCTCAGCTATTTATTTATATCCACTAAGGAATGAAGGGCAGAAGAAGAAGACACCAGGTGGGCTAAGGAGCAAGGATGAGGTTTCAGGACGAGGAATGTTTTGTGAGTTATGAGATAACAACCCACACCACCCATTTGGGGCATTACCACAAGCGCTCCATCCTCACCTTCAACAACAAGAGTAAAGTTCCTATTTCAATGGCACCAGTCGCAGACTGTAACACAGATCTGCCCTGAGAGATGAGCATCAGACAGATCCCCTGGTCGCTCCTTGCAAGGCTTTGTGAGAGATGGTTGCGGATCCAATGGGAAGTGGGTGAGGGGTGTGCGTGCGTCTGTGTGTGTGTGTGTGTGTGTTGGGGGAGGAGGGAGACAAAACAGCATAAGAACTAACCTCATCTCCCCAGTACAGGACATCTTTCTTCCTTGATTGCAGTTTGCGATACTGTGCTAGGAACTGGGCAATCCCATGATTCCTCACAAAGTCTGCATGCTTTTTGGTTTCCGGCCAGGACAGCGGCGTTCCTTGAGACAGCAGACCCATGGCGATCAACTAGAGGTAGCGATACTGTTCAATCTTCACTGTTTATCAGGATTCAAAATTTATCAATCTTTCCTGTTTATCAGGATTCACAATTTATCAATCTTCACTGTATATTAATCTTCACTGTTTATCAGGTTTCACAGTTTACCAAATTTAACTATATATAAATCTTCACTGTTTATCAGGATTCACAGTTTACCAAACTTCACTGTATATAAATCTTCACTGTTTATCAAGTTTATAATTTATCAGTCTCTACAATATATCAGTTTTCACTGTTTATCAGGTTCCACAATTTATGAATTATCACTATATATCAGTTTTCACTGTTTTACAATTTATAAATCTTCACTATATATCAATCTTCACTATTTATCAGGTTGCACAATTTATTAATCTTCACTATTCATAACTGTTACCAAGTAACTTTCACACTAAAACCCCCCCCAAAAAATAAAGAATATTTAAAATTAACTCTTTGAGTCCCAGGGAACGCATTCCGCACTAATTTGTTACAAGTGCACAACCCAATCGATGCGTGACAAGTGAAAGTTTTTAATTTCCTGCTGACCGGTCATAAAACGCAGACCGCTCAATTTCAATTTCCTTTTTTAAGTTCTTTGTATCTGATATCAGGCGTGCTCATCTGAAAACGTGGTCTGAAAACCGAAAATGTAGTATATTTGCGAGATTTACCGAGTTACTAAGCGTCTGTTTGAAAAGAATATGTATTCTACAAGCATGCCAACATGATTTACGACTTTAGAAGCCTCAAATTTAAATAAAGTACATGTTCATTCGATTTATCCAAAGTTAGATAGATAAAATTGCGAATTAGACGTGTTTCAGTCATTTATAGACTCAAACTTTGATGAGGGATATGTCTAATGTATACCTAACGCGAAGGTACAACATTAGCAATGTCAGCTGACACAAATAGAATAAATATTAGAGAAAAGACGATTTTCTTCAGTGTCAGTTAGTTCTAGTGCTATTCACCTTATTATTTAGGAACTTAGCTACAAAATAACAGGCAAATTGAGTGTTATATAAACTTTGTTTTGTGTGAAGACACTTATTGTTTTGGGAGTCAGTTTTCTTTACCAAATAATTGTGCTCTCTTATGATGCTTCAAAAAATTCTTTGGAACACAATATAAAGTATAGATTAAAGTTTATATTTTACTTATACATTACTAAGTGGTTCATATTCAGTTATAATTACTTTTGGACATATTTTAACCAGTTTTTCTTGAGTGCCATCGTGGTAAGTGGACTTATATTTGATGTTACTAAGTTTTGAAAACATACCATCTGTTTATGTACTAATATTTAATTACTAACGCAATTATTTGTGGTAGCCGTATTCTATAATTATTCCTCAACAATCCCTGGTCACTCTGATGTATAATATGTGTATGTTGTGTGGCAAGTGAATTAGTATGGTCTGTTTTAATGTGTTACACTTGTAAAACATTTAACTACCACCCCTTGGGCCTCTGATGCCTAACTCTTTGAGTCCCAGAGGGTTTAGCATCACAGGCCCAAGGAGAGACATAAAATCGGTGCATCTTGCATTCATTAGGCTTCTAGGCAGTAACCTATGAGCGTATGATGCGTTCCTTGGGACTCAAAGAGTTAACCCCCTGGAGTTAATATTTATACATTTGACTGTAATTCTGACTTGAGAAGTCATTTAATTTTAGTTAACAGTGAAGTCTATTCAAGACGACTGGGTGTCTATTTTCCTACTAAGTGTCATTGAGTCGTTTCATTCTAGTATGAGAAGCACCCCCAATTCTGACAGTGCTACATCACATGCAATAAAAAATAGGTACAACTATCATGTTACACATATTTTAGGTACAACTATCATGTTACATATATTTTAGGTACAACTACCATGTTACACATATTTTAGGTAAAACTATCATGTTACATATATTTTAAGTACAACTATCATGTTACACATATTTTAGGTTCAACTATCATGTTACATATATTTCAAGTACAACTATAATATTACACATATTTTAGGTACAACCACCATGTTACACATATTTTAGGCACAACTTTCATGTTTCACATATTTTAGGTACAACTGTCATGTTACATATATTTTAAGTACAACTATAATATTACACATATTTTAGGTACAACTATCATGTTACATATATTTCAAGTACAACTATAATATTACACATATTTTAGGTACAACTACCATGTTACACATATTTTAGGCACAACTATCATGTTACACATATTTTAGGTACAACTATCATGTTACATATATATTAAGTACAACTGTAATAATACACATATTTTAGGTACAACTATCATGTTACATATATTTTTGGTACAACTATCATGTTACACATATTTTAGGTACAACTATTATTTGACACATATTTTATATCATGTTACTGTGGTTTATGTATAACTTTATCATTTTAGACAGTTTTATTTACACTTTGCATGTCACACTCTTTGAGTCCCAAGGAACGCATCAAACATTCATAGGTTCCTACCTAGAAGCCCAATCAACGCATGATGCACTGATTTTATGACTCTGTTTACTACCCCCTGAGCCTGTGATGCTAAACCACCTGGGACTCAAAGAGTTAAGCTCAGATTTATGTACAACTATAGGTTTTTTTGCAGACTATATATTATTAATTAATTATGCTTAGTCTAAAATTAAAATTTAATTTTTAGACAACGTGCACTAGTACCACTATATTACTTCAACTATATGTGTGTGCGCTGATAACATTTGTTATATTATTATATACCATAACTTATAAGTTGGAACTGTGTTGTGGTTTTTACAGCTAGGATGCGATATCTGCGTTTTTTTTTGGGCCCAAAACCTGCAATTTCAGCAAAAACAGATGTTTTTTTTTTTTACGACACGCTTAGCAAGAAGCAGTGAGTCTATTGTTTTGCCCATCCACTAAAGAAAAGAAGACACTGGAACATATGCAGAAACTAGTAATACAACTAAATAATATACATCCGTATCTGTACATTGTCTGCAACAAACTGACACAACAAACTAATGAATGTCTCCATTTGAGTGCCTGAAAATAATACTGTCTAACAGTAAAACACAAGTAGAAATTAAAAGCTCGTAGCTGCAAACAATTTAATAATTACATCAGAATCTAGATAAGCCAGCCAGTCTGAGGTGTAGTGGAGGTTTATTTATTCAAAAAACTAAGAATCTCCGACAGCTAACTTCTGCACGACCATCGCCTGGGTTGTGAATCTACAAGTGATTGTGGCGCATGCGCACTGGGGTAAAACGCCATGACAAGGCAATTTTAACTGTCTTCAAAACATTGCAAGGGGAGATGTTGTTTTATAAAGGTAAAGGACCCTTTTCCCTCGCCTTCAGGCGTTTTGGGCATATAGGGCTAGACTTACATTTTAAAGATCAATTGGCTTTTTGTGGATGATGTGGCCAGTGTCACGCAGGTCGCCTTTACTTCACAGGATTGTGCCCGATACTCTCTCAAGG
>CAJHNH020001079.1:375000-430000 GCA_905116865.2 Candidula unifasciata | reverse complement strand
GGCGGGCGGCGGCGGCGGCGGCGGCGGCGGCGGCGGCGGCGGCGGCGGCGGCGGCGGCGGCGGCGGCGGCGGCGGCGGCGGCGGCGGCGGCGGCGGCGGCGGCGGCGGCGGCGGCGGCGGCGGCGGCGGCGGCGGCGCGGCGGCGCGGCGGCGGCGGCGGCGGCGGCGGCGGCGGCGGCGGCGGCGGCGGCGGCGGCGGCGGCGCGGCGGCGGCGGCGGCGGCGGCGGCGGCGGGCGGCGGCGGCGGCGGCGGGCGGCGGCGGCGGCGGCGGCGGCGGCGGCGGCGGCGGCGGCGGCGGCGGCGGCGCGGCGGGAGGCGGGCGGCGGCGGCGGCGGCGGCGGGAGGCGGCGGCGGCGGCGGCGGCGGCGGCGGCGGCGGCGGGCGGCGGCGGCGGCGGCGGCGGCGGCGGCGGAGGCGGCGGCGGGCGGCGGCGGCGGCGCGGCGGGCGGCGGCGGCGGCGGCGGGAGGAGGCGGCGGCGGCGGAGGGCGGCGGCGGCGGCGGAGGAGCGGCGGCGACGGAGGCGGCGGCGGCGGCGGCGGCGGCGGCGGCGGAGGCGGCGGCGGCGGCGGGCGGCGGCGGCGGGAGGCGGAGGCGGAGGCGGCGGCGGCGGGCGGCGGGGCGGAGGCGGCGGGAGGGAGAGGCGGCGGAGGCGGCGGAGGCGGCGGCGGAGGGAGGAGGCGGAGAGGAGGAGGAGGAGGCGGAGGAGGCGGAGGAGGAGGAGGAGGCGGGGAGGAGGCGGGAGGCGGGGCGGAGGCGATGGAGGAGGGCGGAGGAGGAGGCGGAGGCGGCGGAGGAGGCGGAGGCGGAGGAGGAGGAGGAGGAGGAGGCGGGCGGAGGAGGAGGAGGAGGAGGAGAGGAGGAGGAGGAGGAGGAGGAGGAGGAGGAGGAGGAGGGGGAGGAGGAGGAGGAGGAGGCGGAGGAGGAAGGAGGAGGAGGAGGAGGAGGAGGCGGGAGGAGGCGGAGGAGGAGGAGGAGGAGGAGGAGGAGGAGGCGGAGGAGGCGGGAGGAGGAGGAGGAGGAGGAGGGAGGAGGAGGAGGAGGAGGAGGAGGAGGAGGAGGAGGAGGAGGAGGAGGAGGAGGGAGGAGGAGGAGGAGGAGGGAGGAGGAGGAGGAGGAGGAGGAGGAGGAGGAGGAGGAGGAGGAGGAGGAGGAGGAGGGAGGGAGGAGGAGGAGGAGGGAGGAGGAGGAGGAGGAGGAGGAGGAGGAGGAGGAGGAGGAGGAGGAGGAGGAGGGAGGAGGAGGAGGAGGAGGAGGAGGAGGAGGAGGAGGAGGAGGAGGAGGAGGAGGAGGAGGAGGAGGAGGAGGAGGAGGAGGAGGAGGAGGAGGAGGAGGGAGGAGGAGGAGGAGGAGGAGGAGGAGGAGGAGGAGGAGGAGGAGGAGGAGGAGGAGGAGGAGGAGGAGGAGGAGGAGGAGGAGGAGGAGGAGGAGGAGGAGGAGGAGGAGGAGGAGGAGGAGGAGGAGGGAGGAGGAGGAGGAGGAGGAGGAGGAGGAGGAGGAGGAGGAGGAGGAGGAGGAGGAGGAGGAGGAGGAGGGAGGAGGAGGAGGAGGAGAGGAGGAGGAGGAGGAGGAGGAGGAGGAGGAGGAGGAGGAGGAGGAGGAGGAGGAGAGGAGGAGGAGGAGGAGGAGGAGAGGAGGAGGAGGAGGAGGAGGAGGAGGAGGAGGAGGAGGAGGAGGAGGAGGAGGAGGAGGAGGAGGAGGAGGAGGAGGAGGAGGAGAGGAGGAGGAGGAGGAGGAGGAGGAGGAGGAGGAGGAGGAGGAGGAGGAGGAGGAGGAGGAGGAGGAGGAGGAGGAGAGGAGGAGGAGGAGGAGGAGGAGAGGAGGAGGGAGGAGGAGGAGGAGGAGGAGGAGGAGGAGGAGGAGGAGGCGCGGAGGAGGAGCTATTACCAGCACCTTATCACCATGGCGCGTGGCAGCAGGCCAAGCGGAAAGAAGGCCGGCCAGCTGAGACAATCCAACACCCGCAAAAGCCGATCTGCCTCAGCCTCCAGAGAAATAAAAGCAACCGCTGTTAAAGCAAAGAAGACTGACTCTCCAGCCACTGCCGAGGCCTTGAGTGACGTACCAGCTTCTCCCGAACCAGCCGTGCCTACACCAGAACATGCACCAAGACAAGCCCTACAAGACCCATTCATCTCACCTGAAAGACAGAAGACCAGCAACCATGAATATCCAGTCGCTATTTACCTCTGGCAGACCAGCTTGGGCGAAAAAAACGCTCACCCCACTGACGACGCTAATGCTGGTGACTCTTCTTGAAAGAGTACGCAGCAAGCGAGCGAGGAACCAAGAAAACAGGGGACGGCGTGGTTACCATGTTGAACAGAACAAACCGAACGTCGAACCTGATCGACGATATCAGGAAGAACGGAAAGGAGACACAGCAGCTTCCCAAAGAAATGATGGTGATTGCCACAATGTTCCAGAACGTAAGGCGCTAAGTTATGCGGAGAGTCAACTTACAACCAAGAATTCCTAGAGCAATCGAAGAAAGAAAACACAAAGATGAGAGTCAAAAAAGCAGATAGAATCGTATATAAGCGCAACCCGCAGTCATCACCACAAAGGGGGAAGACATACAGACCAAGTCTATCTGAACTTGAGGATGCAGAGACCATAACAGTACATACCACAGATACTGCAGTCTTTCCGGTGCCTGAAAGCCTGGCATTCCATTGCGGCCTATGTCAGCAAGCACACACAAAAAAAGCCAGTTATGTTCGGCAACACCACACCTTCAGCGATTGCCCCTAGAAAAGATAGACCAAGACTTCAAAAAAGCTAACGCAATAGGAAATGTGCCAACAGTTTCAGAGAACACGGTGCCAAGTACCAAAGGTACAAAAAGCACCACGGCTGTCAGGGAAAATATCCTATACCATCGGCCCGCAGGAGACCCGAGGCACCAAAGGCCCAGCAACAGGAGTCACCACCAAGCTTGAAAACAAGATGGCCCGCATTAAGAATGGGATTCAGGCACTTTGTGAAGGAAAAAAAAATCCACCAAAGCCCAGAGAAATCGAGAAAAAAGAGATAACAGATCTACAAAGCATGATGCAGGTGTCCCTCGAATCTCAGAAACGATGGGAAGCAGAATGCGTAGACAACGCGAAGTTTAAAGTTGACATCCTGGCCGTCCTAAGCATTATTCAGACCCAGAAGGGGCAGACAACCAAAGAAACGGAAATCGACATCTAAGAAATAAGAGCAGCCCAGCAGAAACGCCTTGCCGAAATCACCGCAATTAAGAAAACGATAGCAGCAACAGAGGCAAAGTTACTTAAAGCCGAAGAAGAAACTGCAAAGTTGAGCAAAGAGCTGCAAGCAACAAAAAGAAGAAGAAGACCGCAACGAAGCAGACAGGAGAGAAGCACTACGGAAAGCAAAGGACGCCAGACTCGAAGTGCAGACAGCAGCAGAAGTTAAAACACAGTGGCATTTCACAGAAGAGGAAACACTGCAGGCCTTCCAACGCACAAAGGCATTTTAAATCTAATTAGACACGACCAGAAACGACCTGCTAAACGAGATCTACCCATGAGATGATGTCCTAACTGAGCAGACTACTTCAACTCAAGCAAGCCAGTAGACGAAGTAGCATGGTGCCAAAACGAACTCTACCACACACCAAACCAAACACCAAAACTCGGCGAAAAACGCAAAAAGCGCCTTAACCACAAAAATAATTCCAGAGTCGATACCGCCAGCACCAAACCTTTTGAAACCCAATTTATAAGCAGTGCCAGACAGCCGGGGTAGAAGAGGCCCACCAAAGCAGTACCAGATTCCACCCCTAACCCGACGCATCGCCGACCAACCGGCCACTCGAAACACCCCAACCAGCCATGACAGCGCAGCCTCCAACCCATCGAGTCGAAACGCAGCGCAATACCAGCCTGATAGGAGAACCGCCAAACGAGGAAAAAATTCCATCAAACCCCGAATGACAGGAAACTGACACCACCAAGGAACACCCGAGTCCAGTGTTGCCACTTTGGATCTTTTACATCCATATTTAGATCTTTGTCATTGCATTTAGATGGTGTTTTTGACGTTTAGATCGTAAATATTTTTCTAGATTCTTTTTATATGGAGTTAGATATTTTATAGATTTTTTTTTCTTTCAGTGTCAATTTAACAATTACTGTGTAAAATATTTACTACAATATTTTTGTTTTGGTCTGGTACGTACATTGTGACAACTGCCATTACTTGAACTTTGAACTCTCACTGGGGTCAATGCACAAATATCTGGCAGTCCCGGTACTGATTAATAAAAACGCGCGTAAATCATACTAACTTTGGATTATTCTGTGCCACGTCCAAGGGACAGGACGTGTGTTTTTCGCTATCATTTTAGATTTTTTTAGCCCTGTTGCATTGGATATCTGAGGATAATTTTATATCACTGTGACCGTTGTTCCGTTGGGCTTACTATGAAATAGTTTTTGTGTGACTTTGTAGATCAATATTCGTTAAAAATGGAATATAGTGTATTATAATAGGTTTTCTGCAACGGAAGCCTCTGTTGCCAACGAGGCACAAACAGGCCCGATTGTGTTTCACCTGGCCCCAGGAATTTATGGCATTTTAGACAGTAATTGTCCTGTGGGCGTACACACGGTGGCATACAACCGGACTGGTGAAGCTCTGCCACGCCGACACAGGATGCCGCTCAAAATTTAATTAGGTATTTTCCCCGGGTAGGTGGGACTCGATAGCTGGGGACAGCGGCCCACCTATGAGAAGGATACTCTGAAACTAAACTACCAATGCCCGGTGGTCAGGCCTTGGTTGGTTACGGGCTAAGGAAGCACATTCTGAAAGAAAAGCACGTTGAAGACGGAGACGCCAGGTCGAAAGGCACAGATAGTGTGGGAGAATATTTTCCCACAAACATGACGTCACGCATACCTTCTTGAATGTCAGAAAACCCTAGCAGGAATGAAGACTGGTGTTTAATCTTTAACACTTCAGTGAAAACATATCACGGTGAACCCTACCTTAAAAGTGGCAACTGTACAACGTCACCACTCGCAAAACTAGAAAAAAAGCCTAGATAATATATCCATCAGAGGGACAAGATGGACGAAGAAGACGTGTGCGCTCTGAGGATTCTACAATGGAATGCAGAGGGAGTCCGCAACAAAAAAGCTGCACTCACAAAACAGCTTACAGAAGGAAATATTGACATTGCCTGTATACAGGAGACACACCTGTCAGATAAGCACAGATTCTGTATTAGAAGCTTCCAGTGCTTCAGACAGGACAGAGAAAATGCTCCCAAAGGAGGAGTCCTCATCCTAGTAAAAAACAGCATTCCAGCATCTAGTTTAACAGTGAACACAGAACAGGAGTCTGAGATCATGGGTGTCAGGCTAAACATTGCAGGCAAGGAAATTGTATTATACAATTGCTACTGCCCACCAAGCAAAGAACTCTCGTTATACAACATGAGAATCCCAGATAACAATTGCATCGTTCTAGGAGATTTTAACAGCTGCTCTCCAAGCTGGGGATATTCACAGCTCAACGAGAGAGGAGAAGGAGTGGAGGACTGGCAGACATATGCCAGACTCCAGCTAATCAACAAACCAGATGACTCCCCATCTTTTTTCTCCAGGAGATGGCTTTCAACCAGCCGCATAGACTTAACATTTGCCACTTTAGACTTGGCAAGCAACATACACAAAACGGTGCTCAGCCAACTAGCAGGTAGTGACCACCGACCGATCCTGATTTCTGTTCTAAATATGAGAGGTCTTCATTCGATGCCGCCCCCTCGTTGGAATTACAAGAAAGCTGACTGGAACAGTTTTGCTACCCTTGCTGATGTATACTCGATAAATGTAAACGGCAAATCAAGTCAGGTTGCTAAATCAGTAAAAGAGTTTCCAGAAGCTATATTAAAAGCAGCAAAAGAAACCATACCTCGAGGTTCAAGGAAAGATTACATCCCATTTTAATCCCAACAAATTCAAGACCTCCACCAAACTCTCTCAGAAGCAAGAGATAGAATAGAAAGCAACCCAACGGTAGAAAACAACATTGCGTACAAAGCAGCAGAAGCTAAGCTAAAAAAAAGAAACAATCCAAGCAACTAGGAAGAGCTGGCAAGACAAAACCAAGAGCCTAAGTTTTGAAAAAGATGGGTCCAAACTCTGGAAACTAGTCAAGTGCCTAAATGGAGAAGCCCAACAAGCCAATCCAGTAGTAATAAATGAAGGCAATGAGATCAGATCTGGAAACGATGCTGCAAATATCCTTTTAAATCAGTTTAAATCTGTTAGTGATATTAATATAGAAAAGTCCAGAGAAGATGAGGTAGTACAAAGAATTAAAGAACTCGAGGAGGCCAGCAAGAGTAAACAAGCAGAAAGCATCATGACAGATAAATTTTCATTGAGTGAACTTAACACAGGACTTAACCAGCTGAAATCCAACCAAGCTCCTGGCCCCGATAAAATCACGAATGATATGTTACTACACATGGGTCCAAGTGCCAAAAAGAAATTATTAAACATCTTTAATGCCAGCTGGATTTTTAGTATAGTTCCACAAGCCTGGAGGAAGTCTGAAATCTTCGTAATCCTGAAACAAGGAAAGCCGAAGAACAACGCAGACAGCTACAGACCCATCAGCCTCACTAGCTGTCTGTGCAAACTATTTGAAAGATTATTGAACAACCGACTGACCTGGTTCCTAGAGAAAAACTTCAAACTAATGGAGGAACAGGCAGGTTTGAGACGTTGTAGATCAACAGAAGACCAAATTACATTTATTGCTCAACACATTAAAGATGCAATCCAGGAAAAAAAGCATACTATTGCAGTCTGGGTGGATATGGAAAAGGCCTTCGACAAAGTGTGGAAAAATGGGCTGAAACAAAAGCTACTTGAAAGTGGAATATCCCATCACATGCTTGGGTGGATCGTAAAATATCTTGAAAATCGATCTGCAAGAGTCAAGATACAGGGTTCAATGAGCAGATCAGTCTCAATGAAACATGGAGTTCCACAAGGCGGAGTTCTGTCCCCAATTCTTTTCCTAGTTTACATTCATTCATTCATTCATTCATTCAGTAGCATGTCCCTCGCGGAACCTCGCTGCCATAACAACCCTCCGGAAAACCTTCCTATCCTGAGCAAGATGTCCTGCGTCTGATACACCCATCTGGAGATCATCTGCCACATCCTGCACCCATCTTCTCCTTGGCCTTCCTCTTCCTCTCTTCCCAGGCATATACCCCTCCATTATTGTTCTCTCTAGACTTCCATGACGTTTCAAGTGACCAAAATATTTCAATTTTCTTTGTTTTATTGTCTTGACTAGCCAACCCTCTTCAATACTCAGCTCTTGAAGTATGGATGCATTTGTTCTTTTCTTTACCCAAGATATTCTTAGAACCTGTCTGTAACATTTATATTCAAATGCATTTATGCGCTGTTCAGCTTGTTTAGTAAGTGTCCAGGTCTCACAGGCGTATGTTGCAATGGGAAAGATGCATGCTCTTAAAAATCTGACCTTTGTAATTCTATCTGTACAATTCCATAATTTATTCAGTTGTTTTAGTCTTTGAAGAGCAATTGATAGTCGCCGTTTACATTAAGGACATAAAATCAACCCTCTGTAATGGAGTTCAAGCCGTTATGTATGCCGATGATCTGGCACTACTGAGTTCAGAGGAGGATACTGGAAAAGCTCAGACAAGGCTTCAAGAATCCTTCGGAACTCTAGAGAGGTGGTCCAATAGCTGGTACATGCCTGTAAATAGGGCCAAAACCACACACACAATTTTCAGTCTCTCTACCAAACCCCAGAAAGTTTCACTTAGATATGGCAGCCAGGCACTGATACATGATGACTCACCGTCATATTTAGGAGTAACCTTTGACCCAAGACTCACATGGAGAAAACAGATAGAAAAGACACAGAGCAAGGGACTTAAGAGAACACAACTGATGAGGAAGTTAGCTGGAACAGACTGGGGGGCAAACCTCAATGTCCTTAACAGGACCTATACAGGCTATGTGAGGCCAACACTAGAATATGGAATAGCTGCTTGGGGCACAGCAGCTAAATCAAATTTTCAGAAAGTCTCAAAAATCCAAAACCATGCGCTCCGTATTATGACGGGGGCAATGCGCTCCACGCCAATATCAGATATGGAAACAATTACTGGTCTCCATAATCTGGAAGATAGGAGAGACACAAAGCTCCTCACCCAGCTCTCCAAATACAACCACTTTCAAGAACAACCCATGTACAGCCGACTGCAGAAACCCCAGAAGGCTAGACTAAAGAGAACCTGTTTTATCAAGAACGCAAATGCCAAGCTCGCCGTCCTTAAACTCCCTCCCATAATACCAAATGTTCCACTTAAACCTTACAACGACTGCCCCGCTTGGCTTAGGGATAGCCTACCAACAGTCAGAACCACTGTAACAGGGGTCTCCTCCAAATCATCAATGAGCAGCACTGATATGAAATCAACTACAGAAGGAGAGATCAATAGACTTTATCCACACCAGAGTTGGATTCGAGTGTATACAGATGGTTCAGCCAAGAGAGCAGTAAGAGACGGAGGATAAGGAATATACATAGAATGCCCAAATGGGTTAAAAATCAACCAGGCTGTACCAACAGGTTCATATACCTCCAATTATAGAGCAGAGGCAGAAGCACTTCTAGCGGCATGTTCTTTTCTGAATGGACAACAGCACAGCAAATATAGCAGAGTGGTCTTTCTGACTGATGCTATGTCAGTTCTACAAGCAATTGTTAACCCAAAAGACACTCAGTTTGTAGACTTGACGCAACAGCTGATTTGCTTAGGCTCTTCGGTAGAACAATCTGTACTGCAGTGGATTCCAGGTCACAGTGGCTTGGAAGGCAATGACAGATTGGCCAGAAGCGGCAGTGACATGGTACAACCAAATAGCGACTTAACCCACCAAGAGATGAAAACACTAATACAAGCTAGTATCCAAGAAAGGTGGCTGGATACCCACACCAGATTTTCTCCCCAAGACTCACTTCATCGCCTCTCTAGAGAGGGACAGTGTATTATATTCAGACTAAGGACAGGGCACAACAGGTTTCATCAACATATGTTCAAATTTTTTGGTGTAGGAAATACGGAGACGTGTCCCTGCAGCGTGGCACCCGAAAATGCTGAGCATGTGCTCCAACACTGTCAACTGTATGCTGACAACAGAGACGCAATCTGGCCTGTTCCAACCACACTGAAGACAAAACTGTATGGTACACGAGAGGATATGGATTGCACGATAGCTTTCATAAAGGCTACCGGCCTCCTGATATAAGTTTTCTGACAGAAGGATCGAAGAAGAAGAAGAAGATACTAACTTTATCCATTTTCATCCTTTTTAGGACGAAATTTTTTGTTATTTGAAGCCCCACCCTGGCTTTTGCCAGGGGCCGCAATATAGGCAGGCCATAAATATGGCCAATTGTCTGAACGCGGTTTCTGTGACCTCTCCACGGCGATCCTCATCCACATAGTGGCACTTTGTGTCATCGAGTGTTTATCGCTTGTGTGATGTCCTAGTGGGGTAGAAAGTCAGTCAGTCAGTCAGTCATACTAACGTTGTTTCAACCGTATCCTCACAGTGCTGACTTTGTGTTTCTTTTTCATGTGATTAAAAAAAAAAAAATAATTGCTCACCTTCATGTGTGGCTTTCAGTTTGAAAAAAGCTTTCAACATGCCAAAAGTAAAGTATGCGCAAAGAATTTGGAAAGAGTGGTTGCATGATGACAAAATTAAAAACTGGGTGATGACAGTTCCTGGGGATATGACCAAAGCTCGTTGTAAGTACTGCAAGTGTGAAATTAAAGCGAAAATACAAAACTCAAAGAGTCATGCAGAGACTATAAAAAAGCATAAACTGCAGTTCCGTTTAAAGATATTTACACCACTGAAATCTGTTTTCAGAACTATACTGATAAATGAATCATCAAAAGTTGAAGTATCAGTCGCAATGTTTTTAATTTGTCACTATGCAATTTCAAACTGTGACCATTTGATCGATTTGTTAAAAAATCTTGGACTAGTTCAATTTGAAAAGTGTGATGTAGAAAGTATAGTTTAGGAACTGAAGGACCTTTTAATCAGCAAACAGTTAGGCTTGAAGAATTTGGCTGCAACTGGTACTGATAATGCCTCAGTGATGGTTGGTATAAACAATGGATTAATTGCCAAGTTGAAGGAAGGAACCCATCGTTAATACTTATAAAATGTATGCGTCATTCATTGCAGCTAGCATTATCCCATGCTTCATTTAAATATTTACCAAGGAATTAGGAATACCTTATTGCTGAAACACCTTACTGGTTTTCCATATCATTTGTCAGACAACAGCAATACAATACATTATATACAGCCTTGAATGATGGTTCCACACCACCGAAAATTCTGTCAGATTGCAAAACAAGATGGTTATCAATTTAACCAGCTGTTGAAAGAATTATGAAGCAATGGTTGAAGTTGAAGGCACACTTTGAAATAACAAGACAAAGTGAAAAGTCCTACACAGCTGAAATACTATATGGAATGTACAGTGATGAAAAAAATGTGTCATTCATTCTCTTTTTAAAACCTATTCTAATGGAAGTGCGAAAAGCTAATAAACTGTTCGAATCTTAACATGTTGATACAGTTAAATTACTTGACGATCTCACTTTGCTATTTCACTCAGTTGGTAAAAGACTGGTGTTGTCAACTTCAAAAGCTGGTTTGCTCACTTGCACTATAGAGAGCTATTTGGCTCCTAAGCCACACCTTGGATATTAAATCGAATCAAAAATTGATGATTTAAAAACTAAAGGACTGTTAACAGAGAATGAAGAGGACAACTTAGGAAAACGCTGTCAAGATTTCCTTATCTCATTATTCAAGCAGATGAAGCAGACTTCCTGAAAATCTAGATATTTTGAAAAATATTTCACTCTTTTCTGTGAGCAACATACTTTAGCCAATATAGGACATACCTAAATATTGTAAAGGTATGAAATTTTTAGGGGCTACTGATAATAGTGTCGCGGAAGCAGAATATCAATTAACCAAAATAAAGTTAGCCGAATGGACAAACAAAACAGAAACTAAAGCGTTTTGGAGTAAAGTGAGACAATTTAAAGATGCCTCATCAAACAGTCCATTCTGTAAGCTCTTTAAAAGTGCCATGTCTGCCATGATTCTACCCCACTCAAATGTTGACGTAGAAAGAGTTTTCAGTGCTAGGAATTATATCAAATCAGACCTAAGAAACAGGATGAAATTTGACATCTTAAATACTATCGTGCATTTAAATTAGGCCTTATGAGACTAGGGAAATAAGCCTACTGTTCCACTTATGAAGAAATTTGAACAGCTAAAGCATACCAGGGTCATTTTGGATCTGAAGCTTCAACTTCATTATTCAAGCTAAGTTTATTTTGTGGATCTTGTGAGGCAGACATCAGTGAAGATGAGGACATGATTATGTAGGGTAAGTCATAACAAAAGCTATGCAATTTTTGACTTTTCAATTTTGATATTTTTTCTAGATCTTTTCCACGCAGATTTAGATCCTTTTAGATATTTTTTGACACCGTTTTGGATATTTTTTGTCAAAGAAAAGTGGCAACACTGCACCCGACCAGTAACCACAAATGTAGCAGAAAAGGGCGGAAAGCAGCAATGCCTTCCGAGACTTAGTTCACGGTTAATTTTGATTGATTGGTTTAATCATAACATTATATAGCCCTTGACCCATTAGGGTCGTGAAGGTGTATCGATGGAAGCACTAACACACAAAATCCGCCATCTTTCTTTGTCTTCCGCTTGATGCATGAGTGTATAATAACTTAGCCATGATCATTTCTTGATAATGTCATTCCAGATCCCTTCTTGCCCTCCTCGTCTTCGACTAACCCCCCCCCCCCTTCCCCCCCCCCAATGTTCCTTGAAGTACTACAATGTTTGCAATCGAATCATGCATCACCCGATGCCCGAAGCAAGCTAGCTTGCGACGTTTCACCACTACCAAGAGAGGCTCCTGATATCCTGCAAATGTACCAACTATATGCTAGATGCGCCCCCATGTGAAAAATGAATACTTTATTTTTAACTGACACAAATGACCCAGTGAAATGGATGTACACTCAAGATTCAGACCATGGCACTAAGCCAATGTCCAAATGGACGAACAATCTCGACCGTCCAAGGCAGCCAATGAACAAAGAAGAAGAAGAATTCTTTTGTGTGTGTTTGTGTTATGATGCAGCCAAAGAATAACAAAACAGAACTTGGCGTGGGAAACAGAAAGACTAAGTAATAGAGGAATTCGAAAAAAAAAATCCTTCGACAAATATTGATGAGGGGACAAGAAGGGATAGGCTGAATTCTTTTAATTAAAAAAAAAAAAAAAATTACTTGCATATCCTTTACAGGACGTTGCAGAACCAACCCCAGCATTGCAGTTTTTGTTGTTAAATTTACGTCCAGTAGTTTGCCATTACTTCCTGGACGGTTGGCTTATCGACCCCACTGTCAAAATCAACGCAAGGCGCAAGGCCAGCAGCTAGGATCCAACACGAAACCCCGGCATTACAAAGCGCGTTTGCAACGCCTAAGCGACAGACACCAACGGATTCTATCAACGCTATCAAAAGAATTGCAAAAGCCAGAGCTGAAAATAGCTTCGGAGAGCCCACGTTGTACATACAGGTCACAACAAAATTGTGATTATTATCAAACAGCAACCGATCGCAGTCTTCCACGTCTAATTTCTACGCAACCTACCGACGTGGCCACTATACAGTTACCAGTATTAAAGCTTCCACATTGACAGTGAGGAGAAAAGTCCACGTTTTCTATTTTGCATGATCAGGTTATTGGCGTTTGGGTAAGACAACTGTTTGTAGTCTTCGGAAAGCAGCGCTGAATTATCATTCTCTTTCATGTAGTTCTTCTGTTGCGGCTAATTCTTCTTCTTCTTCTGTTGGAGTGTTTCCTGCTTCTTCTAATGTAGTTCTGTGACTATGTTGTTTTCTTATTCTTCTACGTTGCTCACCTCAGCTTCTTTTTATTATCTTTCCTGCTATTTCTTCGCTGCCTCTCCCTCTTCTATTACTCGTTGTCCAGCTCTTCTTCATGTGGGTCTTCCTCTTCCATCAACGTCATCGTTATCGTCATCATCATCATCATTATCATGTTTGTCACCACCGCCATCATCATCATCATCAACATCATCATCATCATCAGCAACATCACCACCTTCTTCTTCTTATTCTTTTTCTTCTTCTTCTTCTTCTGTTTTTTCTTTTTCTTCTTCTTCTTCTTGTTATTTTCATTCTCATCACCAGCACCATTCTAAGCCCATTCGGCTGTAAACTTCAGCAGAAAGTTTTGGCTGTTTGTCCATCTTTGTTAGTCTTAATCCATAACTTGAGATTCTTATGGACATCAGTTAAAAAAATATATATATCTTGCTATTTTTTGTACGCAGTCTGTTGGTTCCGTACCTCTCAGGCAGATACAAGCCGACTTTGAAGGATACATCCACAATTAGTAAGCTGCTACGGCATGCTTGATAGGGGACAGTGGATTTATTCTTTGCACTGCAAGATTGAAATCCGGAACACAGACAGGGAGCTCTCCATTTCATGATGTTGTTCTCAGATTTTACTTTTCGATAAAAAGGGTTATGTACGCAGTTTTAGAATTCTAACATACCAGGGTCTGAAGTCAGCTGAAGATGAATTGCTAGTATACTCATAATCATCAGCATGTAGCAGGTCTTTTGCAGAACGTCTCTCTCGTCACGGTCTGTCGGAAGGAAACTCGGTCTCTCGCCAGCATTCCTGCCACGCGTACTTTCATTCTCAAGGAGTCACCAATATTTTGTGCCCATCTTCGTGTTGGTCAGACCCTGCCCATCCCCCCTCCTGGTACCATGCCTTCTATTATTATATTTTTTCTTATAAATCAGCCATAGCGCTCAATTTGACCACACTATTTCAGCTTCCGAGACAAGATAGTGTTTATTAGCCAATCTTCCTTGATGTTCAGATCTTTTAAAATGTCAGTATTTCTTCTCTTCTTTTTCCATGGTATTCTGATAATCTATCTATAGCATTTCAGCTCAAAAACACTTTTATCTTTTTTAAGGACTGGGAGACAGACCTCGACACACATCCGTATGTTGTTACTGGAAAGATGCATGCTCTCAAAATTCTAAATTTGATCTTCTTGCTTGTGCTTAACCATAGACATTTTATAGGCTGTTTAATCTTGCTAGTAGACTACAATGCTTTCATTTAGACGGTTTGAAAGTCAACCCATTTGGAAAAACAAGTGCAAATGTGTGCAAACGTGCTCCCCCATGTCCTCCCCATCTTTCTAGCTTTATTCTCCAGGTCTGTGTTTTTTTTCTTTTGCCTTCCTTTATTCCTATGCCCCTGTGGATTCTAATGCAAAGACATTCTAGTTATATTGTTCTTAATTCAGGGTATTTGAAGATTTTGTCTGTAGTATTTCAGTGCTAAAGAAGCTCCGCCTTTTATTGTTTTTCGCCTTTCGTTTAGTTTTTACAGATATATTTTGCGATAGTCTCCCCTTGCTTTCCGCATCCACATGGCTGGGCACCTCAACCTTTAGCAGTCTTTTAGGTTGCCAGGGAAGTCGCCGTGGCCGAGCGGCTAGACGCTCGTCGCGGAACTTAAGGTCGTGGGTTCGCTCCCTAGCGGAGCCCGACTTTTTTAAAAAATGACTTTGGCTCCCAGGTCGACCCAGCCTTGAGTGGGTACCGGGTGCAGTCCCCGAGAAAGTAAAGGCGGCCGGCGTGATGCTGACCACATCACCCACCTTGTGCCGATTGGTCTATAAAAATATAGGTCTAACCCTATATTCCCTATACGCCTAAAGGCGTGGAAAAGAGTCCTTTACTTTTAGTTTGCCAGGGTAAATGGGTACCCTGCTCTGGCGTGCTTTTGCTAACAGCAGATAGCACCCCCGAGTTGTTCGCTTATCCCGGCAGACACTCGGTCCTCAGGAATACGATATCCATCCCGAGGTGCTTTCCCATCCTCTACAACGAGGAGCTAGAAGTAAAGGACCTTTTTCACGTTTTTGGGCCCTCTGGGCAAAAAGGACTAGACCTACATTTTACAGACCAATAGTTACTTCATGCCGGATGGAGTCAACCTTACACTGGCCGCCTATACTTCCCAGAACTACCTGGTACCCACTCAAAGCTAAGTCGACCTAGGAGCCAGTCATATTTGATAAAATTGAAAAAAAAAGTCTCTCTCCTTGAGGACCCAAACCCACGACCTTCCGTCCCGTAGGTAAGCGTCTAGCCTCTACACAACAGCGGCTCCCACCATGAGAAATTGCAGCTGTGATTTTCCCCTTCATTCAAAACCTGAGGCCGGAGTGGCATTTCCCACCTTTTCCCATTCTTCGAAACCTGATCCCAGAGTGGCATTTCCCACGTTTTCCCATTCTTCGAAACCTGATTCCAGAGTGGCATTTCCCACCTTTTTCCATTCTTCGAAACCTGATCCCAGATTGGCATTTCCCACATTTTCCCATTCTTCGAAACCTGATCCCAGAGTGGCATTTCCCACCTTTTCCCATTCTTCGAAACCTGATCCCAGAGTGGCATTCCTCACATTTTCCCATTCCTAGCAACGTGAGGCCAGAGTGGCATTTCCCACAGATTTACATTCATCGAAATGTGAGGCCAGAGTGGCATTCCCACATAATTCCAATTTTTCGTAAAGTAGGCCAGAGTGGCATTTCCCACATTTTCCCACTCATCGAAACGTGAGGCCAGAGTGGCATTTTAAAAATTTTCCCACTCATCAAAACGTGAGGCTAGAGTGGTATTTCCCACATTTTCCCACTCATCAAAACGTGACGCCAGAGTGGCATTTCCCACTCATCAAAATGTGAGGCCAGAGTGGCATTTTCAATATTTTCCCACTCATCAAAACGTGAGGCTAGAGTGGTATTTCCCACATTTTCCCACTCATCAAAACTTGACGCCAGAGTGGCATTTCCCACTTTTTCCCACTTATCGAAACGTGATGCCTGAGTGGCATTTCCCATAATCTCTGTGTGCTTCAGGACGCCCATGCCACTGCCGAAATAAACGAAAATATGTCCCCATTTGAACAGTTCACATCAGACTTCAAACTTTCGTATGTCTTTTCTTCGTGTTCTTCTGCGTTCGTCCTTAAAAAGATGTTTGGCACAGCTAGACTAAGATAATTGCGCCATCTGGCCCAATTCAATTAATTTCATCAAATCCTAATTAGTAGCTTTTCATCTAGTGCTTGTAAAGGGACAGTGGGTTAATTCACAACTCCACCACTACACCTCCCCTCCCTCCTCTCCAGTGGCACTCGAAACTAATACTGGATCTGACTGGCACCTTTCCGGATTTCCAGACGAGAGTGTTATATTGCGCAATGAAGAGGTTTGCACTCACAGCCCGTGTAGATAGCGAGTATGACTTTTTTTTTTTATTAGTATCCAGAAGCCATGAGTTGTTAACTCTTTGGCTCGGCATTATGGATATCGCAACCTTTCGGCCTTGATTCCATTGTAAATACCGTGAATCTGGGAGAATTGTGGCTTTTCTGCCTACCCCCAGAAGTAAACCCGGACTACAAGGAGTTCGTCACCGCACCGCAATCAGGTTTAGCCAACTATGCTAGCGAGCCGGGCGAAGCGAGTATGACTAGAAAGACCCGCCGGCGTTAAGAAAAGTCTTCCAAAAACATAGCGTGGGATTTCAGGACCTTTGTTGTCAACATGTGTGTTTAGTCTGTTTCTTCTCAGAGGTTCAGCGCTCATCTTTTCTGCAGTCATTTCTTCCTTCATAATCATTCTCTTCCTGGTGTGCCCCCTCCACACACCCCGGTCCATGACATTTATTTCCCACGAGTACACCTCAATGCTTGTATCATTCATGTCCTGCGTTAGCGCAGTCGATAAAAAGCTCGCTTTTAAATCCAGCTGCGACTTGCTGCAGCCACGGTCGGTGTTCGAAACCGGGCGGCTTCCGGGATTCACCCAGCCTCTAGGAAATGGGTACCAGAGTCGACACTCTGGGGTAAATGGAGGGACGTCGCTGTAGCTACAGAGTTAAGTGCGAACGGTGACGCAGGCGGACAATTCTTATCAGCTGTCCGTACTGGTGGCAGAGCACTTATGGTTTATAACGGTGTGCAATGACGCTGGTTCACATCTCCCGACTTTACCTTTACCTTTATGTCCTGCTTGTACACATCTTTATATCGTAGTAGAGGTCGGCCTTCACATATTCTTTAATCCGTCTTTAATTTACCATAAAGGATGTCCTTAGTGACTCTGCCATCCTCCATTCGACAGGCGTGACCCAGCCACCTGAGCCTTCGTAGACTGATAATTGAAAAAAATCTTTTGTAATACCTGTTCTTCCCAATACCTCAGTAATCGATACTCAATTTTAGTAATAGTAGTCGATTTTTACCCCACTAGGACATCACACAAGCGATAAACACCAGATAACAAAAAGTGCCACCATGTGGGTGAGGATCACCCGTGGAGAGATCGCGGAAACCGCGTTCAGCCATTAGACCATATTTATGGCCGGGTTATATTGCGCCACTGGCAAGAGCCAGGTTGGGGCTTCAAATTAACGGCAAATTGCATCCCATAAGAGATTTAGACATAAACTTAATAAGCTACAGCTAAGGCCTCATAAAATGCAGTAGCTTAAAAAATTCCTATCTGTTTCACAAATGAAATTTTTATTTAATATATTTTAAACTGACAAGAATGTTTTCAGCTGTTAATTAGAACCTTTTAGATGATTAGGTTAGTTGCGTATCCTTTACAGGACGTTGCAGAACCAACCGCAACAGCCCCTTTCTGTTGTGTGGTTTTTCTAGACAAATTTATGTCCAGTAGTTTGCCATTGCTCCTGGACGGTCGGCTTTCTTGACACTACTTTCGTAACCAACGCAAGGCGCATGGCCCGAAGCTGGGATCGAACCCGGCATCTCGGCATTACGAAGCGTTGGCATCGACTCAGCCACAGAGCCGACTTAAGATAATTATAAAATATAATTTATGTGATTATACAAGCTCATTTTTTATTATTTCCGTGGTCTTATCACACTGAGCGGCACACAGTGTGTGTGATTTCCTTTCCAATTGATGCCTCGATCAGGTGTACTATGTCGCAGGGGTACATAATAGGTCGCATAGCTGTATTCAGGGTATAAAAGAGACAGCATACAGTCGTGGGACGTAGGCTGAGGCTGTGGAGTAAGGGGGGGGGGGGTTGGGGTTAGATTTAGTTATATATGTTTTGGAACAATTAAAATCTCACAGCATAGAAGACGCGATATCACCGGCCGCTGACAACAAGGATTAAAATACAACTCACTACGCCTGACACCCCTGCGACATAATGCGGGCGCTACATCAGATCAAAGCATCAATGGGAAGGGAAGTCACTCACAATGTGGGCCGCTTATCGCGTTATGTACCATTTCCATTAATAACAAATAAAACCACAGTAAATTTCTATTATCCATATATTTTAAAGACGCATGTATTTAGAAGTCTTATAAGATTGTATAGTGTTGTTTTAAAAATAGGAGCTTCAGGGCTTTATATAGCTCAGAGTTTCATCAGGTCTAAATTCAGGATGGTGACCTGGCATATCTGAATTTTTAACTGCGTTTTAACACTTACGCCATAGACAAAAACGTGTTAGCATAACATGTGAAATATAATTGTTGTCCTACAGAAATACAGTTTCAAAATGAAACCACTGATCTCTCTGTTGGTACTGGCGTATTTTTACTCCCATGCCACGGCTGAATATGGGACTAAAACAAACCCGCTACATGCCAGGTGGTTTCTTGACGACTTCAGCAACCGGTTAGGACATGCCTATAAAGTATATGCGCGTACAGTCTTTGAATACTACACTGATACGAGGCCTGAGACAATACAAGCATATGTGAGTGAGATTCGTTCAGTTGTTGTTGTTCATCCATCATAAGTAATGCGGACCATTCTTATTTTTCCCTCCGGCATGAAACTATAGTTGAGTTCTGTGAGTCCGGAGGTGACTCATTATTACGGGCCCAGAAGGGTCTAGGACAATGAAGGCAGTTTGAGTTGAGTCACGAACTGACATCACCACACTTTGGGCATTTCCATGTGTGCTACGTCCTCATCTACAGCAGCCAGCGCAGAGTTCCAGTACTGATGGTACCGGTAACAATCTGGTTATATGTCCGTTTTGATTTTCTTGGAGTGTAGTGAGGCGGCCAAGCCCTATGGTTACACCCAGGTACCTCATTCTCTCCAGGCCGTAATAATTTCGTTTCTGTACTGATTCCATTGCTTTTTCCCAAAGGGCGCTGACCACATCTACCTAGTCATGTATCACGTCACCACCCAGTTGTGCAGATCCAGCCAATCTATCTGCTTGTTCATTATCCACTAAGCCTGCATTGCCTGGAGAAAAGATCAAAATTATGCTCACTACCCGTGACCTTCCCAGTGAAGCTCGACACTCTGCTCGATGCATCCCTGTCTTCACCTTTCTCGGCATGCTTTCAGAGTCTGTTACAGCTACGAGATGTGTATGCAACCTGTTCTCAAGCCACCGCAGAGCTGCAGTTTCCGCCTTCACCTCCATTTTTATGCTAGATAGGATGTTGCATGCTAGGCTGTCTTGCACTAAGGATTTTCCATTGGCTTTCGCTACAAACTCCCATGCACTTCTCTTTCCTCTCAACACGGAACTATATGTATAGATAATTACATCACCTGGGTGTGAATTATCGTGAATCAACTGTTGGACTACCACATGCGTAGCACCCTCTGGCCACTCTCTACACTCCCGACCCAATGTGATCATAACCCTACACAGGTCAGACTTTTCCGCTGGTACTCTGACCCACTCCTCTCCTCGCCCAATGTTCTCCAGCAGGCATACTATTGTGTCTTCTGCTTGAGCCATCCTCCATTTTTCCCTTTTCAGCCTCTTACCCTTACCTGCAGCCAAAGCCGTATACAGAGGGTGTTCTTTGTCTGAGGTATGACATAGCCTGCAGCATCTTTAGCGTATCTACAATAGTCGACAATGCAAAGATGTCTCGCATGCACACAATCAGGGTGTCTCTTGTAAATCTCAGGATCACCTACATAGCTTCATTCTGTATGCGCTCCAGTTTTTCTAGCTGACTCTTCGAGACAGTAAGTAACCCCAATCACTGAGATGATTAAGTGCTGGTAAAGTGCGAACAGCATTCTCTGCTCCATGTCCATCGCTGCCATAATCTTTAGTGCATTAGGACCTTTCTGAACCTTTGTCACAACCCCCTTTATATCCTGAAAGACAAACTTCTGTCAAAGGTCATTCCCAGGTACAACAGTCTGCTGTCTCTTCGAATGCCATTTATTTTGAGTCTGTGTCACAATTCTGTGAGTACAGTCAGTGGCAAAATGGACCACACCGTAGGATGTGCCGTGGTCAGGTGACACCCCAGTGTTGACACAAAGGTCAGTGCCGTGACTGGCCAAGTGTGTGCTGTTATTGCATGGTGAAACTAGCGCTCAGGAGAAACCGCTTGGCCACGACAAGAAATAGTGAACTCTGTTGCAGACAAGTTCGCAACACGATTACCCCTTTGGGGACTGAGCTGGTGAACGGGTCAAAAGACACGAGGTGAAAGGAACACGGGGGATTCAGTGTACAGCGGGCAGAGGGAGCGGACGTGTTAGCGAGACAGTAATAGTATATTAGAGTTAGGATATTTCTTTAGTGACTGCATAGATTATTTAGTGTTCTGTTAGAATAGGATAGTCTTTTGTGCTGTGTATTTAACTGGTACAAGGTATTGTGTTGTGCCACAAGTAGTAAATAGTGTCCAGTTACTTCTGACCAGTTAAATCGTTTAGGTACATGTTCTGTGAGAGAATGTCTAACCTTGGCACTCTGACACTGCACTAGACAGAGGCTGTGACATCTGGGTTGGTCAATGTGTCGATAGGTAAGAGCGTATCTCGTGCCAATGTGGTTTGTGCACCAGGAGATTGCCTGTGGAACGTACTGGGGAGCGAGGCGATTGTAAAGCTCGTTCGACCAGAGGGTCCAGGCAATAGGTGGCCACACAGCGGAGTCAACTGTCTATTGTATTACCTGTACTTGCAATAAAGATTGTCGTGTGTGCTCTGTGTGCGTTCGGGTTCAGTGTGTGTCAAAGGTTAGTTTTGTCTGTCAAAGGCTCAGTTACAACCACGGATCATCCAGGTCACCCCGAGGTCTGTGACAGTCTGGGAACATTTGCTCTAACAATCCTGTTGTCCAAAGAACATCAGAGAACGCTTGCCTTTTCTGGGCTGATTACAGCACTCATCTCTGTACACTAGTTGATCATCTTATCTACTGTCGCCTGTAACTCTTCAGCTATTTGATTCCGATCTCTCCCCTTCCTATATACGAGAACATTATCTGTAAATATCAATATTCTGCCAACTCCAGGTGTTCCCAGCTCCACAATCTTGCTTGCAAACACACTGAACAGCACAGGTAAAATTGCAGATCCTCTTGAACGAAGAGAATGTACATGTATGCTGCCTACAGGAGACGTATCTCAAACAAGATATGGCCTTTAAGATCAGAGGCTACCAGTGTTTCCAATCTGACCGCAAAGACAGGAGAAAAGGTGGAATTCTTACCCTGGTCAAAAAAAACATCCTTGCGGGCCGGATCGAAACATACATGGAAGGTGCTGAGTATCAAACACTTGAGCTCAAGTTAGAAAATACAGATTTACATCTGACCAACTATTACTGTCCGAGCGACCGCCCTCGGGCACTGGATACAGTACTAATAAATGAAAAAATGATCATTTGTGGGGATTTTAATAGCCATTCCCAAAGTTGGGGCTACGATCAAATGGACCAGAGAGGAGAGAAACTAGAGGACTGGCAGGACGAGAATAGGTTCATCCTCGTTAATAAGCCAACCGACCCACCAACCTTCTACTCTAGAGCATGGCATACCACCTCGACACCAGACCTAGCCTTTCACTCAGCAGACATGGAACTGAATGTCACCAGAACTGTTGGGAAGCAACTAGGAGGCAGTGAACACCGGCCAGTCTTTCTAACTATCGAAAGCCAGTCTGTAAGAGAGAGCAGCACACTGCCAAGGTGGAATTTTAAGAAGGCAGACTGGAAGTTGTATCAGCTTCGCACAAATGTTCTGCTGGAAAATCTAAACACAGATAACGACGTAGAAAAAGTAATCCAAGAGTTGAGCAAACGCATGCTGCAGGCAGCCCTAGAAGCAGTTCCAAGAGGTGCGCGTAAACAATACAAACCGTACTGGAATTGCGATCTGGAGCAACTGCACAACAATATGGAAACAGAAAGAAAACAAGCTGAGACCAGACCTTGTCAAGAGCAGTTTAACAACTACCAACATTCAAAGGCCAAATTTCAAAGAGCCAAACTGCAGGCTAGACGGGCAAGCTGGCAAGAAAAGACAAAGTCTCTAAACTTTGAAAGAGACACAAGGAAGTTGTGGAGGTTAATTAAGCAAATTAATGATGAGAATACAGGAAGAAATGGTAATATTGCACTATGCAAAGAGGGAGCCATCCTAACAAGAAAACAGGCAGCTGACCACTTTGCAGATTCCTTTGCAGAAGACAGCAACATTAATGTCAGCCCAGAGAAACAGCGAGAGGTTCAAGAAAACAAACAACATATAAGACAAAAAGATATAATTCCTGAGGCACTGGTGGCAGCATTTACATCCAGCGAGTTAGAGTTAGCAATATCAAAGCTGAGAATGGGAAAATCACCTGGAATTGATGGTATCACCAACGAAATGATCAAGAACCTTGGAACAACTGCCAAAAAAAGCTGCTACAGATCTTTAATCATTGTTGGACCAGTGGCAAAGTTCCTCAAATATGGAGAGAAGCAATCACAATACCTCTGCTTAAACCAGGAAAGGACAGTTCTGATGCCTCCAGCTATAGACCGATCAGTCTTACCAGCTGCCTAAACAATGGAACGTATTGTCAACCTTAGACTCCAATGGTACTTGGAAAGTGAAAACATTTTTACGCCGCAGCAGGCAGGATTTAGACAGTGCTACTCCACAGAAGACCAGACAACTTACCTTTCACAAGAAATTGAGGATGCCTTCCAGGAAAAGAAGCTAGTGCTAACGGCATGGATAGATCTGAAGAAAGCCTTTGACAAGGTCTGGAAAGAAGGTCTACTGAAGAAACTGAGAGACTGCAGGGTGAATGGGAGAATGTACAAATGGGTAAAAGCATACTTGTATAACAGAAGATCCCGAGTACAGATAGATGGACTTAAGAGTAAGAAAGTTTTGCTGCGCCATGGCGTCCCACAAGGAGGTGTTCTGTCCCCAACACTCTTCCTAGTCTATATCAACGACCTGCTTTCTGAACTACCCCGTGGAATTAAAGCTGCAATGTATGCTGATGACTTGGTACTCTGGTGTACAAATGAAAATGCGACAGTGGCCACCAGGCTGCTACAAAGAGCCATAGATGTAATGGCTGATTGGGCCAACAAATGGTGTGTCAGCATCAACATAGGCAAATGCAGCACCACCCTCTTTACCCTTTCTCCTAAACAAAAATCAGGTGTCATGCAGAGAGGATAAGGAGCCCACATACCTCGGCGTAACGTTTGATGATAGATTAACATGGAGAAAACACATCAACAAGGCAGCAACCAAAGCCAGAAGGAGGGTAGCCATTCTGAGAAAACTAAGTGGAACCACATGGGGTGCTAGCGGGAAAATACTTAGAAAAGTTTACCAACAAAGTGTTCGACCACATCTTGAATACGGATCAACAGCATGGAGTTCGGCATCAAAAACCACATTGCAAGAATTAGACAAAGTGCAAAATCAAGCACTCAGAGTTACCACAGGCAGTATGAAATCAACACCTATAGCTGTGATGGAGAAAATGGGGATGACCCAAGCACTGAGTGAACGCAGAGACACCAAGATGCTTTTACAAGCAGAAAAGTTTCTTAGTATGCCCAGTCACCCTATGAATGAAAGATTCCAAAATTTAGCTTTGGGACGACTAAAGAGAAGTAGTTTTATCCACCAGGCCAAACGCCTCGGCAGACAAACCACTGATTTACCTGCAACTGATAGATCCTTAAATGCTGTCCCAGAACGGACCCCCTGGAGAGAGGAGTATAAGTTTCCAATACACATCAAGACTGAAGTGAAAGGGGTATTTGACAAGGAAGAACAAAACAGTGTGCAGCGCAAAACAGCCACCCTCAGTCTACTTGATGATGAATACCCGCGGAACTTTTGGGTCCGTGTTTACACAGACGGGTCAGCAGAAAGCGCAGTCAGAAACGGAGGTGCGGGAGTGTACATTGAGTATCCTAATAATACCAGGGATACAGCCAAATTACCAACGGGAAAGCACTGTCACAACTATGATGCAGAAGTTCAAGCCATCAAGATAGCGGCAGAGAAACTACTAAATACAGGGTATTTTTCACAACCAGTGGTATTCCTGACAGATGCAAAAGCAGTACTTCAGTCACTCCAGTCTGGAAAATTACCAAGCATACGGACACTATTATCCGAACTAGGCAACCGCTGTAAATTAGTAATGCAGTGGATACCTTCCCAGTGTGGAGTTCCCGGAAACGAAAAAGCTGATAAACTAGCTAAGGAAGGTGCAACTGAAGAACAACCTAACATACCAGTCTCTTATCAACAGGAGAAGAGAATGATCAAATCAATCAGAATGCCACCGAAACTGGCACAAGATGATTACCATATTATGGACAGACCAGAGCAAGTCATTATCCTTCGCCTTAGAACAGGGCACAATCGACTTCGCTCCCACATGTACAACAAATTTAAGATTGGCCAATCAGCCATGTGTACTTGTGGACTGGCACCTGAAACAACAGATCACATCCTTCAAGACTGTCCCAGATTCAACGCTTTCAGGCAAAACCTTTGGCCAAAAGAGACACTTGTGGAAGTCAAACTTTACGGGCCGCTTAGTGAATTACAAAAAACAGTGAAATTCATACTAGAGACAGCTTTGCAGATATAGACAATTTATTTCATGCGAACGAAAGAAGAAGAAGAAGATTGCAGATCCCTGTGGTAGTCCTGGAGCTATAATACATAGTTCAGAGGTACATGAACCCAGACTGAGAGCTACCCGGTGAGTTTACAAAACGGTTGCTATCCAATTCACCAACAAAGGACAGATTCCCTTCTCCATAAGAGTTTTCATCAAGAAACTGTATCTGACTCTGAAGGCAGGGACCAGTGTCTGTAGGTTAAGGGTCTGTTAACTGGGTCTTTCTGACCTTCATGCACTATTTAGTTGCCTTGCCGCCCCCTCCCCTTCCTTTGGATAGGCACAATCTGATTCACTGAAGCTACTAACAATTTTACAACCCTCACTTTTTTTTTGGGAAAGGGGGGGGGGGGGGGATCTGTATAGGCCGTTCTCATAGCCGTGGCTGCTGCTCCATGCTGGAAGCTACCAGGATATCTAATACTTGTACAACAAAGGCTTCAGCCACTACTACCCGCTTTCAATTTTGCCTGTCTACTACTTATACAACACAGACGTCTACACTACCCCCTCCCCAATTTCTCTGCCTATCTTATACTTATACAACACAGACGTCAGCCACTACTTTCCCTCTCTCTCAGTTTCTGTTTATCTAATATTTATACAATACATACGTCAGCCACTACAAACCCACCCCCCCCCCCCCCCCCCTATCAAACCTAAAATTCATTTTCTGTTTATCTTAAACATATAAAACACAGACACGAGCCAGTACTACCCGACCCCCACTCCCCCTCCCCCGCCCCTTTCCGCTCTAACATCAGAAACTACAAATAGAAGCTATTATATCCCATTCACTGTCTGTGCAGTATTTATCCCATTCACTGTCTGTGCAGTATATCCCATTCACTGTCTGTGCAGTATATCCCATTCACTGTCTGTGCAGTATATCCCATTCACTGTCTGTGCAGTATATCCCATTCACTGTCTGTGCAGTACATCCCATTCACTGTCTGTGCAGTATATCCCATTCACTGTCTGTGCAGTATATCCCATTCACTGTCTGTGCAGTACATCCCATTCACTGTCTGTGCAGTATATCCCATTCACTGTCTGTGCAGTATATCCCATTCACTGTCTGTGCAGTAAATCCCATTCACTGTCTGTGCAAACCGATGACTATATATCTCCATTAGGTAGATGGAAAAGCAGCCTTGGGTGTGGTGGCCAGACAGCTGGGGAAAGAAATTCGCGCCTTCAATTTTTCCGCTATGGGCAGCTCTCTTCGGAGAGAACTTGAAAAAGCTCTGAGTTTTACGGGATTTAGTCTTCTAGAGGAATCTAAATCCAGAGAGGTGAGTTACTGTAACTTTGTCAATACAACGCAACACGTCTAGTTTATGGTGGTTTCGCAGACAGTGATACCTCTGTATACGTTCGCTTCGGTATAGCTTCAACTTAATATAAGACCTGTTTAGACAAGAGAACTTTTTTGCTTGGTATACGACCTTTGTTTGGAATCCGAACTTGTATGACGCAAAATTGGTCACTACACTGCACGTTGTCTTCGTTCACCGCACGCTAGACATAGATGTCAATAATTTTGCAAAGAAGTATATACTCCACCGATGCCCAAACAAGCTGAAATAGCATTGTCTGGAATATCAGACATTGTCACATTTCAGAAACATCCTGCAGACGACGCAAAATCTTGGCAGATTTTTAGTAAAAGTAAAACTGGATGAGCCTCAACCAGGTCCAAGGAGCGAAAAGAGACAGAAAAAAGAAAAACATAATTTCAGATTGCTGAAATTGTAGCGGAAGTTGACTCCCCTTGCAAACAAAAACATCTTATCCTCCTCCCTTCTCACTACAATCCAAGTAACCTCTTGACTTTTCTAATTAAGGTGAGATTAGGTTACTTTCACTTATTTTATCTTATTGCTTCACGATGGTGACACTCGACTGTTCAAGACATCACACCGAGCGATAAACATCCGGTGACACAAAGTGCCACAATTCGGATGAGGATCACTCGGCAACAGGTCCCAGAAACACCGTTTTATAAGCGTCCCTGACAACAGCCCGGATGGTGTTTTCAAATAAAAACACACACACAAAACGAGTGTCCGACATTACATGCTGTTGTGTTGATCTATGGCTTTTGTATGAATGTCTCAAAGCATTGGGCAGTACATACATTATTACGTCAGCGTATAATGTGCCAATTACAATATTATTTTTCCACACGGGAACAGATTGATAATTCTCTCTGCTTATCCCTTATGGAAAAATATGTTTGGTACACGTACTGCCCGGTTCTCGTCCAAGGATCAGGAAAGGATTCAGTACGTATATCGAGGTAGCACTGTATATGATACACATTTCTGAACTCCTCGTGAACCGTCGATTGGCCAGTGTTCACTCTATCTCAGTTATCAATTAACTCCCCTTGTTGCAAAATAGTAATACAGTGCTTTAAATAACACATAAATAAACATGCATACGAAAATCGCACTTAACCTCCTTCACCTGGATCTACACTCCTGGTCATGCGGGCGTTAAGGGTAATGAGCGAGCGGACCAACTGGCAAGCGATGCACCAACGCATGTGGAAAGATTATTGGACAAAGCAGATATCTTAAACGCTGTGGGCACTGGGCTGGTGGATAATAAATAATCTCTCACACTAACAGGATTGCATGACATGGGAGTAAAGCATGGGTGAAGTACGTCTATACCGCCTTCGAGGCCGAGATAGGAGACATTATAACTGTCTTCCCATAGGAACAATTAGAAGAAGTCCATTGGAGTGGCTGCTGCATCTGAGGACTGGGCACGCATGAGAATGCCCAGCGTGATGTGACGTCGATTGTGATAACATAACGTAACTTAACACAACTTAAAAAAAAAAACGCGTTGCGAAAGCGCGTTGAAAAGCTGGCGATGCCGAGTTTTGTCCCCGCTGCGGGCGGTTTGAAAGCATACCGTCTTCTACCCATCCATCCATCCATCCATCCATCCATCCATCCATCCATCCATCCATCCATCCATCCATCCATCCATCCATCCATCCATCTATCCATTTATGAAAAACAAAACAAAAAATCGATTACCTTTAACCTACTGCTAGCAGCATCGGTTATAATTGTGGTCTAGTTTCTTCGTGCTAATTTAGTTGGCTAAAAAATGTTAAATGCACTAAAGCTAGTGGCTTGGAGCGGTACTATAGTACCTAGTGATGGTTTGCTGGGGGGGGGGGAAGAGGCGGGGGAGCTCGTATGCACTATACACAACCATATACAAATATATATAGACAAACATGTACAATGATACACACACATATATACACCCCCCTCCCACACACACACAAACATAACATACGTGTCTGCAAGTCCTTACGTTGGTTTCAACAGTAGTGCCGACCGAAAGCGGACTGTTCAGAGGCAGTGGCAAACTACAAAAACCAAAATTGCCTAGAAAAACCAAAAGAGCATTCGACAGCGTTCCGACAATGATACGCAACTAGTCACTTGAACCAAAATTGTGTTTATGTTATCGAGGTTTTACTTACTTTCTCAGAGTTCTCAGAGCCAGGTGGATTTGATACCACTTTCAGTTGCAATCATGTATCACTTAAACTCTTTCTTTCTTAAATATGTTTTATTCTTCTTCAGCATTCCGAGCACTAGAGGTTCATTGTTGCAGATATCACCCGCCTCCAATCATCTCTAATTTTGGCCTTCATTTTCCACTTGGTAACACTGGTTTGTCGGTCTGTGTAGATTTTATGTCTCCTATTTCTTCTTGGTCTGCCTCGTGATCTACGACCATTCATCTCCCTGGTGTATACAGTTTATACTTCTGTCATCCGACATTCTTTCAGCATGAGAGCTAATAGACTGAAATGGTTGGGGCATGTTGAAAGAATGTCTGATGACAGAGAAGTATAAACTGTATAGATGTTTAAATGTATGTCATCATCATCATCATGTAGCAGGTCCATTGCAGAAAGTCGCTCTCATCAAGGTCTGCCTGAAAGAAACTGGGTTTCTCGTCAGTTCTCCCAACTCATGTACTTTCACAAGTAGTCACTTAAATCCTGTGCCCAACTTCGTTTCGGTCGGCCTCTGCCCCTCCTTCCTGGTACCATGCCTTCTGCTATAATTTTTTTTCAATCCGTCGTGGCGCTTGATATGACCAACATATTTCAGCTTCCGAGACAGGATGCTGTTTATTAGCCAATCTTCCTTAATGTTCAGATCTTTCAAGATGTCAGTATTTCTCCTCTTCTTTGTTCTTTAAATGTATGAACTTGTCCTAAAATAACGCCCTTAACTCTATCAATCATTAGGCACTCTTCTTTTCTTGGAAATCACTATTACTCAATTATTCAAACTGAGGCACATTTTTTCCCTTTCTAACACCACCGTATCTCTCAATTCCAGCATTTCTTTCTTTTGTCGCTCACCATCGTATCTCTCAATTCCAGCATTTCTTTCTTTTGTCGCTCACCACCGTATCTCTCAATTCCAGCAGTTGTTTCTTTTGTCGCTCACCACCGTATCTCTCAATTCTAGTAGTTCTATCTTTTGTCGCTCACCACCGTATTTCTCAATTCTAGTAGTTCTTTCTTTTGTCGCTCACCACCGTATCTCTTAATTTCAGTAGTTCTTTCTTTTGTCACTCACCACCGTATATTATTCGTAAACCGTTTCTATCAATTTTAAACGTTTCTAATAATAATAAAAAAGTAAAGATCCCTTTTCACGCCTTTAGGCGCATCGGGCATATGGGAACATCACCAATATTTTTACAGACTAATCTACACTAGGTGGGTAATGTGGTCAGCATTACGCCGGCCGTCTTTACTTACCCAGGACATACACACTGGTACCCATTTTAGCCTAGGTCGACCTGCGACGCCCCATACCACGATAAAAACCCATGCAGCCAGCAGTGAGTTTCGACTGCGGTACGTTGGAATTACGAGTCGGACTGGCAACGCTTAAGCCACGGACGACACAACTTTTTAAACAGTTTGATTATTTCTTCAATATTCACACAACTAATTACTTTCGCATAATCACTGCAGCATAAGTAAAGATCGTTTCTACTTTTTTTTTTAGCTCTTTCTGAAAGAGTCATTAGGTTGTGTATGGCAAGTGTTTTCCAAACTTTTCTTAGTCGTGGCGCCTTTTATTTTAATTAACCTTTTTCCACGGTGTCCTAAGCTAAGTAAACTTATGCCTATTCGTATGATAGAGATTAAAAAAATATATAAAACTAGTGTATCTTTGAATATTTCGCAGCGCAGATATGAAGAGATCGCGGCTTTCCGGGGCGCTGTGGCGCACAGTTTGGGAATCACTGGTGTCTGGCATTGTTTGTACCTTTCCTTCTACAAATCCACACTGTTCTTCACTAATTTCCAGTTTAATCCCGTTTCTTATTCTTCTCATAATTTTTCTCGGTAACATTTCTGTCACATGACTCATAAGATGGTGCGATAGCGATCACACTTTAAAGTGCCTGGTTTCTTTGGCACAGCAAAAAATATAGATTTTAATAGGTCATTAGGAATGTACCGACTACTATAAAAGTCTTTCAACAATTTTGTATTATTTCAAGTTAAAAATATAAAGCTTTAATTTATTCAATATGATGTTGTCTGGCCCAGATGCCTTTCTATTCACCATGTGATGCAATGTATCCTCAACTTCTGCAACCAGTATTGGTGGGTCTTCACTGTTGTACTGCAAATATACTTCTGGTCTATTATCATTACACAGATCCGCCTACTCTATCCATCTTTTAATTATGTCACTTTGCCCTATCAATATTTCGCTTTTGTAAAGATTTTAAACACACAGTGACATTACATATCTTCATCTATGTTAATATATTTGCATGCTGATGTATGGAATTTAAGCTTTCCCCGTGATTTTCCCCAATCTCTGTGCACATCTGATTCAGTTTTTTTTTAGCCTATGTACATTTGTTTACTATTTCTTTATGTATACTAGAATATTTTTCTGTAACATTCTTTTTCTTTCTTCTCTCATCCGTCATCTGCAGGTTTTTAAAAACCTGTTTAAACCAAGTGTTACCAATGATTGTGTTATGTGACTCAGCCCAAGCTAATAATCTTGTACATCTCTTATTCATCCCTCCTAGGCTATAGCCACCAGTTACTCCACACACATTTTCACTTCCAACTGTTCCTTTGAAATTATTATTGTTACTTCAAAATTATTACACTAATCAAAAGCCATGTCTAAATCATTAAAAAATTCATTATGTCAACTTTTGAGCCTTCTGCAGTTTGAATATACTTTCTCTACAGTAGCATGAAGTTGGTCGTGTATCACCTGTAGAATATGTTGCTCGCTACCTGGTGATTCAGTTAGAACCCCCATTAACGCTATTTTTCGAAAACACTCGGTTTTAGGTCATGATTTACAAGGAAAAATACAGTGGCTGCCCCCCCCCCCCCCAGCCTTCCTTCCAACATACATTAAATCAGTACTAACAAACCCCCCCTCCCCCCTCACCCCAACAACTCAGCATCAAATAAAAATATATGTCTGTAAGTAAAGTAAGCAAACGACCTTTGTCCCGCCCCACGGCGCGCCAGGAATATAATGCTAGACTGTGGTTAGCATCATGTCAGCCGCCTTTACCTCCAAAGACTTTTCACTGGATCCTAAGAATCAAGGTTAAATTTGAAGATTAAAAAACAGACTCGATGCGCATTCGAATTCAAATCCTTCAGATCGTAGTCACGTCTAGCCGCTACACTACCCCCCCCCCCCCTTTCCCCCATCTTTCAATGTATGAGCACATATTAAAAAAGTAAAGTACAAATTCTTTTACCCGCCAATGGCGCATTGGGCAAAAGAGGGAAGACTAAAACTTTTATACATCAAACCGAAGAAGAAGAATAGAATATATATATTATACTGTTTTCTTTCTGTTCGCCCAAATAATGTAATAATTTACAGGAGACTGCGTTCCGGTCCACATCGAGAGTCAGTATTTATTTCTGAACAGAACACTCAACACAGATCCAGTCAGTACATGAGTACGATGAAATGTTTTTCAAGCAAAAGCATTTGGGTAACCACATCGCCCACCCCCTTTAAAAAAAGAAGAAGAAAAAATTAACATATAAACGTACACACACAAACAGAACGAAAGACAGAGAGACAGACAGGGAGACAGTTAGAGAAAAAAAAAAGAAAGACAGAAAGAAGAGAAGAGAAAGAAAGAAAGAAAGAAAGAAAGAAAGAAAGAAAGAAAGAAAGAAAGAAAGAAAGAAAGAAAGAAAGAAAGAAAGAAAGAAAGAAAGAAAGAAAGAAAGAAAGAAAGAAAGAAAGAAAGAAAGAAAGAAAGAAAAAGAAAGAAAGAAAGAAAGAAAGAAAGAAAGAAAAGAAAGAAAGAAAGAAAAAAAAGAAAGAAAGAAAGAAAGAAAAAAAGAAAGAAAGAAAGAAAGAAAGAAAGAAAGAAAGAAAGAAAGAAAGAAAGAAAGAAAGAAAGAAGAAAAGAAAGAAAGAAAGAAAGAAAGAAAGAAAGAAAGAAAGAAAGAAAGAAAGAAAGAAAGAAAGAAAGAAAGAAAGAAAGAAAGAAAGAAAGAAAGAAAGAAAGAAAGAAAGAAAGAAAGAAAGAAAGAAAGAAAGAAAGAAAGAAAGAAAGAAAAAGCGCAAACATTAAATAGAGAAAAAAATTGAAGCAGTAACAACAGTCGCAGCAGCAGTAGCAGAAGAAGAAGAAGAAGAAGAAGAAGAAGAAGAAGAAGAAGAAGAAGAAGAAGAAGAAGAAGAAGAAGAAGAAGAAGAAGAAGAGGAAGAAGAAGAAGAAGAAGAAGAAGAAGAAGAAGAAGAAGAAGAAAAAGAACAGCAACAACAACAAAAACAAGAAGAACAAGAAAAAACTAACAAAAAAAAAAAAAAAACTTGCAAAAACAGTTCTAAACATAATAAAGAAATGTTAATTTTGTTTTGTTTTGACTTTCAAGAATTTAACGGAAATCGTTTTGTTTGCTTGTTTTGTCACTTGAAGCTCTCAGAAGTCAAAATTGAAATGCTGGCTCAACGCAACTCGAGTAAGTTTTGTCTTTCATCATCATCATGTGCCCTGCCAGTAGCGTAGGCGCATATGCATCTTCACAGATCACGATCCCTGGTTGCCCGGAACAGCTCTCTTGATGATATGCCTCCATGCTATCGTTTCAGCCCATCCAGCATCATCTCTCTTAGCCTGACTCTATCCTTCTTTTCACTGACCTTCTCAGTTGTCACGAAATTTTCTAATGCCTGTTCTCAATACGTGGCCAAAGAACAGTGTTTGTCTCTTTCTTATTGTTGTATATAGAGATCTACTTTCATTAGCTTCTTTCAAACAATCGTTGATAGTTACTCTGGCCGTCCAAGGTATTCGTAACATTCGTCTTAGAAGCCACACCTCTGTTGCTTCCAAATTCTTCTTTGTCTGTCAGCAACCACATAATGTTTATTACAACTAAATATGTATGTCAACACTTTTTTCCTTATTCATGGCGTTCAGTCAGTCAGTTCTCGTTATGCCCAGCAGCACATGAGGCTTCAGAGAGGACATTCCATGCTTTCCTGTCCTGTGCAATCTTCAGTGCAGTTTTTCCATGTAAAAGATGCCACACTCAGGTCACTTTCCATCGTTCGTCTCCATGCTGTTTTTGGGCATCCCTGTTTTCTCTTTCCCTCTGGTGTCCATGTGTGAGCTGTTTTGGCAGGTATATCAGGATTCATTCCCATAACGTGGCCAAGCCATTTCCATCTTTTCTTGGTTATCAGACTGTCTAAAGTTTCTTGGTTTGTGACTAAAAGTAGTTTAGAGTTTGAGATTGTATCTGGCCAGAAAATTTTGATAATTCTACGTAGACATTATTGGCGTTCACCGGCTGTAAAAACTCTATGTGTGCGCCCCAAACTGTTGGGCTGTCTGGTTACACGTAATCCAATAAACTGACCAAGTAACTCAACGAAAGGGGGAGAACATACACACAGCAAGGCAAATCGACATTTCGACCACGGTCTTTCTCGACATGAACTAACTTGACAACAATAACAAATGGGAAAGTACTCCAGCCACCAGGAGGTCATGTGAGTAAGTTTAAGAAAAAGGAAGAGAAAAAAATGTAATTGGAGAATGAATAAAAAACTTGGAGAATGAATAAAAAACAACCCCTTTATAGTTATGTGTAGTTCAGTACGCCCCTGAAACTTTCGTCTGGAAAGACAGAAAGGTGCCAGTGATATTCTAATATTAGCACAACTGCAATCAGGGGGAGTTTTTTCAACACTTTGGGAAAAATAAAAGGAGTTTATGGAAATTATATAAATTCGTTCTATATCGAGTAAGAAGGGGGTGGGGGAAGTGACGGATTCTTGTCCTGTCGTGTCTAGATCATACATAAAGTCGTTGTTTTTCGTCTTCAAGTCCAAGGTATTCTAAGAATTATTCTAAAGCATTGCATTTTTAAAAGCCCCGATTGTGTCTTCTTCTCAAAAATTAAAAAGGAGTTAATGACTCTACCATGGCAAAGTCTTTCCTCGACAATTCCCTGAAATTTACGATTAAAAAAATCTCTATACATAACCTCTAAACACTATATATATATATATATATATATATATATATATATATATATATATATATATATATATATATATATATATATATATATATATATATATATATATATATATATGATAGTCTGAGGAAAGCATCTTCACCATGATACAAGTGTGGTAATCTATAAGTGCTCCGTTCTACTTCTAACTCAAGCTTGAGTCCGAAAATTCTAAGCGCAGTGCACGAACTCGATAGCACCGTCGATGATAATATATATATAGGCACAAACTTGGCATGAGCGTGGGATGATCGCATTATAGTCATGAAATTAAAATGTTCCTACGGCTGGTAAGGGGTTTACATTTTCTCAATGTTGGCAAGTGTGTCCTACCTTTCTGTTTCTACGAGTGCCTATCAATACATTGTCTCAATATTGGCAAGGAGTTTGTAATAGACCAACTGTTGACATGGGATTGGCGTGATCCCACGCTGATGTGGACTTGCAGTGTCCCTACCACTGGACCGAGCTTTTAGTGTTCATGCTGTTGACACACCTGTGAGTGTTGCAGAGCTCTCACGCACTAGGAAGGAGGATCAGGGGCCGACTAACACGAAGATGGGCACAGAATAGAAGTCACACCTTGAAAAAGAGGCGGGAGGGCTAGCGAGAGACTTAGTTTCTTATAGGCAATTAGATATAGACGTTCTGCACAGGGCCTGCCACAATGTTTCCACTGCTGCAACTCCAATGTGTGTTGCAGGACCCCCCTGTGTTGAAAATGAATAGACCAAATGCCTCCTTGGCAAGCATGTCGTAAGCGTCGACTAATTAGGGAGTTTCTTTTAAAGTCAGCGGGCATCTGCCTGAGAAGCAAGAAAACAACAGTCTGTATATAAATCTTTTAATTAAATGTGCACGCAGGACTTAAGTTCTGCAATAAGATTAAAGTCCAGAACTTGACAAACAACCAGAACTTTCCGCTGAGGTTAACAGCCGGTTAACACGAAGAAGAAGAAGAAAAAAAAGAAGAAGACGAAGAAGAATAAGATACAGCAGCTCAGCGGCGGCAGCAGCAGCAGCAGCAAAAGTAGAAGGAGAAAAAAAAAAAATAAGAAAAAGAAAGAAGAAGAAGAAGCAGCAGCAACAATAGTAGAAGAAGTAAAAAGAAGGAAGAAGAAGAAGAAGAAGAAGCAGCTCAGCTGCAGCAGCAGCACAGCGACATCAACAGTGGCAGCAATAGTAGTAGTAGTAGAAGAAAAAGAAGAAGAAGAAGAAGAAGAAGAAAAAGAAGAAGATGAAGAAGAAGAAGAAGAAGAAGAAGAAGAAGAAGAAGAAGAAGAAGAAGAAGAAGAAGAAGAAGAAGAAGAAGAAGAAGAAGAAGAAGAAGAAGAAGAAGAAGAAGAAGAAGAAAAAGAAGAAAAAGAAGAAGAAGAAGAAGAAGAAGAAGAAGAAGAAGAAGAAGAAGAAGAAGAAGAAGAAGAAGAAGAAGAAGAAGAAGAAGAAGAAGAAGAAGAAGAAGAAGAAGAAGAATTAGAAGAAGAAGAAGAAGAAGAAGAAGAAGAAGAAGAAGAAGAAGAAGAAGAAGAAGAAGAAGAAGAAGAAGAAAAAGAAGAAGTAGGAGAAAAAAAGAAAAAGAAGAAGAAGAAGAAGAAGAAGAAGAAGAAGAAGAAGAAGAAGAAGAAGAAGAAGAAGAAGAAGAAGAAGAAGAAGAAGAAGAAGAAGAAGAAGAAGAAGAAGAAGAAGAAGAAGAAGAAGAAGAAGAAGAAGAAGAAGAGGAAGAAGAAGAAGAAGAAGAAGAAAAAGAAGAAGTAGGAGAAAAAAAAGAAAAAGAAAAAGAAGAAGAAGAAAAAGAAGAAGAGGAAGAAGAAGAAGAAGAAGAAGAAAAAGAAGAAGAAGAAGAAGAAAAAGAAGAAGAGGAAGAAGAAGAAGAAGAAGAAAAAGAAGAAGAAGAAGAAGAAGAAGAAGAAGAAGAAGAAAAAGAAGAAGAAGAATAAAACTGCTGTCATGGGCTTACACATTTTTTCCTCATCCCCCATTTTCTAGAGCGAGAAGGAAACTATATAGAGAAGCCTAGAAATGAACAAGATTTGTTGAGCAACTGGAAGTACAGACATGAAAACGGTAGAAAGGTTAAGCGTCTCTATCCTAGATATGTGGAGCTCAGCAATGAGGGTGCCGTACTCCAAGGTTAGTTTGTTACAAACTATTACTGGTATACTGATACAGCTGGCCTATCTAGTCACATAATTTTCCAATAAGTTAACATTTCTGAAATATTTGGTTTGTACCAGCGACTTGGCAGAATAGACAAAAATAACAGCAGAAGGCATGGTACCAGAAGGTACCAGGATATAAGTCACTCCATGTATATAAAAGTTCACGAGGCGTGTGAGAGATGGCGAGAGATACGAGTTTTTTTTTAAAGGCAGACCGTAATGAGAGCGACGTTCTGCAAAAAGACCTACTATGTGATGATGATGATGATGTAACACTTCTGCGTGTGCTATTTTCTTGAGTTTCACTTGATATCCTTTTCTCAGAACTAGTTATTTCTTCAGCCTCAGAGATTTTACTTAAGAATATGTGTGTGTGTGTGCGCGCGCGCGCTTATGTGTGTGTGTGTGTGGTACCTCTGGTCACGAGCTTATTTTATTCTTCGACTCCCTCCGCGAACCGATTTGTTCGCCAGCCGAAACAATTTTCCCCATTGAAATTAATGCAGATGCATATAATCCAGTCGCCCGCCCCAGTAACAAGTTTTTGCCGACGTTGATTTTTTTAATGAATTCATGTATGATTAAAATATACAGTATAACTTTATCTGTGTTGCTGTTCGTTGTTAGCAAAGTTAGATGGCGGTCCAGGAGGAGGAGAATAAGGAGGAGGAGGAGGAGGAGGAGGAGGAGGAGGAGGAGGAGGAGGAGGTTTGAGGGACAGTCCCATTCCAGGATAACGTTGGACATCAGTGTAGGATTTTCTTCTTTTTTTTTTTTTCTTCTTTAATTTTCTTGTTTTACTTCTTCTAACACTTGAGGCCTTTGGTTCATTCATAAAGTCACTCCCTTAGCCACATCAGCCGTTTTCGCTCCATTGTGTTCTTTATATGAGTACAGATCACAGATCTGGTCATGTCGTACTATTTTTTCTTTCTTCGTTTCTACTGTAATACGCTTAGGCTTCTTTCACCACTCTCATTAACACACCTTTCACTTCCATCTTTTTCTTCTGTCGACTCACTGATACCATGCTGTAGTTCAGTGTCGTGGTTTTCTGTATTTGTCTTGCGCTTTCGGGTGGCTTGGGTGATGGATTTGTTTATCTTTTTTGAAGGTTTCTGCTATACCATTTATCCATTTTTTTCCCTCTGGCCTTGCTGCCATTAATGCTAGTGTAAAAAGTCTCATATGCAGTTTAGTCTGGTTGCATTCTCACTAGATGGCTGAACCATTTCATTCTTTGTCTGTCAATTTAATCATGAGTAACGCAAAGATAAAAAGTGTTCACAACGAGCAAATGTTTAATTCAACTGGTCCTGTTCGTTAACCGAAGACATGACTCCAAAGCCATTTTTGTACATATGTGGCCTGAGGCACTGCTCACAGATCGAGTCAAAATTTATTAGGCATTTATGTTCGTTGGCTGATTTGTTAATGACTAGAGGCGTTCGCTGTAAGCTCCCACGGAAAGTCCTGGTTGTTCGTCCATCTGGACTTTGGCTTTGTGCCGGGGCCTGAGTTTTGCGCTTATATTCGTTTTGCTGGCTTTTTTGTGTGCACTTGGTTGTTCCTTGCCCCTCATGCACTCTGACTTCGATGGAGCTCCCAGTTAGTCGACTCCTACGACACGCTTGTTGGGGGAGGCAGTGGGTCTGTTCATGTTTTTTCACACAATAGGGCCCCGGAACCAACATGTGGATAACCCCATATAATAACTCTGAAGGGTGAACAGGATATTTGTAGTGACATTCACTATACCTCTGTAACATTTTGTTTTTTCTTCTCTCTCTTAGGTTTTCGAGACTACGGAGATCTATGGCGATCACAGTACGGTCATGAAAATTTGGTGGATGAAGTGATGCGACTGCATCACCGCATTTCGCGCCCCTATAAAGCTTTCCATACCTATGTGAAATATAAGCTGATGAAAATTTACCCCAAAGAATTATTCCCTAAATCAGGGCACATCCCCGCTCATCTTCTAGGTAGGTAAAAAAGTAATGATGATGATGATGATGATGATGATGATAATGATATGGAACAAATTATAATAAAAAAAAAAAAAAACACAGATAACGTATGCGTGCGTTGTCGGCAAACGGCATACTGGAAGGGAATCGCCGCGGTGAAGCGGCTAAATGCTCACCTCAGGCCCAAAGGCTGTAGGTTCAAATCCGCAATGTTTATGTTAAAAGTAGGAAAACTACAAAACCCTTTTTATACCCCTTTATGTGTATTGGGCGTATAGGGCTAGAGCAATATTTTACCGGCCCATAGGCACTGGATGAGTAATATGGTCAGCAGCACACCAGCCGCCTTTACTTCCCAGGACTTTACCCGGTGCTAATTTTAGCCCAAGTCGACCTGGGAGCCAATGTCACTGAAAAAAAAAAATATTGCCACGATGAGGATTTAAACCTACAGCCTTCTGTCCAATTGTGAGCGTCTGGACGCTGCACCACGGCGGGTTTTCCCCGGTTTTTGACGCTATACACCTATTTTTATAGAAGAGGTCAGCACTTGATTGGTGATGTTGTACACTTCATACCGATGGCCTTTACTTCCCAGCACCTTTCCTAGTGTCCATGTTAGGCTGGGTTGACCCAGGAATTAGGCAAATATCTTTAAAATAAATGTGCTTCTTATGTTGGTCTCTTTTGATTTTTGGGTGGGAGGGGAGGGTGGGGAGGGGGAAAGGGGGAGGGTGGGGGAGGGGAAAAGGGGTCTTGTTACACGAAACAAAGCAGCTAGCTGAGTGGTTAAAACACTTATTATGGAGGAGACCCGGGTTCGCTTCTTGCTGAGGTGTGAAGATTTTAATTTTTAAGTAAGACGCACCCCAACAGAATCAGAACCTGCAGAGTTTGCAGTTCAATTGTAGTTCATTTGGCCATCACCTTATATCAACTGACCATTTTCAGGCTCATGACTGAACACCCCAACCCCTCCCACACCCCAACCCCGCCCACACCATCCAACAACACAGTACAGGATGGGGAAATACAATAAGGACAGGGTATTTCTATAAAGCGATTAGGGGGCCAAGGTCGTACATGCTTGCCTGTCTTTGCGGAGGTCGATGGTTCCACGCTAGGGCTGATGATTATATGTGAATAAGACTCTCAGGTTTCTTGCGTGAGTCTGGGCCAAACTAATTTTGAGAGGAGGGGTGAGTGGAAAGGGGGAACGAAAAGGTGGTGGGAGCTAAACGAGATCTGACAAGTGTGTGTTTAAAGGAGACTAATAAAGGGTATCATCATCATCAGTTCTCGTTATGCCTAGTGGCACATGAGGCTTCAGAGAGGACTTTCCATGCTTTCCTGTCCTGTGCAATCTTCATTGCAGTTTTCCATGTCAAAGATGCCGCACTCAGGTCACTTCGTGTCCATTTTGTTTTTGGGCGCCCCTGTTTTCTCTTTCCCTCTGGTGTCCATGTGAGAGCTGTTTTGGCAGGTATATCAGAAGTCATTCTCATAACGTGGCCATTATAAAGGCGACCTTCGCACACTGCTATAGGGGTGTTAGGCAATGCATTCATATCGCTTGTTGTATATTTAAGCACGCCAGCGCTTTTAAAACTACAAAAACATTTACAAACTTGGGTCCAACCTACAAAACCTCTAGAGAGTGCGGCAACCTATGTCACGGCTCTCCGTCGAACTTCCTTCCCATATTATGGCGGCCAAACAAATACGCCTCAATCGTGCAAAATCGTGGCAACACTAGGATTACTGTCCGTTGACGCTTTCTAGAAACGCAGCAATACACACGATAATAGCGACATGGCGGAGAGACCATGCCACTCCAATTTATTTGCTTGTGAGTCCCAGCCATCAAGTTAAGCTCCCAATCCGCGCCGCGTGTAGCCTGCGCGGGAAATATTGTCGGTGGTGATGCATGGTTGCAGAAACAGGTCCGTAATTAACATATCGCTGAGATCCTGTTAGAGCATCTGTTTGCCCTCGATAATATTGTCCCGTTATTCAGAGGCGATCATAGTTTTGCCACGATTTGTTTCTCGGCAGGAACTCTGCATTTTACACACGACTGAGGCCCTGTGAGGGTTTTTGTTTGGCCGCCATAATATTTGGACGAAGTTCGTAGGAGAGCCTATGTCACAGACATGTTTTTTTTTTTTTTGGGGGGGGGGGGGGGGGGGGGGGGGGGGGGGGGGGGGGGGGACCCTGACAAAAACACGTAAAAGCAAGACAAGCCAGAAAGTAAACAACGTAGACAAAACTCTCCGGACAGCAGACGAGTCTAAAAATGTATCAATGAAACGTGACCTAGTTCGGCTGGGGAGTTTATAGTAAATCAAAACAAATAAAGGATTTACTGAAACCGGATGTATTGAGGCAAAAGGCACATCATAGTTGTAAACCACAACATAACGTGCCCTCCGTTCTTCTTAGGGCGGACACAAAAGAAGAAAGACGGTGTACGCAACATCACTACCTGCCAGATGAGATGTACGACAATGGCCGCCAACCTAACCATCCGAGATCGAGTGAATAATGATACTGTCTGACACAACTGTGTACAAGATTCAACGAGAAACAGCAGATCGAGTGGTTTGACCATCTTGTTATAAGGCAGCAACATCAAACGTCATTCTGTCACATAAAGAAAAGAACTATTTTCCACGTCTTAGGCGTACTGGGCATTCAGGGCTATACCTATATTTAACAGACCGAAAGGCACTCGTGGGTCACAAGGTCAACATCACACAAGCGGCTTGACTTCACAGGACTGTACCTGATACCCATTTAAGGCTGGGTCGACCTGAGAGGCAAAGTTATTTTTTTGTAAAGAGAGAAAAGACCAAAATTTCTGGCTTTGCATGCAGACGTCTGTTTAGTTATAACATCGGTCTTACATCGAAAGGGACCAACGAACTTGTGAACAAATGACGAAGAAAACACCCTCCCTTCCCCCACCCCGAAATATAAAATAATAATGTATTAGGAATTATTAACTAAATTCATGACGGCTTATAATCACTGGTAAGAATTAAATAGAACATTTTGGTTAACTGAGCATAACTCAATGTATTTTTCAGATCGAATGGAAGATGGTTGCATAAATGAGCAGCATAAAATGTGTTGTGTTCTATCTGAGCTACACACTAATCAGCACACTTCAAATTGTCTCACTCGAGAGATACTGACTGACCCTGACCTGACCTCTTCCTCTCTGTCCTGGACTCTGACTGACTCGGACTAACTACGCAGCCCCAATATATCTCTGCCGAACCCACGAGAGGTACCCTCGTATGGGCGTTCTAGGGAATCATGCTCATGTGGGCGTTCTCGAGACTCACGCTCATGTTGGTGTTCTCAAGGATCACGCTTATGTGGGTGGCTGAAGTTACATGAGAATCACGCTGTCAATTCACATTTTCTTAGTGCGTCTCGTTAGCCCTGCTTGTCAGCCTCCACACAGTGAACGCCCATCTACGTCCACGTGCGTGCATGCCTCGGTCGTGATAATACATTTCTCACTGATTACCATTCTCTCCCCCTCAATAAAGAAGAAAAAAAGAAGAAAAAAAGAAGAAAGAAGAAGAAAAGAAAAGAAGAAAGAAGAAGAAGAAGAAGAAGAAAAGAAGAAGAAGAAGAAGAAGAAAAGAAGAAGAAGAAAAAGAAGAAGAAGAAGAAGAAGAAAAGAAGAAGAAGAAGAAGAAGAAGAAGAAGAAGAAAAGAAGAAGAAGAAGAAGAAGAAAAGAAGAAGAAAAAGAAGAAGAAAAAGAAGAAGAAGAAGAAGAAGAAGAAAAGAAGAAAGAAGAAGAAAGAAGAAGAAGAAGGAAGAAGAAAAGAAGAAAAAGAGAAGAAGAAGAAGAAGAAAAAAGAAAAGAAGAAGGAAGAAGAAGAAGAAGAAAAGAAGAAAAAAGAAGAAGAAGAAGAAGAAGAAAAAGAAGAAGAAGAGGAAAAAAGAAGAAGAAGAAGGAAAAGGGAAAAAAAGAAGAAGAAGAAGAAGAAGGAAAGAAGAAGAAGAAGAAGAGAAGAGAAAAGAAGAAGAAAGGAAGAAGAAGAAGAAGAAGAAGAAGAAGAAGAAAAAGAAGAAGAAGAAAAGAAAGAAGAAGAAGAAGGGAAAAAGAAAAGAAAAAGAAGAAGAAGAAAAAGAAGAAGAAGAAGAAAAGAAAAGAAGAAGAAAAAGAAGAAGAAAAGAAAAGAAGAAGAAGAAAAGAAGAAGAAGAAGAAGAAGAAGAAGAAGAAGAAGAAGAAGGAGAAGAAGAAAGAAGAAAAGAAAAAGGAAGAAGAAAAGAAGAAAAAAAAGAAGAAGAGAGAAGAAGAAAAAAAGAAGAAAAGAAAAAGAGAAGAAAAAAGAAGAAGAAGAAGAGGGAAAAAGAAAAAAAGAAGAAGAAGAGAAGAAGAAGAAAAAAGGGGAAAAAGAAAAAAAGAAGAAGAAAAGAAGGAAAAAAGAAAAAGAAGAAAAGAAGAAGAAGAAGAAAAAAGAAGAAGAAGAAGAAAGAAGAAGAAGAAGAAAAGAAAGAAAAAGAAAAAGGAAAAAAGAAAGGAGAAGAAGAAAGAAGAAGAAGAAGAAGAAAAAGAAGAAGAAGAAAAGAAGAAAAGAAGAAGAAGAAGAAGAAAAAAGAAGAGAAGAAGAAAAGAAGAAAAGAAAAGAAGAAGAAGAAAAAGAAGAGAAGAAGAAGAAGAGAAGAAAGAAAAGAAGGGAAAAAGGAAAAAGAAGAAGAAGAAGAAGAAGAAGAAGAAGAAGAAAAAAGAAGAAAAAGAAGAGAAGAAAAAAAAAGAAGAAGAAAAAAGAAAAGAAGAAAAAGAAAAGAAGAAGAAAAGAAAGAAAAACAAGAAAAAAAAAGAAAAAAGAAAAAAAAGAAAAAAGAAGAAGGAAAAAAAAAAAAAAAGAAAAAAAAAAAAAAAAAAAAGAAAGAAGAAAAAAAAAGAAAAAAAGAAAGAAAAGAAGAAGAAAGAGAAAAAAAGAAGAAGAAAAGAAAAAAAAAAAAAAAAAGAAAAAAGAAGAAGAAGAAGAAGAGAAGAAGAAAAAAAAGAAGAAGAAGAAAAAAAAAAAAAAAAGAAAAAAGAAGAAGAAAAAAAAGAAAAAGAAAAAAGAAGAAGAAGAAAGAAAAGAAGAAAAAAGAAAGAAGAAAAAAAGAAAAGAAGAAGAAAGAAGAAGAAGAAAAAACGAAGAAAAGAAGAAGAAAAGAAGAAAAGAAAAGAAAAAAAAGAAAAAAAAAGAAAAGAAAAGAAGAAAAAAGAAGAAAAAAAAAGAAGAAGAAGAAAAAGGAGAAGAAGAAGAAGAAGAAGAAGAAGAAAAGAAAAGAAGAAAAGAAGAAGAAAAAAGAAGAAGAAAAGAAAAGAAAGAAGAAAAGAAAAAGAAGAAGAAGAAAAAAAAAAAGAAAAAAAAAAAAAAAAAAGAAGAAAAAAAAAAAAGAAAAGAAGAAAAGAAAAAAGAGAAGAAGAAAAGAAAAGAAAAAAAAAAGAGAAGAAAAAAAAAAAAAAAGAAGAAAAAAAAGAAGAAAAAAGAGAAAAAAAAAGAAAAAAGAAAAAAGAAGAAAAAAGAAGAAGAAAACTATTTAAATAAATAAAAGAAATGCACACAAACCTGGCTCTCCCTGTGACTGTTAAATTAAACATGTTAACTATAATGGCTGTTGAAAATTTAACCCGTGGTCACGTTTTGCAGTTTCGGAAGAGTTAACAGTTGCCTTAAAAAGAATATACAAATACTGGAAGGCGTTTGTCTTTCACACGGCCGTTTCTATTTATAAATATCTATATATATATATAAATATATATACAGAAGGGCATGGTCCTTTGCAGCAAAGATTTTGTAAAGCCACGAGTCAAAATTTAGGAACAGTTTCGCTAAATCAAGGTCGTCACCATGTGGGATGCAATTTTTCGTTATTTTGAAGCCTCCCCCCCCCCCCGGCTTTTGCCGATTGCAGCAATATAGCCTGAAGGCTGAACGCGGTTTCTGGGACCTCTCCACAGGTGATCCTCATCCGCATGGTGGCACTTTGTGTCACTAGGTGCTTATCCCTCTGTATGATGTCCAGGTGGGGTAACATTTACTTACTTACTACTTTAGGAACAGCAGACTGTAACAACAAAACCAGTTGATGAACATAGTTGCTGCAATCAGAGCATTGCCATACTTTGCTTCGTCTTCTTTCACAGTAGCCAGCGGAAAGTTCCCAAAATAATGGTGCCATTTGCAACCTTATTCAATATTTCCCAGTCTCTTCCCCTGAGTGAGTGAAACAGTCCTGATCTTTTGCCCGCTTCCACCCCCACCCCCCCCCCTTTTTTGGGAATGTGTCTCTTGGGTCATGAACATTCAGTTCTTTTACATTTGTCACTTGAACACAGAAAACGCTCGCCATATCCTATTTATTATAAAGCAGCTCTCTATCAAGAATGACGGCAAAAGCTAATCTTACAGCTACTCGTTACCCCACTGACCTGAGTATCCTGGGAAACAAATCCATAATATTCTCCTGATCTGAGTCTTATGAAGGGATGCAAGACACTCTACGCTCAGGGTATCAGTTTCCGAAGCATGCTCTATGAGCCAGTTACATTTAAAACATGTAAGCCTGTACAATAGCTAGAAAATTTGTAATAGAAGTGTAAGAACTGAGTTTGCAAAGAATGTTGATTGGAGTGGGGCGTCAGCAAGAAGTCGGATAGCCTGTCATTGTTTGGGCCCAACCAGCTTTCGGGCAATAGTGACAGCTAACGAGGTAGTAGGTATGTAGGTAGGTAGGTAGGTAGGTAGGTAGGTAGGTAGGTAGGTAGGTAGGTAGGTGTGTGTGTGTTGTCCATTAAGATAATGATGACCACTCTTTCTCATCAAGTATGAGTATAAAGATGACTCTTGAGGCGGATGCGAGCCCGAAAATTCCGTTGACAGTGAGGACAGGGAATGAGTGTTGTGCAAGGGAGGGGTTCTCCTGCAGTCACTTTTATGTCCATCCTTTTCCTAATCAGTCTTGCTATTCTGTTAGCTTCACATATAGCCGCGTGCTTGTGTAGAGTTGCACGCCATGTATTTCGGTCTTGATGGGCAGACTCCCAATAGGTGTCATTCATCCCAAATGCTTTGAGTAAAGGCTTCAAGATGTCCTTAAAGCGTTTCTTCTGCCCGTCTTGGGAACGTTTCCCATTTTGCAGCTTACTATTGCAGCTTACGAGATAGGACGCAATTTTCAGCGCAAACGAGGATTGGACAGCGGGAAACAACTCATATCCAGTATTGATAGACACGTTCAACGTCAGAGTGAGCTTAATGACACATGGTATCATGTGTTTCTCTTTAAAATAAAACTAGAGAGAAACACCTATCAAGAAGGGCACACAGCCAGCTGGTGCCTAGAGTACTGGTTTGTTAGGGATGTCCCCTAGTCGCAAAAAACCAACTGACATTCTCCTTCGATGAGGCAAAGTTCTGTATAACTTTTTTTCCAAAGCCGCGAGTCCAAGTTTCATATGGTAACTTCCGTAGTTGCTTTAGATCGGCGTAACTTCAGTCCCCAGTCTTTATAGGCGTCTGAACGGCTCAAACCTTTTCAATTGTTGACCGGGTGCCTTCCTCAACTTAGCACTGTTTCCTGACTCTAGGCGGATAAGTCCGTCAGACACAGTGTGTCCACACACACACACAAATCCCGCACTATTCCAGGCTAGTATTCAACAGTTAGCTGGGACTTCCGTCAATTCAGTTCCCTTTAATTTCTAAAGCAAAACTGGAGTTTTCTGAAGCAATTATTATTCCTACTGACACGCAAACAAAACCTAACCGCTTTGGCTAACGCACTAGAAAAGTATAAGGAGCTGAGGATGCGGACACCCTCTCCCGACCTATGTTTTTTTTTGCGGTGGGTCCTTTGGTCATATTAGAAATAGTTTGGTTTGAACAACGGATCAACATGATGGCACACACGTGGTAACCCATAAGTGCTCCGTTCTTCTTATTACTCAAGTCTGAGTCTGAAGAAGCTCAGCACAGTAAACAGGCTCTGTAGCACCGGCGAGGATCCTGAAATACTGTGGGTAGATTTTTAACTCCAAATTTTGCCCGGGCAGCGTCGTTAGGAAACGCTTTTCGATTTCCAACTGCCAAGGGGTTGTTTACATGCGCAACAATGCACACGGGCGTCTGAACTCACTACCCAGTTGTATTGAGCTGAAAGTGCTAGACCAACTCTAGGAATAAACTCACAGGGAGCAAGTACAGCAGGGATCTACCAGTCGTCAGTAGAAATTATCCTCGTCGACAAGTGTTTCGGCCCACGATTCCTAGACACTTTCCGAGGTGGGCCCACCTGAGTTCATGAAGCTCAGGGCTGGTACCCTGCTGCACGAAATTATCGGATGGTGTGTTTCTTTCGGATAGAGACAAGACGACTTGGTGGTTTGCAGAAGGTACTGTGAGATAAGAAGTCGTCGCGGCAGCCTAATTAAAGCAGTCAGCATACCTGGACGACCGAGCGAGAAGCTTACGATTGGTTTACCGGACACATGTTGGACTTTTATTAGCAGGTGACAGAGGATCACTGGCAGACAATTCGGACACGATGGACTTTCAAGGGGTGAGAAACCCTTTTCCGCTAGACACCCGGACCAGCTCACCGAGGCCCGTCCCCTACGTTGTTGCGTTGCGTCCAAAGCCAGATCGAGGCCCTTTCGGCTACCTCGCCCAGTTTTTTGAGTGTTCGTTTCCGTTCATTACCGAGCAATCTTAGTTCTTTAACCATATTGTAGAGCGAAGTGGAAACAAGGCCTCTCGCTCCCACTTCGACGGCAAAGACCCGTACTGTGTACGCCTCGTTTCTCCTCAGACCGGCTGCTAAGTCACAATATTTCTCGAGCTTATATGTGTGACTCTCGTCCATACGCGACTCATACGGGACGGTCAACTCAATCAGGATGAGCTTACCTTTTGGAATCTGCCCAGCCTTGAGGAAACGTATGGGGACGATGGTAGAACTGGCTCTGGCGTTAGCCCTCATTCTAGCCTGGTCAACAACGGCAGCTAACTCTTTTAGCACCTTGTTGTGTCGCCAGGTATATCGGCCTTGGCCTAGGGCTTTCCTGCACGCGGACAGGACGTGTTCCAGCGTCTGCTTCGCATTACACAAATGGCAAGTCGGATCGTTAGTCACAGAACACTTAACCATATTAACACCGGACGGTAATACATCGTACGCCGAACGAACGATAAAGCTCAGTCGCAGCGGGGTCATCCGCCAGATCTCACCCCATGTGAGTATTCTTGGCAAAGCGCTCTCCAGGCTGACCCAATGGCCCTGCTGCGACTGCTGGGCTGCTTTCTGAACCCGAACCTCGTTTTCGTTGTCTCTCACCATTTGTATTACCATGTCTCGGCGCTCTTTGGCAGAGGCCTTTGACCACCAATTGACCTTCCAGTGCCCTAGGCCTCGACGGTCGGTTTGAGTGTATCCCATTATCTCCTTCAATTTTAGTGCATTCTGGGCAGATTCTATTGCATCGAGGACCCTCCACTTCTGGCCAGTCTTTAGAGCGGGCTGGACAGCGATGACATTTGGGTCTAAAGACTCGCGCAAGAGCATGGCGAGTCTTACTTTGCCAACTTTGAACTCTTCAGTTATTGATTTGAACGGGAGTACCAGCTTAGCCTGTTTGCAATACAGAGCCACGTCGGTCAGACAAGGCGGTGCACCAATCCACTTTCTCAAGGCTGTGTTGATTTTCCTTTCCATGGTTTCCACTGCAGTCATCGTCACCTCGTAGACTAACAGTGGCCAAAGGAGCTTCGGAATCAACATGAATTGGAGACACCATACCTTGAATTTCCCGATCAGCCTGCATCGCTCGATCGCGAGCAAGCCTGTAGCCAGTGACTCGTGTATTCGCCGGACCTCCGCTCTATCAGATAACTTTGAGTCGTAAACGCGACCGAGACTCTTCACCGGTTCCTCCAGAACCGTAGGGATCTTGTTCCTTGCCACCGTAAAACTGGTTGCCACCACCCGACCCTTAAGGAAAGACAGACTCCTCGACTTCTGCGGTTTGAACTGCATACCGCTCCATTGGACCACCGCGTCCAATCTTCCCAGGATCGTGCGGGCAGACTCCTCGCTGCCCGTTATAATAGTCGTGTCATCCATAAAGGCACGTAATGGTGGCATCCAGAGATCCCCTATTTGAAGGCCCAGCCCGTAGCCGGCCGCCCCGTCCAACATGATCTGCATGGCCATGACAAACAGTATTGGTGAGATCGTACAGCCCATAGCTATCCCAATCTGCAACTCAGTCCACCTCGTGGTAAACGTCGAGGTAGAGAAGCGCAAAGCGAACTTAGAGAAATATTGCTCGATCATTTGATTGATCTGTGCCGGTACGTGAAACATGCGAAGGGCTCGCCACAGTAGCCTATGGGGGACTGCCCCATAGGCGTTGGCTAAGTCCAACCATATCACGTGCAATTCGGTTCTCTCATGCTTGGCCCTCTGGATAGCCTCCCAAATCATGGTCGCGTGTTCAAGGCACCCCGGAACGCCTGGAATACCACCCTTCTGAACACTCGTATCGATGTACTTGTTAGCCATCAGATACTGTGTGAGCCGGCGAGCCATGACCGAGAAGAATATCTTACCCTCGACATTCAACAGCGAGATAGGCCTGAATTGGGAAAGACTCTTCGAGTCCTGCTCTTTGGGAATGTAGACCCCATTTGCCTTTTGCCACTCTGGACATATGTGATTACGGATCCACGCTTGTCTCAACAAGACGTGAAGCATTTTTAGGATTTTCGGGCAGCGCTTGTAAAAGACGTACGGAACACCGTTCGGACCTGGGGCAGACTTGCCGCTGGCCTTTTTAACAACTTCCTTAACCTCAGACCAAAGGGGAGGTATCATTTTAAATGGTACCTTCATCACCGAAGGCTGCTTGAGGCCGCTAAGGATCTCTGGATTATCATCGAGAGGCTCTCTCCTCTTTTTGCCGGAGTACATCTTGCGTAGATGTGACTCAAGTTCTTCCTGACTGACAACCAGAGTCCCAGACTTCGGTTGCTCGAATAGACCTCGGGCAAACTGATACGGGTCCCTAAAGAATTTCTCTCGCTCCCTTTTGGTTCTCCGTCTGTTGGCACAGAAACTCTCAGCGCGACAGAGGGCACTGTGTCTGTTCTTTAAATGCAACCAGACTTCGTACAGTCCCTCCCGTTCGCTACCTGTAGCGGCTTTGAACCGTTTTCTGAGGGCATTCTTGTCTGCCCGACACTTCAGAATGTCCCTCTGTCTCCTGCTAGTATTCTGCATGGCACCCGGCTGTGCCTTCTACACTGTCCCGAACTCACGGGAGCAGTGTTCATATATAACATCACCAAATTTTGTAAGCTTGTCGCCTAACGACTTCTTGTTTAAATCTTGTTTAAGTACCTCACATAATGTAGCCTCCAACTTACACCACACCAACTTATCGCTCGCAGGTGGAAACCTGATCTTGGAACGCACTTCCTCAGAAATCATCAAATGTGCTCCTCCGCAGTCGACGTCATGGGCCTCTCCGAGCGAGTGGGGTTCACCCTGCCCGTCGTTCCCTGACGACTCAGAAACTACCACAGGAGTAGTAGTTTTGCGACGGCGTTTACTGCGTGGAGCACCCTTGCATTTCATTCTTCCGGCATGCAGCCTAATTAAAGCAGTCAGCATACCTGGACGACCGAGCGACAAGCTTACGATTGGTTTACAGGACCCCAATCGGCACTTCATGCGTGATAAGATCAACATAACGTCTACCTCTTTTACTTCCTAGAGCTTAACCTGGTATCCATTTAATGCTGGGTCGACCTGAGAGCAAATGTCATTTTCGAAATAAGTTCAGCTCCATTTGGACTTGAACCACGGCGCTCTCAGTAGTTTAAATATACCAGCATCATTGTCACCACTGAAATTCTTATTGACGCCACGATGATGTAACGATGTTTTATCTCATATGCATTCAGGGATACACGGTAAAGAAGATGTATGACGAGGCAAACAACTTCTACAAAGGCCTTGGGTTTCCAGGAATGCCGCCGCATGTTTGGAACAATTCCAGGATGGAAAGTCCTAAAGATGGAAGACAAATGGTCTGCCATCCGATGGCTTATAACTTATATAACGGAGACGATTTTAGGTTTGTGTTTCATTGAAATATTAGATATATGGGGTTTTGTAGATGCAGGGTGTGGATGTCACGGACACCAAGCGGAACTAAAGTTTACGGCAGAGTTTCCCAATGTACTAGAACGGAAAAGCCCTAAGTACCAAGAAAAAAAATTAAGAAAAATAGTCCGTTAGGCGGGGACTAGAAACAGAAATATTCTAGTCCAGACATGAGATCTTCTGTGTGAAATCTAATCAGCCAAGCAACAAATAAACTAGAACACTAACTACTGGTCCTAATCTGAACCAAAAACAACTGGAACTAAGATTACCATATTGAACATCTGTTTATTTCACTTAACATAAAATCAGCCTGGTTCACAAAAAACAACATTAACAACAACCAACATGCTCGAACATAATCTAAACCGATCATCAGCTAACAAGGAAATATGATAATGACACCATACGTTCAGCGAGATTATCTCAACAATGGCAAAAATCGAAACATATTTAACATGTACGTTAAGATTCAATATGCCACCAGACAAAAAAAAAAAAAAAAACACTTATAGCGATCTGCCATCCTAGCGAGAATACACCCCGACATATTACACAGTATAACTTCTAGAGACTACAATTTCAGGACTAAATATGGAAACATTCCCTCGCCGCGAAACCAGCTTTACAAACAGCCTTCCCCTGCAGTCGCCCATACCAATGTGCAGAGCTACAACAGCTGGGTAGGTCCCCACAGGCTTCGTTCGGAAGTTAAATAGGCCAAATAGTGAGTGAGTTGGCCTTTTTATACACAGTGGTCAGACTTTTCCGCTGTCGTAAACCAGACCAAAAAAACCAAAATCGTCAAGCTGATGAACAGGAGATTTTGACGTTTTATCACACCAAGCTTTTCTTGGTCGCGCCTTTTTTCAATGAAAAAAAAAAAAAAAAAACATTTGCGGAGCCCTAACCTAAGTAAATGTATGACTATTCGTGTCTTGATAAAATTAGATAGATAGATAGATATATGGATAGATAGAAAGAAAGAAATATAGACAGATAAGATTAAATTAGATTAGATTACACACACAGACACACAGACAGACAGACAGGCAGACAGCGGAAGCCCAGGAGAAACCACCGCTGTATTTTTCCCTAGTGAAACATGCCTTTCAACATACTGCACTGCATTCAGACAACGACGTTAACGGGTAATATAATGGAATCACCTCATTCAGTATGCATCTACAGGTGATACGTGACCGTCGCCAGACTACTGTAGAGACAGTGAATGTGAGAAACATGCCACATATTGGCACATGAAGCACTTGTACAAAACTGAATGCAATTGACTGGGCACGCGAGATTTTAAAAGGACTTGCGTTCATGTGACGAGCTGGTCTGGACAGCTGTTTCTGCCCTTTTAAGTATTGCTGTGCCCTAGTAATATTATTATCAAATTTGTAAACATTTCTTTATTGCTTTCTATTAGCCTTAATAATACTTAATTAATTAAGAAGTTAAAAGGCCAAGGAGATGATGAGTAGTGCAAGGAGTAACTCAAGAGTTACTTCCTCCTTTTTAAGGACTTCCTATTTCCTTTTCAAATCAGAAATTGACCAGTTCAGACTAAAGTTGTTAGTCAGCCTGTGGTCCAATTTTCTGTTTGAATTCCCTACCAGGGGTGAGTTAATAAAATTAGTCAATTTGATCAATTGCTACTATTCCTCTGAATTAATTTTATCTGCTGAACTCTGAAATTTGATGCCCACATGGTGGGAGAAATCCTTGTGAATTCCCTTATCCTTACTAACCACGTTTATGATCTAGTATATACATGTATGCAAACATATGATCTATTTGATGATTGAAATAATGTTTATTTGATACTAGAAACGTGCATTGGTATTTTTCATTATTATAATTAATTAAGTAAGAATTATGTCCTCATGTGAAATCTCGGCCAGTTCCGGTTTCCAGCATGGTGATACAATTAAAAAAAGGAATGAAGTGTATATTCATTATACATAATCCTTACTAAGTTGATTTTACCTCAAGGAGATATTAGCTTGATAAAACACTGTCTTGCTTTAACTTAGATTTAGTCCAGATAATTCTGAGACTGGTTTAAGAGCTTGAGAAGTGAATAACACAGGGTGGTTGAATTTAATATTCGCACTGTCGGAGAAGAAGAAGAGAGATGTATGGCACATGCTTGTAATTATTATTGTTGTATATATATATATATATATATTTCCCATTACTAGGAATATATTTTAGTTCTACAGCAGGTGGCCTTACAATTTTAATAATTATATTTCACCCCTTACAACTTCTAAACTCTGCTGACTAAGATCTTATCACACATGTGGATTTAGATTTAAACTGGAGTGAGTGTTGTATATTTTATGTTAGTACTGTGACAGATGGAAAGCCCATTGTCATCTATGGTTGTATTTTGACATCTATCCCAGCACCCAGTTATATTGATGGAGACATGTCAATCCCATTTATTTTTAAACTGTGCAAAGCACCTGTTATGAGTTTCCGGTCCATGTCAACCCACTCCCTGATTCTCAATCTTTGTGATGTGAACCAATGTGGTTGAAATGAGAATATTGTAAAATGTGACTGAGTGTGTAAGCATGTTAACCCCTCACTATTGTAAAGTCATCAAAACAATTTACACTGATGAATGTTCTTTCTTGTTGTGTGATGTAAACTACTGGGCTAGAGAGTATTCATGAAACTGATGTTTCCTAAATATTTCCCCATCAGGATTATGGACTATGTTCTGTAAACATTCCCATTCTATACCAGTAGAATGTGAACACCTGTTACTATCCTACTCCATATATATGTGTGTAGTGTAACAGTTTGAAGACTGGAGATACTGTTGTCTCCAGTGAGAACTTTCCAGACTGTTTGTATAGGGGCTGTTCTAGTTCCAGATAGTAGTTCCAGGTGGGAGTTCCATAAGTAAATCCCAGCGTAGCTGCAGATGCCCGATTGTCTGGACTGGACTGGAAGATTCGGCCTGCCTGATGTGTCTCCGAGGCTTAGCTAGAAGCTGACCAAAGAAACGCAAGCTACAGCTAAGTGGACAGATTTGTCCACTAACCTCATACAATCCATAATTTTATCCACAGCCTTTTGATTATTAGCTTGAATTCCAATTCCAAATAAATGTTACAGTTGTTAATATTTTCACAGTTTTATGGAGTTTCATTTTAACTTTAATCATTTGTGTCAGTGAACAAAAGCTAGTATAATTTAATACATTTAAATATATAAGTTTTTTAACAGCAGAGAATAAGATGTGGGCAAACCCCGAATCCTCTCATTTAACCAGCAAGGCTGGGGGTAATATAAACCTTTATGATGATTCATAGTTTGTAATTCCCTCTGTAAATTGCACATAGTGCATTCGCTAGTTTAAAGCTAATTTACCCGCCACAGTTCAGGAATCTTCAATGGTATGGTCAACACACCTTCCTATATCACTATTGTTTTATGAAAACCCCTTTAATGTGTCTCGGCTGTCACATCGAATTCCTTGACTAGCGAACGCAAGTAGTATGTAATGCGCAATAATCGCCATGATTGCAATGACTGCAATTGATTGCAATGACCGCAATGACTGCAATGACCACTAGGACTGCAATGACTGTAAATACTGCAATTACCGCAATAACTGCAATGATTGCAATGATCACCATGATTGCAATGACCGCAATCACTGCAATGACTGCAATGACTACAATGACCGCAATGACCACAATGGCTGCAATGACCACAATGACTGCAATGATTGCAATGACCGCAATGACCACAATGACTGCAATGACCACAATGACTGCAATGACCACAATGACTGCAATGACCACAGTGATTGCAATGACCGCAATGACTGCAATGATTGCAATGATCACA
>CAJHNH020001079.1:347500-367500 GCA_905116865.2 Candidula unifasciata | reverse complement strand
AGAGTGCTGCAACAAATGTCCCAGACATTCTCTTTTTGTTGTTGTTGTTGTTGAAGAAAAACGTAAATGCAAGACAAGCTAGAAAGCAAACAACATAGTCGTAACCCCCCTCCCCCTCCCCCTCCCCCGACAGCAGACAAGTAAATAAAACGTGACCTTGCTCGGTCGGGGAGATTATAGTAGATCTCACTACCCAGGTCATTCATGCGTATCTGGGAAGGAACAGGCAGATAAGCTGGCTGGACTGACTCCCACCTGGGGGTGAACTGCAACTGCACCAGACAGATAAAAGGTAACAGATCAAATGAAAGAGATAATGGGGATAATGTCGCAGTAGGGAATGTCAGTGAGCCGTGGGTGCCACTCAAGACTTGATGGAAAGGCAAGACGAGGAGCTAACCAGATGGCAACGGCTACCATTGGTATGGAGATTCTTCGACGGCTGTTGGGGATGCAGACAGAGCTAATATTAGCTCACCCTGAATGTTGTGATGTAGAATCTTTACCCAGATAAACGCAGAAACAGTTGAATGGCAGCAGAAATGACACATAAACTTTATAAATAAAAAAATAAAAATCCTGCGAATTCTGCGGCCAGCAAACAAAATCACAAATGATGAGGGGAAAATGTTCTTCTAGCAAATTTTTTTGAAGTAAGAAGACTGAGATGGCTTGAACATGTGTACAGAATGCCTCATGACACTTTGGCAAGAGAACTCTTCGATGATCAGCAGAAGGAGAAGAAAAGGGAAGGGGGGACGTGGAGCATCAACAAAAACTATTATGATATATAAAGGATGATGAAGGAATATGGTGAGGAGGAAAATTCAAAACTGAGAGGAAAATGAAAGAATCTAAATAGAATATCATGAGCAGGGAAAAATGTAAAGGGAGATGAAGGAATATAAAATAGAATATTAGGAGCAGAAAAACATAGAAAGAGAGATGCAGGAATATAGACAGAACACCATGAGCAGGAAAAAACAAACCCCAGAAAGGGAGAAAAAGGAATGTAAAATAGAAGTTCATGGTTTAAACAAAAACAAAAAACATCAAAAACTTTCAGAAGGACAGTAGAAAGGAAGATGACGAAATGTAAAATATAATATGATAAGCAGAAAAGCAGCAGACCGGCAGCACTGAAAATCAGTCGTGAACGCCTTATAAGTCAACAACGACAGGAAGAAGACGTACATCACACACAATAAATTGTTATACCAACTGAAGATGTTCGGAGATCAAGGGTAAAGAGAATAGTTTGAATCTTTTCTCCTAGGTATATCGGTGTGCTAGAAAATCAACAGGCGGGTATATTAGCTGACTCTGCAACACTTAGTGGAATACTAATGTTTGAAAAGACAGACGTGGTTAAGACCTTATAGAAGCAAGTGTACAATTTGAAACAGAAAATTGATCATCACTGTATAGTGAGAGTGATGCAGTGGGAAATGATCAGGGGATATTGTCGATATTTGACGCTCGCAGGAAAGGCAAGACCAGTGTTGCCACTTTTCTTTGACAGAAAACATCCAAAACGGAGTCAAAAGATATCTAAAAACATCTAAATTTGCGTGGAAACATCTAGAAAAAACACCCAAATTACATCCAAATTCCCCTATGTAGAAGCCTTTTACGACATGTTTTTTTAGGAGGGGAGGGGGGCAGAGGGTATATTTTTCTATTATAGAGCCCCAGTGCTTAAACAGGGAACTTTGGTTTCAAGTTCAAGGATATTGTTTGCTGAGTTTAAGAAATTGGAAGTTCATGCACACAGAAGACTAATCAAGAAGAAAAGGAATCCATTTGTAGATGGTTTTGACGAGGACCTTATCTAGCGAAAACGTTTGAGAATGTTTAGTTTAGTTGACGGATCAACACCATGGCACATGGGCGTAAACTAATGAGTGCTCCGTTTTACTTCTAACTCAATCCTGGGACTGAAGGGTCTCAGCGCAGTACACGAACTGCGTTGCAGTGGCGAGAATCCTAAAATATTTTTGGGTAGATTTGTAACTAGCCGTTAGGCTACTGTTTTCCATTTCCAGCTGTCAAGTAATGTTTTTTTTTTCTTGCGCAACAATGCATACTGTCTTACTACCTAGAGACCAGGAAAAATTACTAGAATTCCATGTGAAAAATTTCCTGCCATCACAGTGGTTTGAACCCGGGACTTCAGCACTCGAGGCGGACGCTATGCCTCGAGACCAAGCAGCAGCGCTTTTAAGATTGTTTGATTCCAGTGACGCTCATAAGAGTAGGCTGAAAATACAAATTTGATTTATGTATGTGTAAGTCGTGGACTATCTCCCAGTCCTTAAGAAAGTAAATATGAGCTTTCGAGCTGAAATGCTGTACAAGGATTTTCAGAATACTATCGACAAAGAAGAGAAGAAATACTGACATTTTAAAGGATCTGAACATCAAGGAAGATTGGCTAATAAACAGCATCTTGTCTCGGAAATTGTAATATTTTGAACATATAAACCGCTGTGACGGATTTAAAAAAATAATAGCAGTTCCTGGAAGGAGGGACAGGGGCCGACTAATACGAAAATGGGCACAAGATGTGACTCCTCGAATATGAAAACACACGAGGTGGGAGACCTGGTGAGAAACTGATTTTCTTGCAGGCAGACCGTGATAGGAGCGACGTTCTGCAAAAGGACATGCTTCATGAAAGTGATGGTGAGGTGTTGGAAAATTGTCAGGTGTGCAGGCATTACATTTCGAAAGTTTTCTGATGGATACAAATGTGTTTGCTATAAGACGCATCCATTTATAGCGAAGACATACTTAACATCACTATTGTCAAATGCTATGGCTGCGATTCATCCTGTCTTACATTGTCTTACCAAGTCTGTGTCTTTTCATGTCACTTTCTTACCATGTTTTAGTTTGACTATGTCTCTGTCTGGCGATATCTGTTCTTATGTTCCATGTCAGTTTTTCTCAACCTACGGCGCCCACACCCCACAAATGGAGGGGGGGGGGAGGGGGCTATTTGATTGTTAAGGAGGACAATTTGATTGTTAAGGAGGGTAATTTGATTGTTAAGGGAGTTAACTAATTGTTAAAAAAAAGGCGAGGGGGAGGGGGTGCAAGTTCCTTGTTAAAGTTAGCAATTTGTAAAAATGGACTTGTCCAGAGTTTAAATTACAAAGGGGGACATGAGAATTTAAAAAAGGCTTGGTGGGGCATGACCGACCTACACACACACACACACACACACACACACACACACACACACACACACTTACACATACACACACAAGTTGGTAAACACTGTTCTATGGTCATTTATGTGGCATAACTGATTATTTCAATCCCAAGCGTTTCACGAGGCCATTGGTGACATCATGGGCATGTCGTTTGAGTCTCCTGAACACTTGGCAAAATTGCGATTTATCTCTCACAAACGTGCCCGTAAGATTCTTATATACACATGTGTCTGTCTGCCTAAATTTGGTAATTGGTAATTTGGTAATCTTAGTTTCAGCTTCATAGCAAACGGGTCACACCATAGTTGCTCCGCTCCTGTGCCAAAGAAAAACACATAAAATGTTTATCACAGTTCAAAAGAAATCCTCAGCTCACAGTGTTACGCCATGCACTCAACTCAGAAGCTAGGCAATGAAACTATATCCTTCCAGTCTAAAAATGGAGCAACGGCCATCGTCTGGCAGAAGCAAAGATTCGCCACAGCTAAAAAAAAGTGGCCGTGTCTAGGGGTCCTCTTAGAACTGAAGCATTATGTGAGGGTTAATAACAGGTCACCCCAGCAGTACCCTCACTATTAGCAGGGGAAGCCATGCAGTTCTTTGGCACGAAGAAAACACCTTGAACATGGGTTTCGGACTGCTGCCTCCTTACAAGATGTTATGTTATTTAATGTCTGTCTGTCTGTCTGTCTGTCTGTCTGTCTGTCTGTCTGTCTGTCTGTCTGTCTGTCTGTCTGTCTGTCTGTCTGTCTGTCTGTCTGGCTGGCTGGCTGGCTGTCTGTCTGTCTGTCTGTCTGTCTGTCTGTCTGTCTGTCTGTCTGTCTGTCTGTCTGTCTGTCTGTCTGGCTGGCTGGCTGTCTGTCTGTCTGTCTGTCTGTCTGTCTGTCTGTCTGTCTGTCTGTCTGTCTGTCTGTCTGTCTGTCTGTCTGTCTGTCTGTCTGTCTGTCTGTCTGTGTGCATGAGTGCGTGTGTGTATGTATGTGTGTATGTATGTATGTGTGTATGTATGTAGGTATGTATGTATGTATGTATGCATGTATGTATGTATGTATGTATGTATGTATGTATGTATGTATGTATGTATGTATGTATGTATGTATGTATGTATGTATGTATGTATGTATGTATGTAATGTATGTATGTATGTATGTATGTATGTATGTATGTATGTATGTATGTATGTATGTATGTTATGTATGTTATGTAATGTATGTATGTATGTATGTATGTATGTATGTATGTATGTATGTATGTATGTATGTTATGTATGTATGTATGTATGTATGTATGTATGTATGTATGTATGTATGTATGTATGTATGTATGTAATGTATGTATGTATGTATGTTATGTAATGTATGTATGTATGTATGTATGTATGTATGTATGTATGTATGTATGTATGTATGTATGTATGTATGTATGTTATGTTTATGTATGTATGTATGTATGTATGTATGTATGTATGTATGTATGTATGTATGATGTATGTCTGTATGTATGTATGTATGTATGTATGTATGTATGTATGTATGTATGTATGTATGTATGTATGTATGTATGTATGTATGTATGTATGTATGTATGTATGTATGTATGTATGTATGTATGTATGTATGTATGTATGTATGTATGTATGTATGTATGTATGTATGTATGTATGTAGGTAGGTAGGTAGGTAGGTAGGTAGGTAGGCAGGCAGGCAGGCAGGCAGGCAGGCAGGCAGGCAGGCAGGCAGGCAGGCAGGCAGGCAGGCAGGCAGGCAGGCAGGTAGGTAGGTAGGTAGGTAGGTAGGTAGGTAGGTAGGTATGTATGTATGTGTGTGTGTATGTATGTATGTATGTATGTATGTATGTATGTATGTATGTATGTATGTATGTATGTATGTATGTATGTATGTATGTATGTATGTATGTATGTATGTATGTATGTATGTATGTATGTATGTATGTGTGTAAGTATGTATGTATGTATGCATGTATGTATGTATGTATTATGTATGTATGTATGCAGGCAGACAGGCAGGCAGGTAGGTAGGTAGCATGCATGCATGCCTGCCTGCCTGCCTGTGTGCCTGCGTGCGTGCGTGCGTGCGTGCGTGTGTGTGTGTATGTGTGTATGTGTGTATGTGTGTATGTGTGTATGTGTGTATGTATGTATGTATGTATGTATGTATGTATGTATGTATGTATGTATGTATGTATGTATGTATGTATGTATGTATGTATGTATGTATGTATGTATGTATGTATGTATGTATGTATGTATGTATGTATGTATGTATGTATGTATGTATGTATGTATGTATGTATGTATGTATGCATGCATGCATGCATGTATGTATGTTATAATTAACGAAACGTCTAGTCCCTAAGCGAAATGCTCATTTATCGCAGCTCCAGGCTGCACTTCATGTCCATCAGCCTAGATAGGTATATGGTGTCACGCCCTTTAGCGTGCTCCTCGGTACGGTAAGTGCTGCACGATGGCATTGATAACAACACTTCTGTTCGGTACTGGACCAGCCATAGCAATCGCAGTGTCGGCAAGATGATCTGCACGCTCGTTCCCTTAAACAACTGCATGACCTGGCATAAAGATGGTCAGCCATCCTCGAATTGCTAAGTGTTGCTATCCATTCTGGTCAGAATTGCAACGAAAACAAGCCTGGATTTCTTAAAGCATATTCATCGAGTCCCTAAGTGTAAACGCTTGTGTAAACTCTTGATCACCAAGAAATGATGCTATTGCCCTTGTTACAGCCATAGTTTTACTATAAGGCTACTGGTTGTAACAGCAAAGGCGCCATTAATCTCTTTGATGGTTTCCCCACTTGAGCTGACTGTGAATGCCCTTGCGCCTCGCTTGCCCTGAATTACTGATCCGTCTGTGTAAACTATAGCATCACCTTCATCTGTGTTTGCATCAACCTTAGTTCCGACTACAGTGTCCACAATGCCAGGAATCTGATCTCTACAGCTTCCATCAAAAGTGATGTGGATTGTAATGTTAATATTTTTACAGCAAGCATGGGTATCGATTCAGTACCCAAGTAATGACAGAAAGGTGGAAAACATTTTCGATGGCGTCCTCAGCGCGACAAATCCATACTTTTCTTTGTTTAAGTTTATTTTTTGTTTGAATAATTGCTCACGAAGTTCTGACTTTACTTTGAGAAAAGCAATAGCCCTGGATAGCTTCTGTTTTCCATTGTGAGAAAATCCAAGAAATACAATCACATGGATTTACAGGAGGTATCTCTGGTGCATCAAAGAATATTGCGCATTGCCTTGTTTTCAATTTATTTCCAGTCTGTTTATCTGTGTGGTGCTCAGTGTCACTATAGCCAATGCATATCCAATGGTGGAGAGAACTTACCCATTATATAACATTACAAGTAGCCGTTGTTCAAAGTTTGCAGCTCCCATAACTTGTATTGCGGAGAAACCTTTCTTGGCTCTGGTTATAATGTGGTTTACGTGTTTTTTTTTAATGCTAAGCATCTGTCAAATGTTATACCCAGGTATTTCATGGAATCAGATCTCTCCACGTCAGCGCCACAAAATTTTACTATCGGCATTGGTGTTTTAGGAAAGTGATTATTTAATGAGAACCAGGTGACTGTCTGTCGCTTTTAATGGATTACTTGTTGAGGTGTTGCACCAGGATGATATGCGATCTAATTCCGGTTGTAGATCCGAAACAATGTCATATCTGTTTCTACCCTGTCGGTTACCGAGGATTTCATTCGCATACGATAGAGTTATTCCTCTGCCACTCAGTTGTTCTCCTGTTATCTTGACTGTGTAAATGTTGAAGAGTATTGGAGACAACGGAAAGCCTTGTGGCAAACCAGTGTGTATTATTATCATCGGTTCACAAGACCAATTACCACATCGAAGCACCACCTTCCTCTAAAATAAGTAAAGTAAAGAAAATACAAGTAGTGTAAAGAAAAGTAAAGAAAATTAAGTAAACAGTGATCTCCTCACTCTTTAAAAGTGCATCCCATTTTATATTTACGATTTTTCTCAGACATTCATTTTCGAATGCATTTGTTTTAGTTAGTTCCATATCTTTGGTAATTCTCCAACTTTCTCTGGCATATGCTAAAACCGAAATAACGTTCGAATGGAGGATTCGTAGTTTGGTCTTGAAGTTAAACAGGTCCCTTTACCAAGCCTTTAGGCGTATGGGAATATAGGGCTAGACCTATATTTTTATAGACCAATCGGCACTTGGTGGATGATGTATTAGTTTGGTCTTAACGCTGTATAACTTAGAGCTCTTATTTTGTTAAGGCTTTTGAAGACTTACTGCTTTACGAAATTGCTACTCAAATAGCTGAAATGATCCGTTATATTAATCGTGTTTTCCCCCTAGATGACATCTAAATGATCTGTTGATGCTATATTTAATATATTTGTTTTGTCATACCTTATTTGAAGTTCCATTTTTTACAATTATTCCGTTTTTACATTGTTCTGGCACTGTTTTCTATTCCCTAATTTGGTAAACAATTCCAGCAATTATTGGATAGCTGTCTCATCTGCTACCTTGAGCATTTCTGCAGGAATCTTATCTTCACCTGCCGTCTTATTATTTGCATGGGAATGTTCTGATTTAAAAAAAAAACAAAAAAACAAAACATCTATGTAACATTAATTTGCCCCTCGTTTATGAGGAGTGTGGTCCTTTTTGCATCTTGTTCAAACTTCATTGAATCTAGTGAGTGAGGTCATTTTCACACAACTTGAAGTAGAAATTCCGAGAGCATACATCTTTCCAGTGCCAATATAATGATAGGAATCCTTGACTCTTTCGATGGTAAGATTCATATTATATCATGGTTTAGTTTCGTTAGGTTCTCAGGACGAAAACATGGATGGGAGGGGGCTTGGGCATGCACAGTTTTATTTCTCGCCAACCACGTAAGGTCTTCAAATGAAAATCGTAGAAATGTGATATGAATTACAATATCTATGCTATCGAAACCGGCAAATATCGTTGCTTAGGGTGTCATTGGTACTAACCAAGCATCACAGTACAGACAAAACAGCTATGTACTAATGAAGAGAGAGAGAGAGTGAGAGAGAGAGAGAGAGAGAGAGAGAGAGAGAGAGAGAGAGAGAGAGAGAGAGAGAGTAAAGATGACCGTCCTTTTTTTATATCTACCAAAAACTAGCAGCGTTCTGACAAGTTACCAGACAATCGCATAGTTATTGTATTTTCTATAACAATTCAAAGATTTTAATTTGAAACCCCCTCGTTTAATTGGTGGCCACACTGGACGCTCTCGGTACCGCTGTCGATACCAACACAAGACAAATTGTTCGAAGCTGGGATCAAACCCGGCATCTTCGCATTACAAAGCCCGTTCGCCACGCCTAAGCCACAGACGCCGGTAAAGAATATCATGGAAATCTTGGGCCAGTACAGTTCACGTGGAGAGAAGGTTAGCAACGGACTAAACAGCTTTGTAGCGTTCTATGATGTAAGTGTTTTTAAAGGGGTACAAAATTATAGGAAAGAGAAAAAGTTAGTAAGAAAGAACAAATTGTTTATGTTAGCTTTACAAAATCGATCTCAATAAACAAACAAAGGACGTTGCGGTGAATAGCCTTCATCAGCACTTAAAGAACAACACAGTACACATACACAAATATGCTCTAACAAAGAAGTGACTACATGGGACTCTAATGTACAAAATAAATGATACTTATCTGTGTCCCTGGCGAAAAACTACGTTCAAGAGGATGACTAGGACAGGTACTCGGTTATATATCACCAACGCACGGAGAGGAAGCGAAAACAGGTTCAGTATAACTGGGAAATGGGAGGAGTAGACGCCAACACACACAACAGCGTACACTGAGTTTCTCAAGAGGGAGGGAGGGGTTGACCAATAGGGCGTAACCAGGGTTGGGTTGTAGGGTTAACATTAGTCCATCCGCATGGAAAAAAAAGTGGTGCCTATGCTAGCGAACAAATACTAACAGACAGACAGAGAGACTGACAGGCGTGATGAGAGTGTCGGTCTCCAAAGAACCTGTTTGATATTGTTGCGCCGGTGGATGATAAAAGTAATATACAAACAAAACAGTATAGAATATGTGCAACGTCTATTTAAAGAGGTAATAAAGATCAGCAAAAGAATATTTTACTAAGTATTTTCTCTGTTTCAGATTCTGAAACCAGAGAGGTGTTTTACAGAGCAATTAAAACATACATACACCTTATGAACACTATGATCTTAGATCTATTTCGTTGGGGAATTTTCGCTGGGCGAATCACGCCAGAAAATTATAATCAAGAATGGTGGCGTCTACAGTAAGTATTTTCTGATTTTCTTTATGATTTTTATTGTGTGTGTGCGCGCACGCGTGCACGTGTGTGTGTGTGTGTGTGTGTTTTGTACGGTATTTTGGGTTATTCTCTGAATAAGTGTCCCAAATTATCGAGGCTCAGAAAATACCCTAACAGGGCCTCAATCAAATGTAAAATGTGGCGAATCTCTGGCGAATATACCGCAGACCGCGGGAAACACTCCTCCACAATTACGGTCCCAGATCATCGAGGGTGTCAACGGCAACGACACTAAGTGCTAGGTTTAACTTCTCCCCTGGGTCCTAGGTTTAACTTCTCCCCTAGGTCCTAGGTTTAACTTCTTCACTGGGTCCTAGGTTTAACTTCTCCCCTGGGTCCTAGGTTTAACTTCTCCCCTGGGTCCTAGGTTTAACTTTTCCCCTGGGTCCTAGGTTTAGGGTCAGAGTTAGGGCAAGGAGTATTGCAAATACGACTTTGCCAATAGAATCTGTCACAACAGTGGAAGCACTACACTATCGATTGGAGCGTAATGGATTGAACTTACGCGGACTTGACGTCGCGTTATTTAATGAATAATTAGCGAAGTTTCCTGGTAGCACAGTCACGAACACTGAGGCCCTGTAAGGGTATTTTTTTTTAAGCCTAGATAATTTGGGACCGTTATTTGGAGTATAGCCGTACTGTGTTTCCACAATGAAGGTTGTCTGCCAATAAATAGGTAGTTTTGAGCTGGTGCTAAATACAAACTTTCAGAATACCATGGTCAGTAGCAATAGTCGTACGTCCTAATATGGGACGCAGTTTTGTTGTTGCTGTTTTAAAGCCTTGCCCTGGCTGTTGCCAGGGGCCCTAAGATTACCCAACCTATGGATTAAACGCGGTTTTTGGCACCTGTCCCCGGGTGATCCTAATTCGGGTGTTTATTGCTTGGTGTAATGTCCTGTTGGGGTTAAGAATACGCCACTAACTTATTAAGACTGCATGTAATCCATAATGAGTGAGCTCTATAGCGGTAATCAATACTTTGGTCTCCCCATTCACACACGGTACACACTAGCTCGCTTCTGACTGGTACTACCTCAGCCTACCTCACCGCTGATAAGTCGGCCTCGAGCGATCCGACTTTCACCTATTCCGCTCTGGCGCTGATATCGTGTGTTGTATATATCACCATGTCAGAGCTGTTAACACTAAAAAAACATTTAGATACTGGGTCTAACACACAACACCCCTAGAGAGTGGCGAAACCTATGACACAGGCCGTCACTTTCTCGGAATAAAAACGTTAAAGCAAGATAACAAGAGACCGCGACACCCATAACCTCGACCACGTTATAACAAACTCTATAGCTTATCAGGTATAGTGTAAATTTGGGAGACACAATCTTTACTAGATAAACAATGTGTCGTGTGCGTATTCAAAACTCTGACATCGAGAGATGTTGCAGCGGGTTAGTCACTCACGACCCCTGACCGGGTGGGTGCCTGTGTGCGTAGACTGTGCGTAGACTGTGTACTTCCCCTTTACCACCTCTATTACTACTATCAAGCCGTCGAACCTGTGACTCGCCTGTGGATTCGTCATCAGAATTATATGTCCGTCCAAGTGTACTGATTAAACTGTTATTGAGTAGGATGAGGAGGCAGTCGGTGGAGTAGCTTTAAGAGGTCGGTCACCAGGAGTCTTAGGGACTTTTTGGAGTCGGATTCCCGGGGTATTCGGCGTACTCCATAAAGGATTTATAGTGGTATCAAAATTTCATGAAAATGGAGCCTTAAGGACAGTGAAATCGTCTAGTTTACAGGCACAGACTTGAAAGTGTAGGCACACGTACTAGAGAGTGTAGGCGTACAAACTAGAGAATGTAGGCGCACAGACTAGAGAGTGTAGGCGCACATACTAGAGAGTGTAGGCGCAAATACTAGAGAGTGTAGGCGCAAATACTAGAGAGTGCAAGAGCACATACTAGAGAGTGCTGGCGCACAAACTAGAGAGTGTAGGCACACATACTAAAGAGGTTAGGCACACAAACTAGAGAATGTAGACACACAAACCAGAGAGTGTAGGCGCACATACTATAGAGTGTAGGCGTACAAATTAGAGAGTGTAGGCGCACAGACTAGAGAGTGTAGGCGCACAGACTAGAGAGTGTAGGCGCACATACTAGAGAGTGTAGGCGCACATACTAGAGAGTGTAGGCGCACATACTAGAGAGTGTAGGCGCACATACTAGAGAGTGTAGGCGCACAGACTAGAGAGTGTAGGCGCACAGACTAGAGAGTGTAGGCGCACAGACTAGAGAGTGTAGGCGCAAAAACTAGAGAGTGTAGGCGCACAGACTAGAGAGTGTAGGCACACAGACTAGAGAGTGTAGGCGCACATACTAGAGAGTGCAGGCGCACAAACCAAAGCGTGTAGGCGCACAAATTAGAGAGTGTAGGCGCACAGACTAGAGAGTGTGTACAGACTAGACCGTGTTATTGGTTTGCATAGGGGAAAATTTCACCCATTTTCTGACCTAATTATGGAGGTCATAAGTTGATAAACTCATGAACAATGACTGAACTCTATTGTTGACATTTGTTTGCATTGTATTTTTGTCAATGTGTCTTAGTCGGATTTGAAGTTTAATTAGCGGATCATGTTGACTGAGTGTTTTGGGGTTGTACATTTATCATTCATCATACTTGACAATTTACAAGATACCTTGTGTCAGTGCTGCAGACAGTAATCAACGATGTGTTTGTCTGGAGCAAGCAAGCGCTTTTTGTGTGTTGTTTGCTGTAAAAAGAAGGAGTAACTGTCGTGTGCTAAACTCACTTTGCTATTCAAGAGTTTGAAAAAAAGTAAAGGACCCTTTTCCTGACCTTTAGGTGTACTGGGCATATAGGGCTAGACCTATATTTTTATAGACCAAACGGCACAAGATGGGTTATATGGTCAGCACCACGCCGGCCGCATCTACTTCCCGGGACTGCACCCGTTACCCACTCAAGGCTGGGTCGACCTGGGAGCCAAAGTCATTTTTGAAAAAAGTCCGGCTTCGCCAGGGAGGGAACCCACGACCTTCCGATCCGCGGCGAGCATCTAGTCGAAACGCCACGGGGACTCAAAAGGGCTAGTTGCCTGTCCTTAACAGGACGTCGCAGAACCAACCCCAACAGCCCCTGGCTGTTGTGTGGTTTTTCTAGGCAAATTTACGTCTAGTAGTTTGCCATTGCTTCCTGGACGGTCGGCTTTCGGTACTTAATTTATAACTTACACCTGACGTCATGACTACGTCACGGGAGACATTCCCAATAAATTCTAGGGTTGTCAGGTTGTAGTTTCTCGCGATTTATCTACAGCCAAGTTTAGGGTTAGGGTTAGGATTAGGGTTAGAAGACACTAGATAAACACTCAAAAACAGCACCACATAACAACACACTTGCACCCCTTGAAATAATGGACTGTCAGGTCAGCTGTGGATTTCCCACGGGAATTTCGTGTTTGGGGTACGTTATAAATTAAGAACCCGGCTTTCTTGATACCACTGTCGAAACCAACGCAAGGCTATTCAAGTGTGTTAGAAGTTAATGAAGCTAGGGCTGTTTGTTGACAGGCTGAGAATCTAAATATTCTAGGGGGTCACTCGAAGGCAGCGGACCCTAAGCCACTGGGGAAAACATGTGTGGCTCCAAGTTTATGACGAGCTTGGCGTCATCATGTTTACTGTGGAATCCGTAGGGTCGACAGCATGAGGAAACCCCGAGTGTTTATTGAGAAAGTGGGATCTATGTGGAACGGACTGTGTATGGGAAAGGTCCTTGAGTAGAATCAGTCAATATCTCTAGGGAAGTCTTAGTATGTGGGCGTGTTTGGGCATGTTGTGTTTCAGTCCAGGGTGTTTTAACAAGATTTTTTTTTTATTCTGTTGGGGCTCCTGTGAATTGTCTAATGGGTTTGGTGGATCGTGAGATAGACTTCGGGGCTATCCTCCGAATAACGGGCACAAAAGATGGCGGCCGCAAAAACATCCTAACAGAGCCTCAGTCACGTGTCAATTGCGCACTTCTGTCTACTTAATTTGCGGTTTTCCGACGACTACCGCCACCGCTAGAGTCCCTAACACCGCTCACGCGGCGTGGATTAGGGCTAAACTAGATAGCTAGGACTCACGAGTAGCAGCTTCCGCATCTTCTGCAGCTGTGCTCGTGAGTCCTAGCAATCTAGTGTAGTCCCAATCAATGCCGCGTTAGCGACGTGGGGGTCTCTTGGCGGTGGCGATAGTCGCCGGAAAACCGCAAATTAAGTCGCCGAAAATGCGCAATTGACACGTGACTGAGGTCCTGTTTTTGGCCGCCATTGACCGCCATCTTCTGTGCCCGTTATTCGGAAGATAGCCGACTTCGGAATTATGTCTGTCTAATTTCCAGAATGGACGGTTGGGCGACCCATGTGTTGGTGGGATCGGTACTGTTGCGGCTATGGACGCGTGGTTGACAGGGGTATCTGTTAAGTCCACGCAAGATACCGGGAACCTTGGGTGTGTTAACTAACGTAGAGCGTCATGGGGAAAAGTATCGGAGGCTGACTGACAGAATAATAGTCAGCGATGCTTCAGTAAGTGATTAGGTAGCAAACTGCGGTCTCGCTTTCTTTTTTTTTTTTTCACCGTATAGGGACAGCCATCAGGGGGTAGTCACTGTACATAACATAGGTGTATCTGCGCGGTCGGGTGTCAGCTGCCCGTAGCAGGCAACTGGGACATAGTTCGCTGTGGTGTTCGTTCATGTCTGGAAATTATGCCGAGGTAAATATTTGGAACGGCAGTAGAAGACTTGTCAGTATGTCATCATAACTCATAACATTCGTTGTAATGTCTTTCGTAACAAATAGGTTGGTGGAACAAATTTCCGTCGTAACGTGTCTCGTTAATAATAAAGAGACCCATGCACTGTTCCAGAGATGACTTCTATTGTATCGGTGTTGAAATTGTCGTTCTAGTGTTTGTGGCACGTTGTCGATTAGATAACTTTGTGTTTATATGGCGAAGCCTAAACAAATCCCCTAGACATTTGGCAGGCGTGCCTGGGACAGATCCCGCGTATCACAAAGGTGAACTTGAAAACACAAACAAAAAGACGAAATATATACATACAATTTTCTCTTGATGTGTATCTTTAGTTGTGAGACTAATGCTATTTGTTCTCTACGCTGTCCTCAGATGTAAGTACAGAGGAGTCTCTCCCCCTACCAACAGGTCAAAGGACGATTTTGATGCAGGTCATATTTATCATGTTGCTGCAGATTTTTCAGTCATCAGGTGTGTATTTTACGTACGTTACCACTGTGTTGTTTTTGTGTACCACATATGAATTTACAAAAAGTTTAGATCATCCCTTTACGATGTTAGGGCTTTCAGAGGTGCCGATGTATTTACTGACCATTTCCTGGTGGTAAGTAAAATCAAGTTGAAACTAAAAAGATATATAACATCTTATAATCATAGAAACCAATATAATGTAGGCTTTCTCAGAGATAAAGAAATTAAGGAACAGTTCTCAGTTACGGTCTCTAAAAAGTACCAGGTTTTGCAGCAGTTAGCTGAAGATGTCAGTGGGATCAGATCAAAGGAATCTGGAATGAATCTTGCGTAGAAGTTCTTGGCAAGAAAGAAAGGAAACACAAAGCATGGATAACACCAGAAACCATTAAACTGATTAAAGATAGGAAAAGTAAAAAGGCAGAATTAAACGATAGCAAAACGAGAGCTGCTAAAGCTAGAGCACAGGAGAAATACACAGAAGCCAACAAGGAAGGAGGCATATAAGGGCAGAAAAAGTGAAATATCTAAATGATCTAGCACAAGAAGCGGAGACAGCAGCAGCAAAAGGAAACCTCAGAGAACTTTACAGTAACACAAGAAAATTAGTAGGTAAATATAGTCAGCCAACTGGATCAATCAAAAATAGTCAAGGAAAGGTACTTACTGACACTAAAGATTAAATAGACAGATGGGTTGAATATTTTGAAATGCTTCTAAATAGACCAGGCCCAGAGGTTCCCCCAGAAACAGCCTTTAGAAATGGAACTAGATATCAACTGTAAGATACCATCCAAAGAGGAAATTAGAAAAGCTATCAATCTTCTCTATGAAGGACAGGCGACAGGCCCAAATGGTATCCCAGCTGAAGCCATCAGGGCCAACATAAATACATCAACAGAATTGCTACATAGATTATTCAGTAAAGTCTGGGAGACTGAAGAAATACCAGCAGACTGGAGAGAAGGATATCTTGTAAAACTGCCCAAAAAAGGTATCTACCGGAGTGTGAAAAACTATAGAGGAATTATGTTGCTGTCAGTTCCTGGAAAAATAATAAGTAGAATTATTTTGGAAAGATTAGAAGATCCTAGGTGACATTCAGGAGTGGACAGAGTTGGATAGATCAATGAAGGGCACGAGTCCACCACAGTCTTCATATGGGCTTGCGACTTTTTATTCTAAAACCACTAGTAGTGAAAATAAATTAAAGAAAACTCTGTTGTCCTTTTATATGCTATGAACACTTCAGTCATTCTTGACAGTGGAAGGGAGGGGGGGGGGGGGAAGAGAGACCCATTAGGCCACGGGAAAACATAAATAAATAAATAAAAGAAAGAAACTTCAACACAACAGTGGCAAATTGGGCATAAGGGTCAAGACTAATGTTTTATAGACCAAGGTCTATGTCGGTCTGTGATGTGATCAACATCATGCTGGTTGCCTTTACTTCCCAGGATTTTACCTGATCCTTTTTAAGGCTAAATCCGGCACTATGCGGGTTTTAATCTCAAGACATTGGATATGCAGTATCTAGCCGCTACACCACAACGTCTCCAAATGACAATGTATGAAAAACAATTTGCAGTGTACTGATTGATATTCTAGGTACATATGAAAGAAGTAGTTACAAGAAGACACTATGGACATCATCAAAATGGAAAGCTATAGTTTCACACTAGGAGTCGAACCTGTCGCTTCTGCGAAAAGGAGTCTCTTATGCCCAAGAATACTTGGAGACATTTTAAACTAGACGCCGTTGAAAATGATATCGTTTTCATTTTTTTTCTCTTTGTGTTTTCAGTAACATATGACACACAATGGCTAAATGGCAATGTTGACCATTTTCTATAGGCTCTCTTCTTCTGCCACAATGTTCATGGGTTTGAGTACAGTGTACTGGTTTTCTGTACTGGTCATAAACTTCTCTTATTACTAGTTTTTCGTTGTCCGTATATAAATCCTAGAGGATCGGTCCAACCCATTTGTGCCTTGTCCTCGGCTGCAGCAGCCATCTCTGAGTCTCCATGCTTATCGTACCTAATAAAAGTTGATTTCATATATCCTTTCTTCGCCCCGCCAAGGCGTCCGTGGCTTAGGCGTTGCCAGTCCGTACCACAATTGACGGCCACATTACCCACCTAGTGCCTATTAGTCTCTAAAAATATGGGTGCTATTCCCATATGCCCGGTGCGTCTAAGGCAAGAAAAGGGATCTTAACTTTTCTTTGCCCTGCCAACTCTCAGCAGGCGGTTTATTATCTTTGACTGCTTTGTCACAAAGTCTGTAGAACGCAGCACATTCGACCCAGCCTTGAGTGGGAACCAGGTACAATCCTGGGAAGTAAAGGCTGTCAGCGTGATGCTGACCACATCACACACCAAGTGTCGTTTGGTTTATAAAATATAGGTCTATCCATAAATACCCAAAACGCCTGAAGGTGTCAGCCGCTACAGACATGGTCAGCTTGTCTGCTCTCTCATGTCCCTTCACCACGGTGTCTCCCAATGTGTTCAGACAGGGACCTCTGCATACTGTCAACTGAGTCTAGTAGGAGTTTGCTTGTTTGGATCGTCTTAAGCATGCTCGCTGAGTCTGTCACTATAAATGCATGAGTAGCTTTTTGCTCCAACAGCCATGTAAGGACCCATGTGACAATTTCATCGTCATCCTAGAAGTAGTTGAACTGAATGCCTGACTTTCTTGTACTTTTTATTCATTTACTTGTGTTGTGTATGACCACTCTGTCCGCACCCCAAGAATCACTGAGTCATCTCTTTAGAAAATGGCGTCATCTCGTTGGGTGTACTCGCCGGTGCTGCAGAGCCTGTGCACTGTGCTGAGCTTCTTCGGACTGAGACTTGAGTTAGAAGAAGAACGGAGCACTTATGGGTTACTACCCGTGTGGCATGATGTTGATCCGTTGTTCAAAACCTCAAAACCTTAGTGTACTCGTAGATGAGGGACCTTATTTTAGCATCAGCGACTACTTGGCCACCACAGGGGAAAAGATCTTGTGGAAGACCAAGGGAAACTCTACGTAGAACTATCATCAGGGAAGGCTCCCTCATGGGCCACTCAAACATCCAAGACCTACAACAGATTGCAACGAACCGCCATGCATGGAGAGTCATGACCTCTGCCCTATGTGCCGCACTCGACACAAGAGGAAAGACTAACTAACTAACTAACTAACTACTTGGCTCCTTGCCTGAAAAGCCTACCCAGGGTGATTATTACCTCAGTGTACTGCTGCACTAGTTGTGATATTTTTTATGCGTTCAGCACTTTAGCTAAGGATATCCTCTGCATCTCTTGCTTCTCGAGTAGCTTGAGTGATCGAGCAAAAACCGTTTCTCCATCTGTTCCTTCGTCTTTTCCTCGGCTTCTGCCAATAATTTAGGTTGTAGAAGACTTTATATACAATTTTGTTTGACTGCATTCTCACTGAAAGGACACATCACTTCCTTTTCCATCTCTAGATTTTTTTCACACACGGATTCTCTAAACCTGTCATTTGTGACCTTATTCCTTCTCGTCTGACTGACGTTCAATCGCACCAAGACCGCACAACAATGGATAAACACTCAGTGATACAAAGTGCTACCATTCGGATGAGGATCACTCGGGTACAAGTCCCGTTCAACCGTTAGTTATATTAGCGTCCCCGACAACAGCCAGGATAGGGCTTTAAAAAAAAAAAAAAAACTGCGTCCTGTGTAGGGGCGGCAGGGGATTTGAAATACACAATACATCCTCTCTCTACTTCTTCTCTGCGTTCAGTTTCGTATGCTCAGATCAGACCATCAGGTGGGTTGCCTCTGTGAACTCGCATGTCAGTAGCAGGTCCTTGATAGTTCTCCATAGCTTGCTTTGCACACTTTGCTCTTGAGGCCAGGTGTCTTTTCGAAGTTGTAGATAGAGTGGGCAGGTCTGAAGAATGTGCTCAGATATTTGTGGTCTTGTTTGACAGGCACACTGTGGGGACTGTACAATCTTTTTTTTTATATACATGTGGTAGAAGGACCTTCAGTGTTCGTAGACGGAAAACCGTTGTATGCTGCTTTCTGTTGAGTTTGCTGATGGGGTTCTATGGATGTTGACTGGCAGTTTATTATCTCCACGATTCCTTGTATTTTACCTTGAAAAGTTTTCTGATTTGTGGTTACGACAATGAATGGGGGTGTTGTTTTTCATTTGTTTCATTTTTAGCAAGTCTGTCTGCTAATTCATTTCCTGGTATGCTGCAGTGAGCTGGGATCCACTGGAGAATTATCTGATTGTTTTCTGCGAGTCTGTTTAGCCGGCGGGTCAGTTCTATTTCCATGTTATCTCATGGATCCCTCTGAGTCGCCTGGAGGACTGACTGGCAATTTTGCTGTTTTTAATTTTCCTTTCATGAAGCACTTTGGCTGAATCAATAATTGCTTGCTGCTCTGCTCTGAAGTTTGTTGAGAGTTTTCCAGAGGCGCATGACTTTTCTACTGTGATCCCATCTTGCATCATGATGACCGATCCAGCTCCTCTGTTTTTCTGCACCCTCGAATGATTGATCGGTGTATACGCGTGTCCATTCTGGTTTTGGATAAGAGTTATACACATGTTCAAGGGTCTTTGCATGCAATACTAGGTCACATTCTTTTGCCTTTCTGTCTGTGCCTGGAATTGTTGTTGTGACTGTATAGTTAGGCTGTGTGTCTATGCTGTATGCCTAGATTATTTTCCGCGTTGAAGGATCTTCAGAAAGGATGTCACTGTGTAGTACATTTTTGAGAGATGATGAAAGCTTTGTCTTTTCAGTCGGTTTTTAGCTAGGTTATTTGCTATTCTGTGCATGGTGTTGTTGCTCATGAATTAACATTTTTCTGTTTGGGTAAGCACCTTGTCTTCCCTTCGAAGGCTTAAGCTCTGGAGGTCAGAAGTTGCCACAATACACTCAATTCCTTCTTGTGTTGACACTGATCTTTAGGAAACAGTGTATTCACAGATAGTTATTTTCCGTTTCTGAGATAGACATATTGTCCACGTTTGGTACCGACAGCATAAAGTGGGGATGATGATACAATTATTCCTCTCTTTTACAGGAAGGAAGACATTTCCCATAGATGTTGCAAATGGTATATGATAATCTCTGCAATAAAAGACGATG